>OY856412.1:149142106-149632106 GCA_963693085.1 Alisma plantago-aquatica | reverse complement strand
GTAACTAGAGTAAATGCTGGAGTAACTGTACATGATACCAAGAGTAACTACATGATACCAAGAGTAACTAGAGTAAATGCTGGAGTAACTGTATATGATACCAAGAGTAACTACATGATACCAAGAGTAACTGATACGATAGCCTAGAGTAACTAGAGTAAATGCTGGAGTAATTGTACATGATACCAAGAGTAACTACATGATACCAAGAGTAACTGATATAGAACATTAGAGTAATTGTACGATAGCCTAGAGTAACTAGAGTAAATTTTGGAGTAACTACTATAGAACAAATAGTAATTTGCACACTTTACATATCAGTTTGACATATGAAAACCATATTGTTAAGCTAAAAAAGACTAAAAATATAGAATAACTTCATTCCTATACAGGAAAAGAAAGTGAAGGGAAAGGGAAGGCCGCTGATGAGATAGAAGAAGAGGAAATAAGGAGGAAGAAAGAAAAGGGAAAGGAAAAGGCTACCTATGAGGGAGAAAAAGATGATAGAATTAAGAGGACAGAAAGGGAGAAAGGAAAGGCAGCTGAAGGTAATATTGAATGGATTTCTAAACTTATTAAATTGTTGTTACTATCATATGCCACTTACTTGAACTTTATTAAAATTGTTGTTACAAGAATAAACAGTTAGTATTAAAAATATTATCAACCTACCCCGTGGCTTAAATTGTGAAAAATTGAAGAGTAACTTGACTGAGTAACAAGTAATGCTCAAAAAAAAAGAAAACTAAGAGTAACTTTTCATATGTTTGCAGTGGGGATAAAGAGGTTGTACCACAGGTGTTACCTAAAGAGCTACATCACCGCCAACAAGAGCGTGGTGTATACAAGTAATCAGATAAGAATGATGAGGGCGACGACATTTGCAAACATGATAAAGATGTCGAATCTTATGGTTGATGTATGCCTCTTGGAAGATTTGATAGACAGATATGTAGATGATGACAGGTTTTTGCTGGCCAGAGGGGTGGAAAGAAGGATGACAGTTGAGGATGTAGGGGTAATTCTAGGTATCCCAAGCAGAGGTATGGACATCATACCTAGAAAAAATTCTGAGATTGTGAGATCAATATGGCAACAATTTGCCAGCGCAACATGTAAAAAAGGAAATGAAGAGGACACCTCTAAGAGGTTAAGGGAAAAGGATGTCATGTACAAGGACAACTTAGCAAAGCTTTGGCAACAATTTGCAAGTACCGACGATCCATCGGACTACCAGAACATGTGTCGTGCGTGGATGTTATACCTGCTGGCAACATTCCTACTCCCAGACACCAGCTATTGCACACCAATCTACATACTGCACTACCTAGACGATGTTACTGAAACGAAACAGATGAATTGGGCAAAGCTGGTGCATGGGAGCATCTTCAGGAATATGAAGATGTTGAAGCAAAATGTCCAGCTGAGGAGGAAAGGGGAGAAAGGGAAAACCACCCTCTACACAACAGGGTGTGTGATGTGCCTATGTGTAAGTGAACAAAATTATCTTCATCTACAAAATTGTTACAATGATGACTATGGGGGGAAGTTACATATGCATTGAATTTTCACTCTGTTTAAATGCAGGTTTGGGCATATGAGATGACAAACATGGCAAAGCCAACGTTCCTCGACGCAAAGACAAGGATAAAGAAGTGGGATGCGCCGGTCGAGAAGTTGATGGATTTAGGGGCTGTGAACCCTAAGGATGTAAGAATATTTCTTATTTGTTACAAAAACTAATATATAACATAATCTTGCAAGTTTGCATTGTTAAATACTATTTTTGATTTTTTTATGGACAGGTTTGTGAAGGTATGAATATAGACCAGGGGGATGACTGGCAAGCTGAAGGAACAATGAAAGACATGCCCTACTACCTTGTGGAGAAAAGGGCGAAAAGTAAACAAACGCCAGACAAGGTGCCAGCAAAGCCAGTCATCCGAAAAGGAGTGCATGTTGATGACTCCAACCTGGAGAGAAGAATTCAAATACTCGAGGAGGAGCTAAAGATGCAGAAGGAGATATGCACGAAAATTGCTGTTGAGGCATTCACTGAACTGCGGAGAGAGAATAAATGGCTAGAAAACAGAATAGCTGAGCTAGAAAAAGAGAACAGAAAACTGAGGAGAAAATTTGGAGATGAAGGTGACAAATCACAGTCACCTGTCAGTGGATTCGAACAATCTGCTGAGAGGTTCTCATCGGGGAATGATCAAGAACCCAATAAGGATGTTGCTTCGATGAGCAAAGTAGAGAATGAAGGTATGGATAAGGACAACAAGCTGAGGAATCGAGGCAGGCTGAGCCTCAGAAAAAAAATATGTGCAAGAGAATGACTCAGAAGATGAGAATGATAGGAAGAAAAATGATGAGGAGGAGGAGAGGAAAGAAAAATCTACACGAGATGCAGAAGAAATAGGTGAACAGCAGAAGAATATAATCGATGAAGAAGGGCAGAAGGAGGAGCCCAGAAAAAAATTGTCAAAGATAGAACAGCAAATCATAGGCAGCATCGAGAAAAACGTGAAGAAGAGGAGGGAGGAAAAGGTAAGGTTGCATCTCCTTTAAATTATATCAATACTTGAGTAACTGTGTAAATACAGTAGAGTAATTGTGTGATAGAAGTAGAGTAACTGTAGTAATATAAAGAGTAACTCTATAATGTTCAGGAGTAACTATGTGAATTAGAAGAGTAACTGTAAGAACATAAAGAGTAACTATACGATGGACTATAGTAACCGTACGACATATCAACATAGTATAACTAGTAGAAAATGAAGATTGATTCTAACATGAAGTGTTGTTTTATTGTTGACAGCACAAGTTGTCAAACTTCATTGGTTTTGAGCATTTCAAAACAAAACAATCCAGGGAAATTGTCCACCACTTCATGGACAATATAGAAGAAATGTAAGAGAATTTGTTATTTTGCCAAGTGTACACACATAAAACATCGCTTATTCAATATCCAAAACTAATATGTGTAACATATATACAAACGATTTACAGGTCAAAACAAGAATGGAGATTCAATGATGACACTTGGTGCACGGGGAAGGACCTCGCCACCCTACTGTACAAAGATCAAATGGTGCAATCACCAGTAAGAAACTAATAAATAGTAGTGTAACTCTTTGAGAACTTTTCGTTTTTTTCTAAACAAAGAAATCTTGTGGTTATTTTTTCAGGTTATGGACTGCTTTGTACAGATGCTCAAAGCTACCACAAGTAAAAGGAGAAAGAAGGGTCTGTCATGGCACTGCTTGAGCACATATACTCCGGTAAGAAGAACAAAATTGGTATACAAAATTACATCAAAAATACAAAAATATATACACAAAACTGAAACTTATAGATGTGAATTTGCATTTGCAGCAGAAGCTGGCGTTTGATGTTGAAAACATAACCATGTCGTAGATCAACATGCTATCTCCACTATTCAACGTCCCGATGAAATATTGGGACACAATGGACTCGGTGTTCACCATATTGAACAATGACAACCACTGGCACTTGTACGAGGCAAGTTTCAGTGAAGGAGTACACCGGTCTTATAACTCAATGAGTGGAAATAGCAAGTCGAAAAAGGAATTCCTTAGATGGGTAAGCAATCTATAAAAAGAAACTCTATTTGTAGTGGATTGACAAGGTTAATGTTTTTTGATTGATGATTAATAAGAGTTGTCAATTTTTAATGCAGGTGGGTATTGTCCACGAATTCTTCAGGGGGGGCAGAAAAAGGTGACCAACTGTCACAATGGGGACAGGAGTACCCGCTATGTCCACAACATGCAGAAGACTCACTTGACTGTGGGATCTTTGTCATGAAGTACCTAGAATGCCTGGTAAATGGAAAACCCATGGACTTCACCTGCAAGGACATGTCGGCCATAAGGGCTGATATTTTTCAGAGAATGATGACGAGGGGGAGTTGCAACCTGTACAAGCACATCAACAAGATAACAATGAAGTCGTCAAAGAAGGTCCATCTGAGCAGAACAAGGGAGGAATAGATGAATGTCAAAAGCAACAAGAAGAAGAGAAGATAGAAGCACCAGATGAAGAGAAGAAAACGAAGGAAGAAGCTGTTTCAAGCCTAGATAAATGGCTGGATTTGATGTGAAAGAGTGAATTATTAATTGAAATGTAAAACTTGAACAGTTTGCTTCTGGAATTTTGATGTGTAACTACTATGAGATACATTACTTGTGTGCTGTGAAAATCATATTGCAAATATGAGTATTTCTGGGTATAATATATAGCATTTTGTGCTTTGAATGTTGTGTTCTTGAATGCAAAACTGTTGTGGTTTTGTATGGAGATATATACTTTGAGTTAGACTGTTGTGGTTTTGCATATCAGAGTTACTCTCAGTGCTAACATACCTGTATTGAGATATGTCTGCTTCTAAGAGTAACTGTGACAGCACTAGGGAGTAACTGAGAGAACACTAAGAGTAACTCTGATACGCACTGAGAGTAACTGCGAGGACACTGAGAGTAATTGTGAGGACACTGAGAGTATCTGTGACATCACTAAGGAGTAACTGAGAGACCACTGAGAGTAACTGCGAGAACACTGAGAGTAACTGCGAGAACATTGAGAGTAACTGTGACGGTACTAAGGAGTAACTGAGAGAATACTAAGAGTAACTCTGATAACACTGAGAGTAACTGTGAGGACACTGAGAGTATCTATGACAGCACTAAGGAGTAACTGAGAGACCACTGAGAGTAACTGCGAGAACACTGAGAGTAACTGCGAGAACACTGAGAGTAACTGTGAGGACACTGATAGTATCTGTGACAGCACTAAGGAGTAACTGTGATAAAACAAAAAGTAACTCTAGTGTTCAGGAGTCTGTTGTACACGATTCTTTATTAAAGAAGGAACCAAAAAAGTGAAGAAAAGATAGCACATAGCTATAAAGATAGCACAGTGCACTGCTATGTTGTCAGAACAGCACAGTACTGTTGGCATCTTTGCAACCCAACAGGATAGAGCACTGTTGTCCATAATTACAGCACCAACAGCAACCCAACAGGATAGAGCACTGTTGTCCATAATTGTAGCACCAACAGCAACCCAACAGGACAGAGCACTGCTGTCCATAATTGCAGCACCAACAACACAGAGCATTACTCTCACTGTTGCACATATTTGCATCACCAACAATACAGCGGGGGGCTTTCAGATCTTCAACATCTCCATCCTCAACGGCACCCTCGACGTCCACCTCTTCTTCATCTGTGACTGCTACGGTTTACAGAAGGTACAGTTTTACAGAAGAAATATCGACAGCCCCCTTAACATTTCAGTAGCACCCCCTTTGACCATCTCCTCAGATCCCCTTTAACATTTCTTCACAGCCTACCATGGAGCCATTCATCCAGCCAATCAACTACACCATTGACGACAAGATAGTGGAATCCATTCTACTTCCTATAGAATGGAACCATCTCCATTTTCACATCAAACCAGGAAAGACCACCTTCCTACTCGGAAACCAGTCTTTCCAGATAACCCTTATGCAGAATAAAAATGGGTCACTGACTTTCAACTGCTAAGGGCTGGAAAAGGATGATCACATAGCTCAGTCTTCGCAAAGGTTGAATCATCTACCTCAAGCCAACTGATCACCAGACCATTACAGCATGGATCACAGATCAGTTCTTAGAAACGCCAACTGAGCTTATTCTGCTCTTCAGAATGTCTGGCGACGAAGTATACTCTGGATCGCAGGACTCTGTAGATCAGCTCTTCGTTAGGGACATATACCAATTAGCACCGGGATCAGCTGTAAATCCCGTTCAGGTTGACTCATCCACAACAGATGACACCTCAACATCTGCAGAAGACACTGCTTCTTCGTCTGTCTAGCGTTCCTTTCACAAATAGGTCTGCTTTCCAAAGGAGGGAACTGTGTGTATCATATCTATCGCCAGGGATGGACCTTCTTTATAGTTGATCTGGCTGTATTTTTTTATATTTTTATGTTCAGTTGATGGACCTTCTTTATAGTTGATCTGGTTGTATAATATATAACGTTTTATGCTTTGAATGTTGTAATCTTGAATGTTTAGCTGTAGTGTTTTTGTCTGATTATATATACTTTCAATTAGCACTAAGAGTAACTAAGAGAACACTAAGAGTAACTCAGATAGCACTGAGAGTAACTCTGATGGCACCGAGAGTAACTGGTAGAACACTGATAGTAACTCTGATAGCACTGAGAGTAACTCTGATAGCACCGAGAGTAACTGATAGAACACTAAGAGTAACTGAGAAAACACTAAGAGTAACTCTGATACGCACTGAGAGTAACTATGATAACACTGAGAGTAACTGTGAGGACACTGAGAGTATTTGTGACAGCACTAAGGAGTAACTGATAGACCACTAAGAGTAACTGTGATACGCACTGAGAGTAACTATGATAACACTGAGAGTAACTGCGAGGACACTGAGAGTATCTGTGACAGCACTAAGGGGTAACTGAGATAACACTAAGAGTAACTCTGATACGCACTGAGAGTAACTATGATAACACTGAGAGTAGCTGTGAGAACACTGAGAGTAACTGTGACAGCACTAAGGAGTAATTGAGAGAACACTAAGAGTAACTCTGATATGCACTGAGAGTAACTATGATACACTGAGAGTAACTGCGAGAATACTGAGAGTAACTGTGACAATATAAAAAGTAACTCCAGCAACCAGAAAGTAACTCTACCAGTGTATGGCAAATTAGCAAAAACTGACATTTCGTGAGTACACTGAACAAACCATGAAAAAAATTGTACTAATCCAAAAATGTATGTATTCCAAAAGAAAAGATAAAACAAAAAATATTCTACAAAAGAGTAAGATCTGATCAAAACATATTCTTTGAAGCATATTCAAAGTATACATATAGCTGGTGGAGTTCAACGTAACACATAAAATACATTACAAAACACAAAAGTAAAAATACATGGATGGTTACAAAATCACTTTCACAAAAACTACAGAAAAAAAAGAACAACCCATTACAGATTTGAATATCACTCACTCACGCGCTAATCAACTACAAACTCCACTAAAAAACGTCCAGCATCAACAGACCACACGATCAGCAACATATATAATCATTGAATAGCAAACAGCAACAACACATAGTCCATAATAGGAATGGACTACTTCTTCATAGGGCAGTTCCTGCTATCATGGTTGACCCCAAACTCTAAGCAATTCTTGCACTGCCTCTCTCTTTTAGACTGCGCAATCTCAACTCCAGATTTAAACCTCACATCGGTCGATCTAGGTCTTCCCTTAGTTTTGCAACTACTAGGTATATGAACCTTGACAGCAGAAGAGGAAGCTGTAATAGAAGTGGTTGCACTAGCGCCTGCACCAGGATCAGCGAGATCCAAGTCTAAGAGCTCCTTTCACAAAGCTAACAGTTTTTCATGGCAAAGATCTACAACATTGTTCCTAAATGCTATGTTGACAATAGAATTGCAGGCGGAAACAAAATGAATTGTCCTCCCAGTGGATGGATGCTTAACTGACGCTTTGCCAAATATCAAAGGGTGTTCTCTGTACCCTTTGGTCCACCTCTTCAGAATGTAAGGCTCGGGAAGAGTGCAATATTCACAGCTCTTCAAATAAGAGAGGATGTGCCTGCAAGGAATGCCTTTAAATTCCAACATGAAGCAACTGCAGGAAACAATGTCACTACATAACTCTTTCTTCAATATATGGGGAGTTCCAAGTCCACCGACGCGATACACCTCAAAGACACCTTCTGAAGCTTGCTTTACATTGTACACCATACTTTGGTGAACCTCGGACTGGAATATCTTAAAGATGGACTTGGTGTATATACCTCTCATCTGCTCCTCTAGGGGCCACAGTGATGACAAAGGGAGGTTATTGTACTCGTCATCAAAATCTTTGAAATTTTCAATCTCCCGCACATGAGAGTACGCAGTCTCCAACGAACATACAAGTTCAAATAGAGTCTTCCTACTATTGACATGGCTCCTAATGAACGCATTCAGGCTTTCGCTCCTTTGAGTCGTCCTCATGCCCGCAAAGAAGGAGGACTGGATACAGCACGGAACCCAATCGCAACACATCGCATACATATCAGAAAGCCAGGTGATGGATAACAAATCATGCTCCTGAATTACAGAATCCCACCTCTCTTCAAAAATGTCGACATCATCCACATTCCAGACACAATCATTCAACAAGCTTATGATCTGGTCCTTGTTAGGAATGCCACCAAGCTTGGAGGGAAGCTTTTGTAGAATGTGCCAGCTGCAGAAGCGATGCTTGCAATTGGGAAAAACAGAGATGATAGCAACATTCATAGCAGGGTCCTGATCGGTTATGATAGAAACTGGCTCTTTGCCAAAACAAAGTAAGTACTGCTTGAAAACCCAGACAAATGAGTCATACTTCTCATCGACCAGCAGAGCAGATGCAAACAACACTGTCTTGCGATGGTGATCAACTCCACCAAACATTCCAAAAACCATTGAATACTTGTTGGTGCGGTAGGTGGTGTCAAACACAATCGCATCCCCGAACAGCCCGCAGTCTTCAACAGAGATAGGATCAGCCCAAAATAGATGAGTAAGGCAACAATTGGGGTCTTTTTGGTAGCTATAGAAGAATTTCGGATCTATGGCTTTGAAATTGGAAAAGCGATCTAAAACCATGTCGACGTCGTATTTGGCCAACTCTTTCCTCTTGCTACTGATGTGTCCATGGGCTTGTCTACTAGTAAATGTCATGTTTTCATAGCCACCAGACTCGGATGCTATCAATGCAATTTGTCTCAATACAGGTATGTTAGCTTGGCTCATGGAAGAAAGGATGTCTTTTTGAGTTTCATCAAGAGATGAGTTACACTTGAGGTAACGGAGATGAGCAACGTCAACAAGATCATGGTTGTGTTCCTCAACAAATGCAGTCATGACCCACATGGATGAGGACTTATCCAGTGTGAAACGTATCATGGCTTTACAACCACACCTCTTCACAGAACGCCTGTGCTTCTTGGACAACTTATCCTGCAAGTTACCCATTTCATCACAAATGGGGCTTAGAAGCCCTCTAGACATCTTAGAACGACAGATCTTACCCTGCTTATCACAAACCAGATCTTTAGCAACCAGAATCTTACTTCCCCGTTCATATCTATTGTCGTCTTTCCTGATGTTAAACCCAATCATTCCTGCATAGCTGGAATAGAAGGATATACCTTCATCTAGACTTCCAAACTAAAGGCCAACTCTAGGGACTGCAGCTGGGGACGGAGAAGAAACACCAATAGAATGAGAAGACTGAGGATTATCATCATCACGGCCGACACTTGCATTAGCAGCATCCGTATCAAGGCTGGGATCTATGACAGTGTGTTGGAGTAACTCAGAAGATCAGAAGAGTAACTCTGTAACACAACAAGAGTAACTCGGTAAGTCAAAAGAGTAACCAATTATAACAAGAGAGTAACTACGCAAAACATAAAAATATGTATGCCAGTTACTACTTCAAAAACGACAATGCAGAAACAAAAATTGGGTTTCTTTCCCACACAATATAGAGGGATGAATAAACATTGAAATGATGATAAAAAATTAAAAAAATGAGTATAACTGAATGAATTTACACAGAGAAAAACAAGATCTACCTGAATGTAGCTTGAAAAAACTATTGCTCATAAAAATGCAGATAGAACAGTGAATTCTCCCACAACCTCCACTCCCTCCTCAGTGGCGTGGAATTCACACAACAACAATTTGCTCCTGAATATGCATAGAGAATAGGGAATTCTCCAACCACACCCACTCCCTCCTCCTCAGCGGCGCGAGCTTTAGAACAGCAGGTCTGAACGGTGGAATCAACTTGGAGAAAATCGATACCGTCACGGGATACACAGACGAAAGTGGAAGACACCTTAGTCGTCCTGCTCTGCAAGATTGATAAAAGGGGAAACTGTTCTTGTTATTCGCGAATGAGTCGTAGCAGCGCCTCCGAAAGGCCTCGATTTGCCTTGGATCGCCCAATCAGGAGCGGATTGCTAGATTGCGGCTGCGCATCTGACCGGAGAGGAAGAATGATATCTGGAGAATAGGAGAAAGAATGGACAGTAGGGAGTCATAGGACACGCCGGACATGCCCCCTTCTTTCCTGAAATATTTGCTGGCCTCGCCGCCGGACAGGTCAAGCCGATTAGATCTCCCTGCAAGCAAGCAGAATAGCACGAGAATTATTTACGTTTTATGCCACCGCGTCTCCTATGACGGGTAACATAGCAAGTTACCCGGCGGGCATTGAATAAATAGCCATATATATATATATATATATATATATATATATATATATATATATATATATATATATATATATATATATAAGGATCCATTTATGTCAGGTTGAGATTTTCAATGCATTTAATCTAAAGGGCATAAACCAAACCCATATGGTTGCATCATTTATCAAAATATTGTAAACATGAAATGTTAATATGGGCACATATATGTTATGTACTCGAGCACAAATTCTTTTAGTATATATATACATATATGGTTAGATATATGATTATTAATTTATTGGTGTTATATGAGCCTAGTTGTCTTATCCCATTACAATGAAGAAGAATTTCCTTGTACTTGCCTCATTTTGTATATGTAGGATAATCTTTTTATTCTATCAATAAGAAATATATCATGTCCTCCCATGTTATTTTTCACATAGCATTAAAGCATTGATCTTAACCTGAGGCAAAAAATGAGAATATCTATTTGTGGGCAAATGTTATCTCTTCTTGACTTGGTCGCCCACTAGGCATCGTACCGTCCATGTTCGTCTCCTCTCTTCAGCTTTCATAAAAATATAATATTTTTAAATTTATTTACATCACTCTCCATCCCGAACATCACCAATATGTATCTTCCTCCCCCGAGTCCATCTATCTTATCATCACTTCCCCCACATACTCTTCGTCTCCAACCTCTACATCTGATGCCACACATCTTTAGCCAACAATATCACCCTAGCAACTCTTGGCATTGTCGTCACAAGCTAAAAGAGTGTAGCATCCGCCAACCACAGCAGCATGTGGCTTCCACCATTAGTATCACACTGACCTCGAACGAGCAGGCTGCCGTCGATGCTTATAGCAATGTCATGACAACCAATAGTAATGCAGGGTCACTGCCATTAGAATCAGCAATAGCATTGGCTCACTGTATGCTCCATCCAAGCCTTTTCCATCCAGTTCGTCTCCTAGTTTCGTCATTTTCTCTTGTCTATTGTAGTTTTCCATCGCTGCCCAAAGGTCTCTAGATATAGGCTGATTGGTGTATCTCTTTTCCAATGATGTCTTTGTGATATTTCATTCTCACTGATCATCGTGCTTTTAGTGCATCATTAGTGTATCTTTTTCCCAATAACATTGTGATTCTCCGTGCTTCTACTGCATCATTGGTGTATCTCTTTTCCAATTACACTACGCTTTTTGTGTTCGTGCCACGATATGCACGTGGACTGTCTATATATGCTTCTTCAAGTTGTCTACCACTTTCATGCAAGTTGAAGAATCTCAATTATATCATTGACACACATTGAAAAAAAAACTTATTGTGCTTATTCTAACCTCTTGTTCCCTTTAGTACTAGACGTGACGATCTTATTACATCTCATAAGATGGATGGTTACTTTTTAAAAGCTCATCAACATCAAGCCTACAAATACTATATGTGATAATTCATCCAGATTTTATCTATTGAGCTATTTTATCTAGGTCCTCTTAAAGTTGCATGTACCATTTCTCAAGTGCCAATATGGTTCTTCTAGTGATCTACATGGAGTTTCCTTGATGATGTCTTTCATTCCTATCAAGCCCTAGAGTCACACTCTAGATGGATCCAATTTGATAGTTATCATCACATCATCATAATTATTCTTGAATATACCTCTACTACTACATCATTGGATATGTTGATTGTGCTTATTCCAGTCATACATTCCTTTCCGGTGAATATGTCATCGTCATGGTGTTTTGATCATCTGCTCCATGTTAATGGTGATGTTCTTCATTTTATATGCACTTCAGAAGATGTTATCTAAAGCCTTTATATTTCCAGCCCACATAACATAAGTTCAAAGGAGGCATCATCAAATCATTTTTGGAGAGTCATGTTTAAGGGGGCATCAAAATATTGTATGGAGTGTGACATTTCTTCTGCTTCTATTTTTTCCATTGTCTGATTGAGTCTCATAAGTCCAAGCTGGATATGTGTTTTATCTATACTCTAGCTTGAGGGGAGTGTTAGGGCTATTATTTTTCAATTTATTGTGCTATATGGCCCTTACTGTCTAGGCCCATTAGGGTTACATTTTGCTTCCTTGTCCTTATAGGAGAGAAATTTGATGTGTACCAATAAGAAACATGTAATTAACCTCCCATATTATTTTACATATATATGTGTGTGTATGTATGCATGTATGTGTGTATATATATACACAAAGAGAGAGAGAGAGAGAAGAACAATCCAGTGAGAGTGCTAAGATGGTCAGAGGATGACATCCCTTTCAATAACTCCTAAACATGATCCTTTTTTTCTAATTCAATTGTATGGATGGAAAGTGTACTATCACATTTAGCTACCGAAAAATTTTCATATTTAACAAACTTATATATGTCTTGCACTAATAAAAATGTTTTGTCAACGTTCCAAATCCTATTTTGTGTTGATCATTGGATGAATGTATGTAAATTGCATAATCGAATGAGTAGACGATATTCAGTCATGAGGATTTTTTTTAAGCTAAAGGCAACGATTCTTTTGCATCCATACAATTCCATTCACAAAGCACTTTATCATTTTGAAGTTTTTAAAAAGGCTCTCATGCTCTCATAGTTGGAGGGCTCTCACATGATCAGCCACACACACTGACACTACAGACACACACATGGCATATATATATATGGGGATGTATTTGTTACCCATTTGGGTGACATAAATTAGTTACTCAATGATTTTGGTTACAATTTGAGCATTTTGGTTATATGACATGTTGACTAAAAATTGTTTCTCCCAGTTATAGTTTGGGTCGGAGGTTTTTCTTCTTTCATAAATTTCATTTTTACTATTTTCATAACACAAAATACATAATAGGTGTTGCTTTTACAAAATGAGAATTTTCTACTATGAATTTGGTGTTCTCATTACAGTGTGGTGTCTTCATGTTACAAAATTAGATCCATGAATAACTCATCTTAGTTACATGACTCGGGTAATGAATATATGGCATATATATTGGAATAAGAGAGAAAGATTTCTCCCCTCCCCCCTCTTCCACGCTCGTGGCGGAGGCCGAATGCCTGGGAGGGTCGTAAATCAAGGCGAAATATATATATGGCATATATATGTATATTCATATACATACACACATCTATATCTATACTACTATAAAAAGAGTGAATATGTTGTATAACTTACAAAAACACTACTAACCAATCAGATTGTTCCATTTTCAAAATGGAGCTCTCTCCTCAATTCTCTCTCTTCTCTCCTTTTTTTCAAGGATTTTCAAATTTTTATAAGTAGTTATTCTTCCGCCTCAAAACCAGCTATCCCTACACCCCTCGAAACAACGAATTCCCACGACCACGTAAAGCGGGTAGGGCTCTCTCTCCCTCTCTCTACTCCACTCCTCCATAACTACACCCCACGTATATCTCACATTTATGCTTTTTAGTTGCTTGAACTTCTGCTCCCACTACCCCCACCACCCCAACATCATCGCTCAAGAGATTTACGGGACTAAAAATGTTCGACCTCAGCAATTACGGAGACTCCCCATGACAGTAGCCCATTGGTGTTTCTGTCTTCTTATTCACTAAAACTTGTACCTTTCCATTTTCAGATTGGCACTCTAAGTTCTGATTTCAGTGATGTTGTTGCTGTTTTTTGGCCTGTAACCAATACCTATCCTGTGACGGAATCGAGCAAGGTATTATCACCATTCTTACTTATCATGTGCTGCGTATGATTTCACTTGTGATGTAACTCTCTTGCAGTAATGACTTGGTTTGTCTCTTTGCTTTGCACCAGCCAAGTTTTTCACCCTGTGACCTTGTTTTTCAATTGAAGATTTTGCATTCTTTTTTCTCTGCATCGGGAGCGAAGTACGAGACTCCGATATGCTTAAGGGACAGTCGATGCTGGATACTAAGAAAGACGTATTGGAAGCAAACCTCTGGTGGCTGCCAAGGCTGTGATGAAGAGCAGAGCGGTGGCTTGACTGAATGTAATGTAAGCGTCAAACAAAATTCTTTTCCTTCTCATCTTTGATGCCACAAAATTCATTTCCTTCTCCATCTTTGATGCCATGAGATATTCTACAGTTCACTGTAATGAACTCTGATCCGGCCAGCACTAGCCACCAGTTTCTTATAATTAATATATGCCGCACTGTTGCACGCTTCTTCATCATGCATGCCAATATGCCATCTACGCTTTCTATGTTGGCGGCTGTCTTGAGAAATCCCACAACATCTTGTCCACGGCAAGTGTTGAACACCAACATGAAATAAGTGCGTTGGAGAGTCTGGCTCCGCCGAATTTTGAGAACCCGCTTATCGTGAACCGTTAGGAACGGTACCATCCCTGAAGATGGGACCCTCTGAGGATCGGAGCCCACAGGGAGGCATCATGTCCATCGGCAGTGTGCTACCTCCGAGATCGGAACTCTGGTATGATGTGGCGGGTGGCCACAACGTCTAGATTGGGGTTTGAACTTTAAAGGTTGGTCGGATGCGAGAGAATAGAACGGATAGATATCGGCAAAGCACTTGCTCACAGAGTCACAGACTCAGTATCACTTCATGCGGATGACATCGCTTCATTACAGGTTCTTTCTTGCTATATCGACTTCTAAGTTCTAACCAGCGTAGGCGAAAATAGCATTATCTATATATTCTGGAAACAGAGGGGAGTGCAACTGTGTACTTTTCCGGAGGATCTACATATTCAGAAGAGCGGAAACACTACTTTGGCCATCCTTGCAGCCACAAAGCACCTTCACCTGCTCTGTCACGTATACATCGCCGATGTTGCTTTTTGAAAAGCATAAAGGCAAGCCTGATACAATGTTGGCGGCTTCAGGGACCAGAAATCTACGACTACATCCTTAAAGATCTACAGGCCTCCGGAGAAGCCCCATCATCCCATAAATATCAATACATGCTACACGCATCCTCTCTCTTCCTCCTCTAATGTCTCTTTCATTCTTTAGTAATTTCTTCTAGAATGGTCTTGTAACCGTTGATCTTTAATCCTTGCTCTGACCCCCTAAATTTAGTTATACACCAGATGCAGCCGGTGAGCAAAGCAACGACTTCCCATTCATGCTTTTATCTAACTTCTTCAGTAAGATAAGGTGATAAGCAATTGATAATCCTCATCAGGAAAAAAAAGTGCACGCTCTGGACAAGGTGTTTGGTTCTCTATGTCACCAACGGCTTTGTAATAACAACATCTATGCTATCGGATTATATGTTTTGCTACACACTTTTTGTAGCATAGTGATCCTTTCATGATTTATATGCTTCCAAAGCGCTGTTACTTTATGTTTTGTAGATGTATCTGCAAAAACTGTGTCAATGTCATGATACTTCTAGATACAACCTATGCATTTCATATTATATCTTGAATTAGATTGTTTTTCCTGGAAATGACATGTGCATGTCAGTTTAAATGGGACGTTATTTCTGTACAGATAAGAATATGTTTATCAAACAATCAATTTGAAATCTGATACAGTTTACAGAAGTTACAAAGCATTAACATTAGTTTAAGTTGAGACTTCATAATAATAAAGTCACTCCCTGACATCACATACGCAAGCCATCATCCAGAGTGCAACTCACCGTCAATATTATATAAGAGTAGACTGGGGTAACTAAAACATAGATTACAGTGCACATAAAAATCACAACGAGCGCCAGTACAAGATTCTGAGTAAAAATCTTATTATGTAAGGGCTTTTTATGTCACAGAAGTCATACATAAGTTAGAATATTCATCAAGTCGGTCTTATTTACAAATATTACTAATCTAATAAACATTTGTTGTTTTTTATTGAATTAACAGTTCTTCCACTAGATACATGGATATCCGCTCATGGCTAATTTAACTGTTTAGTAAAATATTTAATTGTGAAGTAATAAACTTCTGTAACTCGGATTAGCGCGTCTGACTTCGGATCAGAAGGTCGTGGGTTCGACTCCCATTGTGGTCGTAATGTTTTTATCTCTCATCTGGTCCCTGTTCGTGATTAGCGCAGTGGTGTTCAACTACCGCACTGCATTAGCTTGATACTACATCTCGCTATCAAAATCTGTTATGTCTTTCAGTTTTAGCACGGTGTATCTCTAACACCTTTCAATACGACGCACATAATTATTATGAGCATATGATAGTAGGTAGTACCACTACAGCTAATGAGATCCAGCTCACGCGAGGACTTGTACGAATGAAATCTACAACTCAAATCAAGCTGATATCATCTGGTATATATGAATCAAATCATCGATAAAAAAAAACTTCTGTAACTCAAAATGGAACCGTAAATATTGATATTGAAAAGATATTCATAGCATGTCACTTATGAGATCAATGAATTTAATATAGAATGTGCTTTTTACTTTTTTTGTTTAAGCAATTTCAATTCTTTTTACATACTTCATATTCTTTTCCTCTTATTTTAACTTTTACCAATAACGAAGATGCATTTAAAATTTAGCAATCTCCTTAGCTTTAGCACTCGTGTTCTCTAATTGACTTTAATTTTTTTTCAAAATATAATTCCATCCCATCAATATTTGTCAAATATATTCACCATTGTGATTTCATATTTCTTTCTACAAGCTGGCCTCAAAGAAAATGGAGTATGTGAGTGGTTATTGCATAACACTATAAGTAATAGTTATGCAATCTGAGTTTGTCACCCACACTGTCATTCCCCATAATTGAATTGATAATGGATATTGCAACCTGATGATGTGAGATGTGGAAACGTTATAAAAGACAATGGTTGTCGATTATGAGATTATAAATATCAATGCATCCTGAACAATAATTTTAATATATTCAAATCTTTAAATATATACATTAAAATGCACTCATAACCAAATTTCATTATTTATGAAAATATATGTGTGGAGCAATTACCATTAATAATATAAAATGGTAAGTAGTTGAAAAAGATGAAGTTGGAATAATGTGTTGCAAAGTAATTATATAGCGTGCCATCATGTCAGTCGGGGAGTTAGCAAATAATGTGCTTTTGGTTTCTAAAGCAAGTCTTTTTAACTATTATTAAAACATTGCCTTCTATTTTCATTAGAAAATCTATAAGAAGAAGAATTTGTATTCTTACAACCTCTCTCTCTCTCTCTCTCTTAGATGGATTCTATTATATTCATAAAATCTAATTTTATCCCATCAATAATTGTCAATGATATCCACAACATATTTAAGATGTTCTTTCTACTAATTTTTCTTTAAAAAATAGAGTATATGAGTGGTAACTACATGATGTCAAGCAATACCCTAGCAATCCGATTTTTTTATTCACATTTTTACTCTCCTCACTAATATGATCAAGGATATTTTAACTCATATTCTAATGCTAAATGTTGATTGCTCTATTTGTAAAATGTGAATCTGCAAATATTTTATTACAATATTTGTATATAGCAAACTATACATTTACCAAATTTAAATTCTTAAACTCAAGGAATGAATATCTGCACATATATTATTGGATGATTTATCTAAATTTTGGGTGCAATAATGTTATCTTCAACATGTTAACATTGTGAGTAATTAAATTTTAATAAACAATGGTGAGTATAGAAAGTTATTGCTAATAGATCTGACATGATTTGTGCTTATATTTAAAAAAATATGTTTTTCTTTAACATAATCTTTGTCTATTATTTTCAGAAAAAGGATATTACCACTAGCGATGCCTCATCTTTAACTCTTGCATATAAAAGGGTTTTCTCCTATTCCATGGATTGGAGTTGTCCCCGCATTACTTTTTTTTCAAATAAATCCAACATCGTGATGCAAATCAAGGAACACATCTAGAAACCCCACTTTGTCCTCCTCATTATTACCCTTCAAATATCAATGCTAATTGATACTAGAACCTACTAATCCTAGATGTAGGCATGAAAAATGTCAATGTGGTTTAGAATAAAACATCTTGATAAAAAATAACCATGTATGATGTTACACGTGCATGTGCACGTGTGTGTTTACTAGTCTATATATATGCAAATATATGTTATATACACATACTTATATATATATATATATATATATATACACTTATATACTTATATATATACTTATATATATATATATATATGTATATATACATATATAAGAATCAAGTAACTATATATGGAGTATATGTGTACCCATTTAGGTATATATATAAGAATCAAGTATCTATATATGGAGTTTATGTGTACCCATTTAGATTACACATGATTGTAATATTCTATTGAATAACCCAACCGTACGGATCTAACGTCTACCCTTTATATTACATGTGTATGTATATCACATGTGTGTGTGTCTATATATATATATATATATATATATATATATATATATATATATATATATATATATGTGTGTGTGTGTGTGTGTGTGTGTGTGTGTGTGTATACATACACACACACAGATATATATATATATATATATATAAAGAATCAATTATCTATATATGGAGTTTATGTGTACCCATTTAGATTACACATGATTGTAATATTCTATAGAATAACCCAACCGAATAGATCTATTGTCTACCCTTTATATGACACGTATGTATAATACTAATATATATATATATATATATATATATATATATATATATATATGCTATTTATTCATTACCCGCGCGAGTAATTTAGTTTTGCTACCCGGCGCACGCGGCCTTGAATCTCCGTCTGCAGGCGACACTCCTTCTCATCGCCAATCTGATGCAAAAGACGCTTTCATATAGGCTATTCCGTCATCAAGCCATATCACCGTGCATCGCCCCCAACTGCCTAGTGACTACTTCCTAAGCTACATTGATGGCACGACTATTGCATCTTGCCCATCCTTCCCCTAGGGAAGTGCCCCGATCTGAAAGTGGCGCCCGACCTAGAAGGGAACCATTCTCTGATGTCCTTTTTCTCTCTCGCCTATTCGCGATGACCTCCCCTACTCAGCCTTGCTCTGGCTATCTCCAGTGGCCTGCAGTGACGGCCTAGGCACCTCAAAGGAGAGACAACGCTCCAGGATAGTTCAAGTGAATGCCTGCAAAACTTGTGAAGCAGTAGTTTTGATCAATTCTTCTCTCTATTAAGGTACTCTGTCATTACCCCTTTTTCTGCAGTTGTTGGCTTGTTTGAGAATTGCGCCTCTCTGGACCTCGTCTGGCCTTGTTTTCTTACTTCATGCCTTCGACGACATGTACTAGATGTGCCCAATGTAGTAGGTATTTCAAATCCTTGCTCTTTTTTCTGCTATTGTGAAGCTCACTTGGAAATCTACATATAACCTTATTTGTACAAGTTACCTTTCTGTATTTTCTTCTTCAATTCAAGTGTTTATGTCCAACTTGGAAATCTATTTTATTCTGATTTGTAATTTGGAATACAAATCTTCTTTCAGTTACTCGTTTGTTATGCTGGGTTACTCTTCGGCCTGATAGAGTTACTCTCTGTTATTTTAGGGTTACTCCTCTGTCCTGCTGAGTTACTCCCAGACATTGTAATGGATCCCAACCTTGATACAGATGCTGCTAATTCAAATGTCGGCCTTGATAATGATAATGCTAATTCTTATCCTTCTTTTGGTGCTTCCACTCTGCCGCCAGCTGCAGTTCCTAAAATTGGTCTCCACTTTGGAAGTTTAGATGAAGCTATCTCATTCTATTCTAGCTACGCTAGCATGATTGGTTTTAATATCAGGAAAGATGACAACATGTATGAACGGGGAACTAAGATTCTCATTGCCAAAGATCTGGTTTGTGACAAGTAGGGTATAATGGGTTGTTCTAAGAGGTCAAGAGGGCTTCTAAGCCCCGTTTGTGATAAAGTGGGTAAGCTACAGGAAAATCTGTCTAAGAAGCACAAGCGATCTGTGAAGAGGTGTGGTTGTGGAGCCATGATCCGATTCATACTAGACAAGTCCTCATCCATGTGGGTTGTGACTGCCTTTGTTGAGGAACACAACCACGATCTTATTGATGATGCACATCTCCGATACCTGAAGTGTAACTCATCTCTTGATGAAACTCAAAAAGATATCCTTTCTTCCATGAGCCAAGCTAACATACCTGTATCGAGACAAATTGCATTGATGGCATATGAGTCTGGCGGCTATGAAAATTTGACATTTACTAGCAGACAAGCACATGGACACATCAGTAGCAAGAGGAAAGAGTCATCCAAGTATGACGTCGACATGGTCTTGGATCGGTTTGCCAAGTTTAAGGTACTCGATCAGAAATTCTTCTATACATACTAAAACGATCCTAATTATTGCTTGACTCATCTGTTTTGGGCCGATCCTATTTCTGTTGAAGACTGTGGGTTGTTTGGCGATGCGATTGTTTTTGACACCACCTACCGCACCAACAAGTATTCGATGGTTTTTGGAATGTTTGGTGGTGTTGATCACCATCATAATACGGTCTTGTTTGCTTCATCTCTTATATTTGACGAGAAGTACGAGTCATTTGTTTGGGTTTTCAAGCAGTATCTACTTTGTTTTGGCAAAGAGTCGGTGTCCATCATAACCGATCAAGACCTGGCTATGAATGCTGCTATCCTTATTATTTTTCCGAATTGCAAGCATCGCTTCTGTAGCTAGCACATCCTACAAAGCTTCCCTCTAAGCTTGGTGGTCTTCCTAACAAGGACCAGATCATAAGCTCCTTGAATGATTGCATGTGGAATGTGGATGATGTCAGTATATTTGAAGAGAGGTGGGATTCTGTTGTTGAGGAGTATGGTTTGTCATCCATTACTTGGTTGTCTAACATGTATGTGATGCATTCAGAGTGGGTTCCGTGCTATATGCAGTCTTCCTTCTTTGCGGGCATGAGAACAACGCAAAGGAGTGAGAGCTTGAATGCATTTATTAGAAGCCATGTGAATAGTAAGAAGACTCTCTTTGAACTTGTATGTTCATTGGAGACTGCGTACTCTCATGTACGGGAGATTGAAAATTTCAAAGACTTTGAAGATGAGTATAGTAATCTCCCTTTGTCATCACTGTGGCCTCTGGAGGAGCAGATGAGAGGTATATACACCAAGTCAATATTTAAGATCTTTTAGAGTGAGGTTCATCAAAGCAGGATCTACAATGTAAAGGAAGCTTCAGAAGAAGGTGTGTTTGAAGTGTATCGTGTCAGTGGCCTTGGATCTGCCCGCATCTTGAAGAAAAAGTCGTCGAGTGAGATTGTTTATTGCAACTGTTGCATGTTGGAATTCAAAGGTATCCCTTGTAGGCACATCCTGTCTTGTTTGAAGAGTCGTGACTTTTGCACTCTTCCCGATCCATACATAATTAAGAGGTGGACCAAAGGCTACAGAGAACATCCTTTGATTTTTGGCAAAGCGTCATTTAGTCATCTATCCACTGGGAGGACTCTTAAGCTTTTTTCTGCCTACAATTCGATTGTGAACATAGCGTATAGGAACAACGTTGTAGATCTTTGCCATGAAAAACTGCTAGCCTTGCGAAAGGAGCTGTTAGAATTGGATCTCGCTGATACTGGTGCAGATGCAGGTGCTGGTGTAACTACTTCAAATACAGATTCTTCTTTTGCTGTCAAGGTTCATATCCCCAATGTTTGCAAAACTAAGGGGAGACCCAAATCCACAGATGCGAGGTTTAAATCTGGAGTTGAGATTGCCCAGTCTAAAAGAGAGAGGCAGTGCAAGAATTTCTTAGAGTTTGGTGTTAACCATGATAGTAGGAACTGTCCTAAGAAGTAGTGCATTCTACAGTGATGCTCTTTCTGGACTATCTATTGTTGTTGTTTACTTCTCAATGACTATATTTGGTGTTGCTTGTGTTGTTTGTTTGTGTTTGATGTTTATATTTGTTATCTTATCCTGCTACTGATCTATTTTGTTCTTCTCTTCCAGCTCCTGGTGTTTCTTGCTAAGCTTTATTTTCGACTACTGTTGTTGATTTGTGGGGAGCATCCTAGTGCTGCTTATTGTGCTTTTGTTTGTTCTTTTATAATGTGATTGGGAGTTGTTCAAATCTGTAATGGGGTTGTTCTTTTTGTGTATTTTTGTGAAAGTGATTTTGTAAACTTCTATGTACTTCACTTGTGTTTGTAATATATCTTTGTGTTACCTTGTGCTCCAGTAGCTGTATGTATACTGTGAATATGTTACAAAGAATATGTTCTGATCAGTTGTTATTCTTTTCGAAGAATATGTGTTTGTCTTTGTGTACAATGGATACTCTTAGTGTTGTCACATTTACTCTGACAAAATATAAGAGTAACTGAGTTTGAATCATAGTGTTTCTTTTCTAGGCTATCACAGTTACTCTTATTGCTATTAGAGTTACTCGTAGTGCTCGTTCAGTTACTCGCAGGGTTGTCACAGTTACTCGTAGTGCTTTTTTAGTTACTCGTATTGTTTTCACAGTTACTCTAACTGCTATTTGAGTTACTCGTAGTGCTCGTTCAGTTACTCGCATTGTTGTCATAGTTACTCATAGTGTTTCACAGTTACTCACGGGTTTTTTCAGTTACTAGTAGGGTTTTTCAGTTACTCGCAGGGTTTTTTCAATTACTCACGTGGTTTTTTCAGTTACTAACAGTGTTTGTTCAGTAACCTTCAAAAATACAAGTAACAGGAACATCTTGTAAAGTAATTGTACCAACATGAGAGTAAGTGTTCGATTCCAGAAAAAGGTAGCTATATCGGCACTAAGAGTAACAGTAGGAGCACAACGAGTAACTATGACAACACTAAGAGTAACTATGACAATATAAAAAGTAACTCTAGCATTCAAAAAGTAACTTTTTTACTTTGTAAAGTAACTCTTGTAGAAATACTCCCCAGTCTCTCCACCACCAACCCATCCCTCCCCACAAGGACTGCTATCATCTTTTGGTGAATCATGCTCCATTTAATGCATTAGAAGAAAAGATATGTACAATGCACTGATTCTATTAAAGAAGGAACCAGAAAAGAGAAGAAAAGAGAAGGATGTACAATGTAAAAGCACAGAGCACTACTGTATCATCTAAACTATAAAATCACAGAGCACAAAGCACTACTGTATCATCAGAACAACAGAATGTCTGCAAACTGTACTGCCCATCTTTGCAACACCAAAAGCACAAAGCACTATTGTCATCTTCTTTTAACTTCCATTGCTCTCATCTCGCCCTTTCACTCACTTTCGAACAACCTACCTTCTTCATAGCCTACCTTCTTCACAACCTACCTTCTTCACAGCCTACCTTCTTCTACCATTACTAGTTTTCTCACAACCCTCAACACAGCCTACCATGGAGCCATTCATCTAGCCCATGAACTACACCCTTGACGAAAAAACAATGGAATCCATTCAACTTCCTATAGAATGGAAATATCTCCATTTTCACATTAAACTAGGCAACATCACCTTCCATATCGGAAACCAAACATTTCAGATCACCCTTATTCAGAATAAAAACGGATCACTTTCAACTGGTAGGGGCTAGAAAAAGATGATCGCACAGCTCATGATTCGCAAAGATTGGATCATCTTACTCAAGCCAACTGATCACCAAACTATCACAGCATGGATCATAGATCATTTCTTAGAAACACCAACCGACCTTCTTCCTCTCTTCAAAATGCCTGGTGAAGCAGTATTCTCTGGAACAGACGACTCTTCAGATCAGCTGTTTGTTAGGGACAAATACCCAGCACCGCTGGGATTAGTTGTAAATCCTTTACAGGTTGACTCATCTACAATAGCTGACACCTCAACATCTGCAGAAGACACTGCTTCTTCTTCTATCAAGCCTTCCTATCATAAATAGGTATGCACCGCCGCCCTTTTCTCCTAGCCTTTTGGTCGATAATCTTCCCCATCACCACCTATACCACCCCCAACCATCCTGGGCTCAAAACCTATTTATGACTCATGGGTAAATCCTTTATAGGTTGACTCATCTGCAACAGCTATGAACTACTCAGATATGAACTTGTGTGGCCAGAAGTTTTGAGGATTCTGAATATGTTGTTTTGGTTTGTTGTATCTGCTTTGCAATGGAGTGAATGGTGTGTATGATATCTCTCGCCAGGGATGGATCTGACCCCCTGAGCTCTTTGATTTTTATGTTCAGTTGATGGACCTTCTTTATAACTGATTTGGCTGTAGTTTTCTGTATTGTTTGTTCCAAAGAGTATGTATAATATATAATGTTTTATGCTTTAAATGTTGTATTCTTGAATGTACAGCTGCGGTGTTTTTGTCTGAATATATATACTTTCAGTTAGCCTATGAAAAAATAAACTAACTCAAGAGGAAGAGTGATGACAGTTACTCGCAGTGTTGTGACAGTTACTCGCAGTGTTGTGACAGTTACTCGTAGTGTTGTGATAGTTACTCGTAGTGTTGTGACAGTTACTCGCAGTGTTGTGATAGTTACTCGCAGTGTTGTGACAGTTACTCGTAGTGTTGTGACAGTTACTCGTAGTGTAGTGACAGTTACTCGTAGTGTTGTGACAGTTACTCGCAGTGTTGTGACAGTTACTTGTAGTGTTGTGACAGTTACTCATAGGTTTGTGACAGTTACTCGCAGGGTTGTGACAGTTACTCGCAGTGTTGGACAGTTACTCGCAGTGTTGTGACAGTTACTCGTAGTGTTGTGACAGTTACTCATAGTGTTTTGATAGTTACTCGCAGTGTTGTGACAGTTACTCGCAGTGTTGTGACAGTTACTCACAGTGTTGTGATAGTTACTCGTAGTGTTGTGATAGTTACTCGCAGTGTTGTGACAGTTACTCACAGTGTTGTGATAGTTACTCACAGTGTTTGTTTAGTTACTCACAGGGTTGTGATAGTTACTTACAGTGTTGTGACAGTTACTCGTAGTGTTTGTTCAGTTACTCACATGTTTGTGATAGTTACTCGCAGGGTTGTGACAGTTACTCACAGTGTTTGTTCAGTTACTCACAGGGTTGTGATAGTTACTCGCAGTGTTTGTTCAGTTACTCATAGGTTTGTGACAGTTACTCGCAGTGTTCAGTTACTTGCAGGCTTGTCGCAGTTACTCGCAGGATTTTTTTAGTTACTCGCATGGTTTTTTCAGTTACTCACATGTTTGTGACAGTTACTCGCAGTGTTTTTGCAATTACTCTAACTACTATTTGAGTTACTCACAGTGTTTGTTCAGTTACTCGCTAGGTTGTGACAGTTACTCACAGTGTTTGTTCAGCTACTCGTAGTCCTTTTTCAGTTACTCGCACTATTTTTCAGTTACTCCAGGGTTGTGACAGTTACTCACAGGGGTTTTTTAGTTACTCAACCATTACTATCGGTTACTCAAGCATTACTCTCAGTTACTCAAGAGTTAATTTTAGTTACTCAAGCATTACTCTTAGTTACTCAAGCATTCTGTTACTTTCAGTTCAGTTACTCGCATGGTTTTTTCAGTTACTTGTAGTAGTTTCAGAGTTACTCTTACAACATTCAAAGAATAAAGGTATTTAAAGCATTCAAGAACATAAGCATTCACACCATAAATGTATTCGAAGCATTCAAGATCAGATGTACATTCAGTCTTTTTGTAGCACACTAATAAATAATCCATTTTAATCAGATGTACATTTAGCCAAAATATAAGGACAAAATCAATATTGTTCAAGATGAGTTGTACATCAAGATCAGCTGTACATCAAGATCAGTTGTAAATTCAGGCTTTTCATAGTTGTACATTCAAGAGAAGCTATACATTCAGGCTTTCACAGAGCTTATACAACAGAATAACAGAAGGCTATTGTTCTTATTTTATAATCAAATCAGTAATCTAGTTTTTCAGCTGGATTTTAGCCATTTATCAAGGCTTGTAACTATTTCTTCCTCTGGGATATGTTCTTCATCCATTTTTGTTGTTGTTTCTTCATTCTTCTTTGTTTCTTGTTGTTTCTCAGCTTCATCTTCTCCTCCCTTGTTCTCATCAGATCTACCTTCTTTGATGTCTTCGCTTTCATCTTTTTCATCATCTTTTAGAGGCTGCAGCTGCCACTTGCCATCATTCGCTGAAAAACATCAGCCCTTATTGTCGGTATGTCTTTGCAGGTGAAGTCCATAGTTTTTCCATTGACTAGGTAGTCTAGGTACTTCATGACGAAGATCCCACAATCAAGTGAGTCTTCTTCCTGCTGTGGGCAGATCGGGTACTCTCGTTCCCACTGCGACCACTGGCTCCCCTTTTCTGGTGCACCCCTAAAGAATTCGTGCACTATACCCACCTGCATTAAAAAACTAAATGTTTATTCATCATCAATTAAAGAACATTAATCCTTTCAATCCACTACTAATAGAGTTAATTTTTATAGATCACTTACCCATCTATTGAATTCTTTTCTTGAGTTGCTACTCCAACTCATTGAATTATAAGACCGGTGTGCTCCATCCCTGAAACTTGCTTCATACAAGTGCCAGTGGTTGTCGTTGTTTAGTATTGTGAACACTGAGTCCATTGCGTCCCAATCTTTCATTGGAACGTTGAATTGTGGAGATAGCATGTCAATCTGCTCCATGGTGATGTCCTCAACATCAAATGATAGCTTTTGCTGCAAATGTAGAGTTTAAAATTCACATCTATAAGTTTCAATTTGTGTTTCTATATTGTTATTTCATGTAAATTTATATACAAAGTTTATTTGTCTTACCGGAGCATAAGTGCTCATGCAGTGTCACGTCAACCCCTTCTTCCTCTGCTTGCTTGTTCTCTCCTTGAGCATCTGTACAAAGCAATCGAGAACCTGAAAAAAACAAAAGCTTTCTTAGTTTAGCAATCCAAATTATCTATTTCAAAGAGTTACACTACGTTCTTATTTCTTACAGGTGATTGTGTCATTTGATCTTTGTACATGAGGGTGGTGAGGTCCTTCCCCGTGCACCAAGTGTCTTCACTGAATTTCCATTCTCGTTTTGACCTGCCAATTATTTTTATAGATGTTATACATACGAGTTGGATATTGAAACAGTAATGTTTTATCATTTTACACTTGACAATAACCAATTCTCTTACATTTCTTCTATGTTGTCCATGAAGTGATGGACAATTTCTTTGGTTTATTTTGTTTTGAAATGTTCAAAACCTATGAAATTGGACATCTTGTGCTGTCAACAACAATAGAGCAATCCATGTTAGAATCAATCTTCATTTTGCACAAGTTACTTAAGCATTACTATCAGTTACTCAAACATTACTCTCAGTTACTCAAACATTACATTCATTTACTCAAGCATTACACATTCAGTTACTCAATCATTAGGTTCAGTTACTCAAGCATTAGGTTCAGTTACTCAAGCATTAGGTTCAGTTACTCAAGCTTTAGGTTCAGTTACTCAAGCATTAATTGCAGTTATGATATACTTGAAAGGAGATGAAACTTACCTTTTCCTCCCTTCTTTTCTTCACATTTTTATATAGGCTTCCTATCTTTAGTTCTTCCATCTTATTCTTCTTCTTCAATCTTTTTCTGGGCTTCTTCTGCCCTTCTTCTTCTACTACTATCTTCTCCTGATGTTCGCTTCCTTCTTCTTATTTCTTTTGTTCTGCATCTTCTGCAGACTTTGGTTGTTCAGAACTGTCATCTTTTTTTTTCTTTCTTCTCCTCTTCATCAACATTTTTCATGTCCTCGCTGTGATCTTCTTATTCCACGTATTTTCTTCTGAGGGCCAGCCTTCTTCGTTTCGTCGGTGGGTCGACATCCTTTGTCGGTGTGTCTTTCGGTTCATCTACATTCACTGAGGCAAAACCCTCTACAAATTCTTTGAATCCACTTTCAGGTGACTGTGATTTGTCACCCTCATCTTCCCACTTTCTTTTTAGATTTTTATTTTCTTCTTCTAACTTGGCTATTCTTTCTTCTAGCCTTTTATTCTCCAATTGCAGCTCAATGAATTTCTCAACACTTATTCTTGTGCAGATCTCCTTATGCATTTTGAGCTCCTCCTCCAACATTTGTATTCTTGTCTCCAGGGTGGAGGTGTCAAGAGTGTCTCCCTCTTCGATGATTGGCTTTGTTGGTGCCTTATTGGTTGTTGGCTTACATTTTGTTGGCATGTCCTTCGATGATTTTACAGCTTGCCAATCATCTCACTGGTCTACCACTATCCTTTGACAAACATGTCCAACATATAAATTAAAATAATGTGTCACAAAATGAAACATGTATGATTATGTTGTATATTAGATTTTGTAACAAATATTAGATAATCTTACATCCTTAGGGTCCACTGCCCCTAATTCCATCAATTTCTTGACCGGAGCAGCCCACTTCTTTATCCTTGGCTTGGAGTCAAGGAATGTTGGCTTTGCCATCTTTGTCATCTCATATGCCCAAACCTGCATGTAACATATATAAAATATAATGCATATGTAACTGCACCCCCATAGTCAATATTTTATCAATGTAGATGAATATGATTTTATTCACTTACACATAGGCACATGACACAGCATGTTGTGTATAGGGTGTTCTTAGCCCCTTTCTCTCATTTCCTTCTTAGTTGTACATTCTCCTTCAGCATCTTCATATTCTTGAAGATACTCCCATGCACTAGCTTTGCCCAATTCATCTTCCAAGTGGCAGTGACATCATCTAGGTAGTGGATAATGTAGATTGGTGTACAATAGCTGGTGTCTGGGATTAGGAATGTTTCCAGCAGGTGCAACATCCACGCACGGCACATATTTTTATTGTCCGCTGGATTGTTGGTCTTGGCATATTCTTGCCAAAGTTTTGTTAAGTTGTCCTTATGCAGGACATCTTTTTCTCTCAACCTCTTTGAGGTCTCACCTTCATTTCTATTTTTACAAGTTGCCTTGGCAAACTCTTGTCATATTAACTTTACTATGTCAGAATCTTTCCTTTGTTTTATTTCTATACCTTTGCTGGGGATACCTAGAATTATCCCCACATCATCTACTGTCATCCTTCTCTCCTCTCCATTGGCCAGCAGAATATGTCTTCATCGACATATCTATCTATTAAATCCTCTAACAAGCCTATGTCAACCACAAGATTTCGCATCTTTACGAGGTTTGCAAAGGATGTTGAGCTCAACATCATAAGTTGTTCTTTTGTATACACCATGCTCTTGCTGGTGTTGATGTAGCTCTTTAAGGAGCACCTGCGGTACAGTCTATTTACTCCCACTGCAAACATATCAAAATTTATCGTTAGAGCTCATTATTTATTTTGTAAAAGCAATTTAATAAACTGCAAGTAACTGAAAATTAAAACAATTACAAATCCATACAATCTTACCTTTCTCGCTAGCCTTTTCTGTCTCTTTCTATTTCTGATTTGCATTTGTACTCTCCTCATCCCCTTTGCTTTCTTCTCCTGCAAATGAATAGAGTTACTCCAAAAATGTAGTATTTAGCTTAATAATATTGTTTTCTAGTTTAATTGATATGTCTAGTGTGTGAGACACTCTTTGTTACTCAAGCATTACTTTCAGAAATAAATACTCAAACATTACTTTCAGTTACTCAAGCTTTCTGTGATAGTTACTCAAGCATTAATCTCGGTTACTCAAGCATTCTGTAATAGTTACTCAAGCATTACTCTCAGTTACTCAAGCATTAATCTCGGTATACTCAAGCATTCTGTAATAGTTACTCAAGCATAAATTTCAGTTACTCAAACATTACTCTCAGTTACTCAAGCATTACTCTCAGTTACTCAAGCATTAATCTCAGTTACTCAAGCATTATGTAATAGTTACTCAAGCATTACTCTCAGTTACTCAAGCATTAATCTCGGTTACTCAAGCATTTTGTTATAGTTACTCAAGCATAAATTTCAGTTACTCAAACATTACTCTCAGTTACTCAAGCATTACTCTCAGTTACTCAAGCATTAATCTTGGTTACTCAAGCATTCTGTTATAGTTACTCAAGCATAAATTTCAGTTACTCAACATTACTCTCAGTTACTCAAGCATTCTGTTATAGTTACTCAAGCATAAATTTCAGTTACTCAAACATTACTCTCAGTTACTCAAGCATTACTCTCAGTTACTCAAGCATTACTCTCAGTTACTCAAGCATTAATCTTAGTTACTCAAGCATTCTGTTATAGTTACTCAAGCATAAATTTCAGTTACTCAAACATTACTCTCAGTTACTCAAGTATTACTCTCAGTTACTCAAGTATTACTCTTAGTTACTCAAGCATTAATCTCGTTACTCAAGCATTAATTTCATTTACTTGAGCATTACTCTTCCCATTATAACAGTTACTCGAGACTATCTCATAGTTACTCGGCTCTTTTGGTATAGTTACTCTAGCTACATCATCTAGTTTTAATGTAGTAACTATCATACATTGACACATCAGTAGTAGCCTGGATAGCAGTAGGGGCAGGATGCAGAGAAGGTCAATGACACAATAGTAGTAGCTTGCATGAAAACACAAATTACCTTGTTGTTCTTCTTTTCCCGCTTTGTTGCGCGCAACTTCTTTCTTCTCAGTTTCTCTGTTGCATCCACGACCAGCAGTAGCAACCTTACTGCGCTTTGCACTTTTTGATTGAGTTTTGATCCATGGGGGAGTTGTAACCCCTCTTTTTTCCCCTTTATTTTGTGTCTGAGGTGTCAAAGAAGTAGCCATCGCAACTCCTATTTTGACCTCTTTCTGTATTGTCTGAGGAGTCTCAACAGCAAACCCCTTCTCCATTTCCACAACTTCTTCTTTCCCCTCTTCTTTCGCTTCTGTGGCCTTGATAGCCTCTTTCTTATCTCCTTTCGGAGTTGTCGGAGTAGTTTGTTCTTGTATTTCCCTTTCTGCAGCTGATGCTGCTTTCCCCACTTCTTCTGCCTATTTTTCCATCTTCTCGTCGGCTTGAAACTGGTGCGTTTCGAAGTCATTGTCGCCTATTTCGACCACTTTCGGTCTATTCTTTCTCCACGGAGGCATTGTCGACGATTTCCGTGAGGCTTTCTTTGTCCTCGTCATATCTGAGTATCTGATGAGTCGATGAAGGAGCGACTGGAGGAGGTGATGACGAAGGAGGTGGTGATGGAGTGGTTCGGTGATGTCTTCGCCGGTTAGATTGTGTGACAACGGGAGAAATCGCTGGGGAGGGCGATGAATTGGGGTTCGCTAGCTGCTCTCTCTGCTCGAATGCTTTTTTTCCGCTTTTTTCCGCTCTGGGTTGCGGGAGTACTACTGCCGTGTAGCGTAATCAAGTTACCCAAACGGGCAACTAAAAGTGTCTCATATATATATATATATATATATATATATATATATATATATATATATATATATATATATATATATAAAGAATCAAATATCTATATATGGACTGTTTATATATATATATATACATACACACACACTAGTACAGAAATGGTCTATAGCGTCGGGTTTTTTAAGCCTATAGTGTCACTTTTCAGCCGACGCCTAAGTGGTCGTCGCTACAGCAATTACTCTGTAGCGTCGGTTTTTTTAACCCCAAAAAACTGACCTTGTATAGTAAACAACCGACCCTATAGGCTCTCAAAAACTAAACCCAAATGAGAAATGAAATTGTACCTGAACCCGATAACGTCAGATTTTTAATAAATAACCGACTCTACAGATTATATCTAAAGACCTATAGCGTCGGTTTTCTTAACAAACCGACGCTATAGGTGTTTTGGCCGTTCAGCGTAGAACGGCCGGGCTGCATAAAACGGCCGTGTTGGGAAGAGGTAGCACGGCCGTGCACACTAGCACGGTCGTTCTACCTCCTCCCAACATGGTCGTTTTATGCAACACGGCCGTTCTACGCTGAACGGACAAAACACCTATAGCGTCGGTTTTTTAAGAAAACCGACGCTATAGGGTCGGATTTTTTTTTTAATTTCTGCAGAAACTGAACAGAACAAAACAGAAGAACAAGATTATATAAGATATGGGAGAGGGGAGCATTGATGCTCAACCGTCACCATTCCAAACCACACATTCATAATAAAAATGATTCATATATATTGAGTTGAGTATACATAGTCACATCATAATTTACAAAATGATAGATTGCAAGTCTGAGATGATATATATTAAAAATGTCAGATACAAAAGTAATATGAAAGAGTACTAAAGCCACATACATAAATGGAATGTAACTGACATGTTTATTCCAATGCTATATTGACTTCATTTAGAAAAGCATGTGACCACTCTTCTCGGAATTCATTTCAGTCCTCACGTGTGTAAGGATGAGTTGTAAAGATCTGTAAATAGAAAATGCACATGTTAATATTTTATAAAATGACTACAACTCATTTGTAAATTTATGATGTTATTCTTTATTACCTGATCTATAGTCTGAATGTCATTTGATGCTTGTTTGACAATAGCTTGTATGTATTTCATTACATAGTAATCACAAGCCCAGTCATTATTTTGTATAGGACAGTACAAATAATGAATTATACTTAATGTTAGTAACTACTATAAACAGAAGACTATAAGAGTTGACATATAAGAGTTGAAAATTAATACATATAAGACTAAGCAGTTGTCAAAGTAGCTACCTTGACATTTTTCAAAGTCAATGTCTTTAATTTTGTGGGTATTTGTCCTCCGCTTTTACGAAAAGCTTTTATACCCTTGTCAAATTAAACGGTTGGTAAAATAGAAATTCTAAATAGAAATATCATGTTGAAGCATTGACTATATTTATGCTTACGCCATAGCTGGCAATTTCAGTTTGTGGCCCCTTGTTGTTTTTCCCATTGGGTCAAGATAATAAAGAGTCATCAATTTTGGGACAATCACCACTAATTCCCAATGTCTAGATCTGAGTAAGAATAAAACAAACATTAAAATAAAATACATTTATTCATTACTAAAATTATATTGAATAATAATACTTACTCGACGTTAAAAGGAATTAGGATAATTTCCTTTCCCACAGTAGCAAAATATTTGAATGCATCAGAGAAGTAATCACTCACTTCGTCAATATGTGTCTCCACCTGACTAGTACCGAAGGAACTAAGAATCCAACATTCTTTATATCAAAATTTGTGGTCTCGGTATATAAATGACTGTTAAACATTTGTAAATAGTTTCATATGTAGAAATAAGCTAAAAATGTGTATTGGAACTTTCTATATTGATAGATCCTTACCTTATCCATACTTCTAATATTGAAGTATTCAGCCAATCATAATGGAACAACTCTATAATATCATCAAGAAAAATATAATTGTCAAAGTCCCTCCCAGTTGCATCTTCTGTTAAATTGATCAACATTTGTAGTCTAGAGCTTTGGTTGGCTAAGTATCGACACAAACATTTACATTTACTTCCCAACTCGTCGAATGTGGATTCTGGAATAATAGATGGCTTGGGCATAGGAGGAGGACTAGTAGATTTTTTACTTTTTGGTTTACAAACCTATTAATTAAATTACATACTTCTATTAGACGGGTTCATATATGCAGTCAAATATGAAAAACATGGTAGAATTCAAGTATACCTTGTCATTGATAACCAAGTGTCTAGGCCAACCCATCATAGCACCCTCTGCTTCTTCAACTGTACTATATTCAGGATTAGGTATGGGTAGTGGTTTGTCCCCCATTCCGTCATACACAAGATGGATGGACACACGGCAAATGTCATCAGTAATTTGTTGGCAATGCAATGTTCCACCAAAGTTGTACACCTTGCCCGCTGCCACAACATTATTAAATGGAACCTCCACTGCAAGTTTATAGTTCATACCAACCTATATTGAAATAATATAGGTTATATAAGAAGAAGTAGAACAGATACCTGTTACAACTATATATATTATCATATATCATACTAATAACACAACATATAGAACAAAAACTTACTGCATATTGTTGTGGTGGGTCATCAGGAGTGCTCCCATGACCTTCTGCAACTGGAGCATGGGCTTGTACCTCATCACTTGAGAGACGCACAATATGATAAGGTTGAGAAGGTTGAGTAGGCTGATATGAAGACATTATTTCTTTTACTTTCTTCGCTACTAATACTTCAACCTCCTCTTTTGTAAGACCTCATGCACGACCTCTTTTAGATTGTAAAGGGCTAAAATAAGACTTGAATCCTATGCCAGCTCCTAATCCCCTAACACGGCCAGGATGCTCATTCGTACCAAGCGCAACTGATAGTTCATCCATGTGACCAGTTGGGATGAACTTTCCTTCCTTCCTTTGCTCATGGAGATCAATCTATTCATAGTTAATGAAAATATTAAAAACACAATATCAATTAGATATAAATAAATCTAAGTTTGTGGGAGTTACTCTTTACTTAGTTGGGATAAACCTACCATCTTTTATGCCACCTCCTTAGTTGCAGGGTTGACAATTTCACCTACTCGATTCTTTCTAGCATCAATCCATGTCAAGTGTCGGGGTGGACGCTCAACTTGAGTTGTACTAGATTCTTCTCCAGAAGAGGATTGCTTCTCTTGTAGTTGGCAGCGGAAGGCATAACCATCGGGCCCCAAGCGATGGTCCTGCACATTTTTGGCCCATCTTTCCTTTTGAGCCTGGTGGATAGCCTGATCATTTAAAATGAAGTATTGCAATTTAGACTTGGCAAACATGTATAAAAAGATTCACCTCCTTAATTGTATAAAATTAAAGATTCATAAAATACATCACAATCTTTATTACCTGAAACTCTTCCGATCTCCTAGCTAGGGGTGTAAACGATGCGGGTACGGTGCGGGTCTGGCCATACCCATCTAATTTAGCGGGTCCAGTTCCGGTTCTAGACCCGCATAATACAAAACCTGGACCCGCACCATACTCGTACCCGCAATAATAGCGGGTATGCGGTGCGGGTATGCGGGTAAGCGGTTTTATAAAACATCATATTGTTTATGTAAGAGAAATTACTATGTTATATATATTTAACACAACAAGATATTGTTATCATATAGTATATTAACATGTAATAGTTATATTAGACAATGCTATATTCTATACAATAAAATTAATTGAGTAATTGTTTACATATTTGTAGTCATGATCATAACATTTAATTTATGTAGAAAGTAATGTAGATTAGTAGACATTTTAATTTTAAGTTTACATATGATGTTCATTATTGTAACTAGAATAGTTAATTCTTAGTTATATGACTAGTCTCAACCTTAGAGTAGGATATAATCTCAATAATTATATTAATTAGACTAGTAAAGTATGATATATATAACATATTATTTTAATAGTTACTTGTGTATAGCGGGTACACGGGTCTAGCGGGTCTGGGTCCAAGCATACTCATTATTGGACCCGCTTATATGTGGGTCCAAGGGTATACGGGTCCAAGGGTATGCGGGTATAAAAAATTAGACCCGTGACGAGTTTTTTAAGGGTCCGGATTTGCGGGTATGTGGGTCTACCCGTACCCATTTACAGCCCTACTCCTAGCTGCAACAAATCTTTCCCACACCTCAGGATCTATAAAAATATATACATCTATTGCTTTCTTCTTTTGTTTAGGATTATCTATAAATTTCCTTGCGAGATATGTCTTAAAACCCCTCCATCGTACACCACAACGTTGTTGCACTCTTTTCTTGTGATCTTTTTCATTTAGATGAAAAATAGCCTATACATACAAAAGAAGCAATTAAAAATGTTGTTTTGAAAAGCAATTAATTCCAAACAAACTAAATTAGAATCAATAGATAAAAAAACATATTAAAATAATATCACTTCCACTCATAGATATATCTTTCCATATGAGGTTTTTTTGGCATTAGGAACATCATGCCAATTTTCTATATCTATTGGCACCTTACTACGCGCGGTCGCCCCTACGTAATGCTTGAAAGCACTAGAATGTTCCCCAACAGGTGCTCCTGTGATATCAAACTGGAGTGGAAATTTCTCCCCTTTAGCCCTGAGCTCCTGCAGCCTACGCATTAGTGTGGGACCTCTACTTTTCTTAGCATCACCACTACCATCCTCATGGTGCTCATGCTCATGCCCATGCTCAGAATGTTCATCTTCACTCGCCATTTTAGAACCTGCAAGTATACATGATAAAAAAAAGTGATAATAAAAGCACAAGTGATAAGGTATACTAGCTTGAATGATAATAAAATAAATAATTCAAGGAATACATGCCTCTAGTATTGGTTGAGTTGTTAGTCAAGGAAAATTCCTTCAGCATGGTCTTGACGTTTATAATATTCATCGGTGTTATCTTCAACATTTACACTTGGCAAACCAACTGAGAATGGGCTGGAATCATGATACTTTTCGTAGTATTCTTCTTCATTTATAGGATCTACAGTAAACTGTCTTTTTCCATGAAGAACGACAGACCAATTTTTATTTGTCGGGTCATCAATATAGAATACTTGTTTTGTTTGGTCTGCCATGATGAATGGCTCATCTTTCTCACCAATCTTTTCAAAATTCACCAATTTGAAACCCAACTCATCCACTAAAACTCCTTTGTTGTTGTCAACCCAATTACACCTAAATATAGGAACTCGAAAATTTGTATAGTCCATTTCTCATATGTCCTCAATGACGCCATAATATGACATCTCAACTTCGTGTGGTCTTTTATCTTTGGCACTAGCAAAATACAACGAACAAGCTTTAACAGTGACCCCACTATTTTGAACTACACTGCTTTCATCTTGACGCTTTGTGTAGTATGAAAATCCGTTTATCTCATAACCTTCATATGACATGACATCCATTTTTGGCTTAAAGGCGAGCCATTTTATGTTCTCAGCAACATTATTCAGTGATTCAGATAGTTGATTAAATACTTTCTCTTCAAACCACCTAATAAATGTTCGATTATGCTCTCTTGCAAGCCACATTGAACTGGATCGCGGATGATTTCTCTTGATAAGATCATTGTGTTCTGTGATGTAGCTACTAACTTCATCGATGTTGTGTAAAATATACAAATGTGCTTGTTCCCACAACTCACGACTGATTCCTTTCACTCGTCCTCCCAGAGTTCCTTTGCCACAATAAGATCCAGTGTGATGGGAATTTTTTTGATCACTACAAGTTTCATTGCAATTCAAAAAATCATTACAAAAGTCCATCACCTCTCTAGCCATGTAACCCTCAACAATACTCCCTTCAGGACGATAACGATTCTGAACATCACCTTTAAAAACACTCATGTAGCGTTCAAATGGATACATCCAGTGTAAGAAAATTGGACCCAACATCTTCACCTCCCTTGTAATATGTACTACAAGATGAACCATGATATCAAAAAATGAAGGAGGAAAGTACATTTCAAGCTGACACATGGTAACAATTACATCTTTCTGTAATTTATCGAGAGTATCAGGATGTATCACTATGTTGCATATTTCAATTAAGAAGAAATAGAGTCTTGTGATTGCAAACCTTATATGCTTTGGCAATATAGATCAAATAGCCACAGGTAAAATTTGTTGCATTAAGGTGTGACAATCATGAGATTTGAGACCTATCAGTTTCAGATCCTTCATTGATACCAATCTACGAATATTAGAAGAGTATCTTTGTGGAACCTTAATATTATACAACCACTCACAGAAAGTCTTTTTTTCCTTCTTTGACAAAGTGTAACAAGCCGGTGGCAAATATGTGCGGCGACCCTTGATCTCCATTGATAATTCTTTTCTTATACCCATTAATTCTAAATCTTTTCTAGATTTGATGCCATCTTTAGTCTTTCCTGGTATGTTTAATAGCGTACCAATGATGCTATCACAAATATTTTTTTCAACATGCATGACGTCAATGCAGTGTCTAATTGCCAAAGATCTCCAATAAGGAAGATCCCAGAATATTGACCTCTTCTTGTATAGAGATTTGTCACATGCGAGTGTATGACTACTTGAACTCTTTCCAAATTCATTAACAATATGTTTCACCCTATCATATACAACATTTCCTGCTATAGGTTTAGGAGCACTTCGTTCCTCCGTTGACCCATTAAAGGTTTTGTGTTGCCTTCGATAAGGATGCACTGGTGGGAGAAATCTCTGATGACCAAGATATACGATTTTACCACCATGTTTCAGTCTGATGGAATCAGTATTTTCCTCACAAATAGGACATGCTTTGTAACCTTTTATGCTATATCCAGACAAATTTCCATAAGCTGGAAAGTCATTAATCGTGCAAAACAACATAGCATGCAAACTGAAGGTCTCTTTACGTGAAGCATCATATGTCATAATACCTTCTTCCCATAGTTTCATTAGGTCATCTATTAGAGGTTGAAGGTAAACATCAATATCATTTCCAGGTTTCTTGGGCCCTGATATCAATATTGACAACATGACATACTTATTTTTCATACACAACCAAGGAGGAAGATTGTATATAACAATCATAACAGGCCACGTGCTATGTTGGCTTCTTAATGTACCATAGGGATTCATTCCATCTGTACAGAGTCCAAGTCTTAAGTTTCTTGGTTCTTTACCAAATTGAGGGTATAATAAATCAATTTTCTTCCATTGTGGTGAATCAGATGCATGTCGCAGGACGCCATCATCATTGGCCTTTAACTCCCCATGCCAAGACAAATTTTGTGCATCTTCTGTATTAGTAAATAAGCGTTGAAATCGTGGTATTATTGGTAAATACCACATCACCTTGGCAGGAGAGCCATTTTTAGCCTTAGCTGAATTTGTGGTCTTATACCTTGACGCATCACATTTTGGACAATTTATTAAATTACTATAGTCTTTCTGAAATAACACACAATCATTTGGACATGCATGAATCTTATTAGCCTCCATTCCCATTGGGCACATTATTTTCTTTGCTTGATATGTTGAAATTGGAAGCTCGTTGCCTTCAGGAAGAATTTCCTTTAACAAAGACAACAGTGAAGTGAAACTCTTATCACTCCACCGGTTTTGAGCTTTAAGAGTATATAATTGCACAACAACACTCAACCTCGTGAACTTAGTACAACCCTTATATAAAGGTTTTTCAGCATCATGGACTATGTTTGCAAATAAAGAAGGTGGATCAATGACATTGTCCCGACAACTGTGTAGCATCTCATCAACCATATCATCCTGAATCAGTTCATCATTAAAATTATCATCATTATTTATATCTTCTATGCCACAACTATTAGTATCGACATTTTATGATCCATTATTAATTTTCTCTCCATGCCAATATCATTCATTATAACCTTGTATGATCCCATTGCATATGACATGATCCTTAATTTCCTCAACAGTATCAACTTTCAAATTATTACCACAATTTCTACATGGATAATAGAACCTATCTGTAGGTAGTTTCCTATGTTCCTCAGCAAATCTGATAAATTCATCAAGACCTTTGGCAAACTCTGGACTACAACGGTTCTTGATAGACATCCAACTTCGATCCATTTTCTATATCACATTAAAAATTAATTATAAAACTAAGCATTTAATATTGATACTATAAGATGTAAGTTTTTATTGATAGGAAGTTAATTACTTATATACTAAAGTGTACCACATATCCCATTTTTGAATATTTAATCTCATTAGTAATTGTATAATGTTTGTTTAGTTTTGAAGAAAATTTCAGCAGCATTTCCCCTAAGTTCTCCAAGTACACCGATGTAAATGGTAAATAACCACTCACATATGCACCCAGAGAACAAATGAGGAAATACTACTAAAATTTTCTTAAACACTAAACATACATTATACAATTACATCCTAAGTGAGATTAAATATCCAAAAACAGTCTCAAACCGGGGACTATCCAATATTAATTTACTCCTATGAGTAAATTTTGAACGGGTTTCTAAGTTGATACATGCATAAATGTATTATTGTCTTATTTATATATTAAGTTAAACATCATGCATTCGATGATCTCATATATAAACCCTAAAGTGTCAATCTGAGACTACACAATTCTCTTATAATGTAAGGCATTAGGGTCAATATACATCAATATTAGAGGAACAAAAAGATTTTAACAAATGCAGTTTAGCAACTCAGCCAACATGGTCGTGCTACCCAGCACGACCGTGCTACAGCCACCAAGGTCGTGCTACCCAGCACAGTCGTGCTACAAACCAACACAGTTGTGCAACCCAGCACGACCGTGCTACCTAACAAAAACATACACTCAGCCACAACCACCACGGCCGTGCTACCCAGCACGGCCGTGCTACCTAACAAATACATCCACTCCGAACCTTTTCCTCAATCGCGTCATTACAATAAGAAAAAAATGGTTGTGGTTATGGCACGATCGTGCTACTACCACCAGCACCCATCGCCGACCCCAGGCCCGATGTAAGATGTAAACGGAGGAGTGAGGCGGCAGAGACAATACCTTGAGAAGAACCGGTCGGTGAGGGAGCTTGTACGAGAAAAGAACCGGAGAGATGTGCACGGCCCTTGCAACACCTAAGGATTCGTTCGTCGTCGACTTGCACGGAGGAGTGCACGACCCTTGCACGACGGAGAGTGCACGGCCTTTGCACGACGGTGGCACACGACACGACGGCGGAGGAGTGCACAACGGTGGCACACAGCTGGACTCTTTGGACAGGGCGGCGGCGTCGGAAGCGTAGATGAGCTCCTTAGACACAGAGATGGACGCCAGCGTCGTAAGGAGGGGTCTCTAGCGCCGTACTTTCGAGCAAAATGAAATGAAACAGTAGTCGATATGTCCTAGGTCACGCGTGTATTTGCTAGCAGCCCGACCTGTAGCGTCGGTTATCTGAGAAAATCGTCGCTACAGCCGTGCTCTATAGCGACGGCTAAACCAAAAAACCGTCGCTACAGCCTAAGTGGTGCCCGAATTTTCCTAAACCATCTATAAGGTCGGTCATTTTAAAAACCCGACCCTACAGGTCAGTGTCTATAAGGTCGGTTATCCTTAACAACCGATGCTAGAGGTCCAAAGCGGTGCCCGCGTTTTTGTTTGACGTTATAGCATCGGTTATTTGGAAAACCTGACGCTATAGATCGACGCGCAAAGCCAAAATCGCGTGAATTTTTTCCGCGGGAAACCTGTAAGGTCGGTTTTTATGATAAAACCGATACAATAGTCTATTAGGTCAGTTATTCTAATAAAAATGACGCTATGGGCAGTGACGTTACTGGACAAAAATGTAGTAGTGATATACAGAGAGAGAGAGTCAGGCTAGTATACACTCCAGTGTACAGATCACACGAATACACTCAAGTGTGTTTGCATATCAAGACTATTTTTTTCAAAATATAAACCATTAATTTTCACCGTCATAATATATCTAGGCTATATATAAATTTTGAGCCCATTTGGATGAGTGTAAGTCACTCATCCAAGGGCAACAAAATCAACGTGCGAAACTAATTTAAAATGCATAATTTTTGCGATATTTATAACATGACCTATAAATGTCCAAATGTGCTTAAATGTTGTGTATGAGCTATTCACAAGATGTTTAAGAAGATCAACGGATTAGATTTTAAAAAAAATATTGCATCATGAAAAACTACTTGAGTGTATTATGCTATGAATACACTCAAGTGTATTCTAGTCTAACTATATATATATATATATATATATATATATATATATATATATATGGGATTTATTTAATGCCCGTGTGTGTAGCTACCCGCACACCCTTCCTGTCATTTTTTTAATAAAAAAATTTGCAATTGTAGAGGAGCATTTTATCTAGCTCCCCAAAAAATTTCATCCAAAAATAATATCATTTTCCCCACCAAAATAAAAAAATATGTCCATATATTTACTGACTGTATATTTTCTGCACAGTTACTTTTTTGGTCTTAGAGTTACTTTTGTGTACCATATAGTTACACTTTTGATCTTAGAGTTAACTTTGTATATCATATAGTTACACGTTTGGATGTGCGGGTAGCGAAAAATCAGACTACCCGCACGGGTATTAAAGATGAGCTCATATATATATATATATATATATATATATATATATATATATATATATATATATATATATATATATATATAGAGAGAGAGAGAGAGAGAGAGAGAGGGAGTCAGGCTAGAATACACTCGAGTGTATCCGGAGCGGAATACACTCAAGTAGTTTTTCATGATGCAATATTTTTTTTGAAAATCTAATCCGTTGATCTTATTAAACATCTCGTGAACAACTCATACGCAAAATTTGAGCACATTTGGATATGTATAGCTCATGTTATGAAGATTGCAAAAATTATGCATTTCAAATTAGTTTCGCGTGTCGATTTTGTTGCCCTTGGATGAGTGACTTACACTCATCCAAATGGGCTCAAAATTTGTATGTAGTCTAGTTATAGTATGACGGTGAAGATCAACGGTTTACATTTTGCAAAAAATAGTCTTGATATGCAAACACACTTGAGTGTATTCGTGTGATCCGTACACTCGAGTGTATTCTAGCCTGACTATATATATATATATATATATATATATATATATATATATATATAGAGAGAGAGAGAGAGAGAAAGAGAGAGAGAGAGTCAGGCTAGTGTACACTCGACTGTATCGGAGGCACCGTACACCTCAGTCGTTTTTGAAGATGCAGTAAATTTTTGAAAAATCTAAACCGTTGATCTCCTTAATTATCATAAGAACATACTATTTAATAAATTTTAGCTCATTTGGACACTTAAAGGTCGTGCATCTAAAGGAGGCAAAAATCATGTATTTCAAATTAGTTTTGTGCATCGATTTTGTTGTCCTTGGATGAGTGACTTACACTCATCCAAATGAGTTCAAATTTAGTATGTGACCTATTATTATTGTAACCATGAAGATCAATAGATTAGATTTTGGAAAAACATGGTCTAGATAGGCAAACACCATTGGGGTGTACGGCGTGATCTGTACACTCGAGTGTATTCTAGCCTGACTATATATATATATATATATATATATATATATATATATATATATATATATATATATATATATATATATACTACTATAAAAAGAGCGAGTTTTGCAGGCAGTTCAAATACACCCGCCCAAAGTCATATTGACCAATCACATACCACAGTTTTGCCAACGTGGCAAAATCTTACACTCTCCTTCACTCAAGCTGCTCTCACGTTTTTTCAGCTTTTTTTACTTCAAAAAAATGATTTAGTTTGAAAATTTAAAAGCAAATTAAAAAGGCACGGTTAGAAAGAGAGAGAAGGGTTGCACGTTTTGTGATAGTGTAGGGGAAGGTAGGAATGCGGCTAAATACAAGGAGAAAGTGGGGGAGGTTGTTTTATAAAGGAGACCACGTTCCCTCCACACACAAATTTGAAATACTGCAACCTCCTCCTTCCACTCTCTTCTCACATTTTTTCAGCACTTTGGAGACATAGTCATACTACGACCCACTCCCTCTCTTATCACCAAAGGTCAGTTTGTTACAACAAAAACATAATAGTTGTAATCTCTGCATTATCTTCACTTCAAAAAAAATAATTGAATTATCACACAACAGGACGTTCAAAGCGCCTTCACGTTCAAACTCAATATAGACAAGAAAAACAATAGAAATATCTATTACTTCCAAGTTCAAAAGACCTCCACGTTCAACGGGTCAGTTAGGAAAGTCAGTTCCTATAGCCTACAAACCTGCGACCAACCTTTCCACCACCATCCAAACCACACACGCACTACCAAACCTACGAGCAAACATCCAATTGTTACCGTGGCCATGAAAAAGCCTTCTTCCGCATGCATCTGTTCTTACATGTTCAGACTCTGTTTATCACGTTGCACGACCATCAAGCGATCTGGGATGTTGCTGCTTGTCAAGGATCTGGGTTACTTTTATCGACGATCAACTTGACACTCTGAGTATCACATCACACGGCCATCAAGCAGCTACCACTATCAAGGAGTCTGGGCTGCAACTGTTATCAAGAAGAAAATGCTCCAGGTAGTACAACATTCATAGTATTAAATGTAGCTTATGACATCACTCATACCACACTCCTTACCTTTTTTATGCATCATGCAGTATCACAATCTGGAGACCGTGGAGTATCAGATCACATGATCATAAAGTAAAAGTAAACGTCCATGTGCTGCTATCAACCAGCCAGGTATGTGCTTCACTGCTCAAGGTAATACGACATTCGTAAGATTAAACTCACTAGAAATTAATGTTTTATACACTTTTGTAAAATAATACCACAATAATTACCTCATGTAGGAGGACCTCTCCAGTTCCTCGGTAGTCCGCTCGCGCGGGCCCGTCGGGAGGCTGAGGAGCTCGATGGTAGTCAGGCCCTTGGGCTCCGGTGCGGCAGCGGAGGCAGACAGGCGGAACTTTGCCGCGTCGTGGGTCACGGGCTGCCCGGTAGTGAACTCGGCGAGGCTAAACTTCGTCTTCTTCTTAGTGGTCTTCTTGGCCACAGCCGCCACGAGGGATGGAAATTCTGCAGCCTCAGCCACTGCTGCCGCGACCGCGGCAGAGGAACGGAAGGGCGTGCAGATGTTGTCCTGGGATGCGGAGTCGGCCACGGCGGCGGCGGCATCAGCTGCTTCCTCCTTCTCCGCCTCGAGCGCCCACGCGCCGGGCTTTCCCCACGCGGACACCGTAGCCGCCATGATCGGTGATAACACCCACCGGTGGTGTTTCTCTCTCCTATTGCCCACGCGCACGCATGCTCTTCTCTTCTCTCTCTCTCTCTCTCTCTCTCTCTCTTTCTCTCTCTGTCAGCTGGTATCTGGTTGCGGTGAAAAGCCGCGAAGGCGAGAGTTGGCGTATATATATGGAGAGAGGTGGTGATGGGTGGGAGGGTGGAAAGGGAATAGGAATAGGGTTTTCGGGTTTGGAGTAGATTGGATATGCTATAAAGCAGTATGGGCTGTGCTTCACTACTCAAGATAATAGTGTTAGAGGGGAAGAGCAGCATCAAAGGTGAAGGCATACATCCAAGTCAAAATGGAGCGTCAGAGTCAGAAGTGGAGACTTGAATCGTAGTTGGCAACATCAGGCACGACCACAAGCTAATGCTATCAGATGCGAATAGTCGCCTAGGGAACAAGCTTCCGGAACAGTTGCGGATGAAAAAAATGAAAATTGGATATTGAGAGGTGTTGTCGGTGCCCTAATGCTCTTATGTTGGAACTGGATCTGACGGCCAAAAAGAGTTCAATCGGACGGATAAAGATATACTTGCAGCTATCAACCTTTTTGCTTTGAAACGGACCATCATTCAGATAATGTTTTTAGCTTTCTTTATAATAATAGCGACTGATTGTCATCCTAATATTTTTATAGAGCTTTTTAATAACAAAAGAGATGTGGTTCACCTATTTTAGTCGTTAGTCGTATGATATTAAAGTAAAATAATTATGTTTAAGATTTTGGGCATGAAGAGGCGTCGCTGTAAAATGGTGCGAAAAATACCAACATGTTGGGATTTCAAAAATATAGAAAATTGTGGGTGCTTTATGTTTGGATTATAAAATTTAGGTGGGTAAGTTGCATATTGTATTTTCTAAAAATCAGTCTAGGAACTGAATCAGATTAATATTACGATCACTGTGTTAAAAGCTGGAATTGACCCGAAATTTTTATCAAAAAAAATGATTTTGACTTGACAAATCAATATTTTGTACTCCTTCCGTCACCTGTAAAATATTTTCAAATATCAAAATGTCAATTACAAAGTGAACGTACATTTTTCATTATTTTCAAAATAAAATTTTTATGTGTAAAGATCCGGCTTTTTCTATGTATGTAATAGTGTTTTTTCTGTATAATTTCAACAAATATTGTATGACACGTGCATGTGCACGTCTGTGTTTACTAGTATATATATATATATATATATATATATATATATATATATATATATATGAATCAAGTATCTATATATGGAGTTTATGTGTACCCATTTACATTACACATGATTGTAATATTCTATAGAATAACCCAACTGTATAGATCTAATGTCTACCCTTTATATTACATGTATATATAATACTACCCCCTATGTATATAATGCCCCCTCAGACATTCGATGTTTGCTCTCTCTCCCACCTCTCTCCTTATATATCTATACATATGTAGTTGTATGTACACACATACACACATTTTGATTCATCCACATATTTACATATATATAATGGACACTCAAACATTCCACACACATATGTACACACTTCGTAATACATTACATACGTATAGTATACATACACACTTTCCACGGATATTTGCTTGTATAAATTATGAGAGTACGTATATTACATAAGACATATTGTGTATTTACGTTTAAACATTTTTATCATAATTTTTGCATAATGTAAGTTAATTGACTATTAGATGTAGACGGGTAAATAAAAGTTTGATGTATCATCAACACACTTTAAATTTTTATAACTAAGTGTCTATTTCAACATAGATTTGAAAATGATCTTCATTTTAGTATGTTATCTAACCCTTATTTACTTTTCAACCTAAATATGGGCTTCAAACTATATCCGCGATCAATCTGCAACCTATTTAACAATATAAGCTTGAGTGCAGACCAATTAGTGGTCAATATAGATGGGCCGGAAAGCTGTTTATTTTTAGTATGGGTATGTCAAAATCCAATATGACCCAGCCCAATACTCATTCCTTATAAAGCCCATTTAAACCAAGGCTTTTGTTTGGATAACAAAAGGAGCTCACCGCAATCCCAAGATATTGAAATTTTCGGCAAGGTCGCACGGTGCGGCTGGGAGCAGTGGAAAATAGCAGACCACAAGTTTACCGCTGTTCCAAATTGCTTGTTTCTCCGTGACCTGAAGCCACGGAAAATACCCCACGGTTGCTAAATCACCAAAAGGATGCCTAGCAGCAATGTTTCATCGGAGTTCAGCAACTGCCAATTGAGTCTGTTGCTTTCCCAAACGGAACACTATGGGTTTGCGGTCGGCTGCGTTAGGTTGCAATTCCCAATTCGAGAAAAGGAACCACGTCTAATTGCAGAAGAAAACGAAAAATGTTAAGAACTGCTTTTTTTAAAGGTTTGTTAGGAACTGTTTATATCACCCTCAACAGACAATTTGAATTCTTTATTTCTTTTGTGGGTTTAATAGACATTAAAATTGCAACAGGTCGTCGGGCACAACTGTAGACGTAATATTATTTTCTAACCCTTAAACGAACCTTTAGACGAAGGAACATCATTCTAGTATGATATAGCTCTTATTCAAGAGTTAATTTACGTTGAAAGTCATTCCAGCCGTAATGTGCCGTACGGGGAACTTAGATACAGATTTCAAATGAAGAAACGGTTTGTGATACGAATAGGGCGTTGTTACGAATTACTAGCTATATATTTCACCTGGAAGGCTATATATGACCAGGACACGGAGTGCGACAGGCCCAACTCCACAATAACAGAATGCAGATAACATAATGTAGCAGGGTGCACTTCTACTATCCAGATAATTTTCAGTTGCCAGTAAACAATAATAAGTAGTTTAAACAATAGATGACTATTTATTTATGACCATTCGTCTTCAAGACAAAATCACATGTACCATCAGTGCATTCTTCGTCTCTTTACAACAAGTTTGTTTTGGATGGAAGCGTGTCTATTAAATGGAGACCTTAGACCCTTCTTAGAATGCACGGACACCACATTGGAAGTCAGCTTTACATGATGATGATTAACTCTCCCGTTTCTCTTATTAAATGACCTATGTCTAACAGGATTTAGAGATCTCGACATATGATGTTTCCTCTTATCTCTAAGAGGTTGCTGCTTCCTTGAGACCCTTAAGCTATCGTCACCATAGGAAGAATCGGCATCTTCACTTGGGCTAAATCCTTCTTCAGTATCCATACGGCCGCGGTGAACTCGTTTGGTATTCTTCAGCTTGAGCCATAAAAGACAGCAGATTCCTTCCAGCGCCGAACAGTAGGCTTCACATGCAGACCAAGACATTTTGCAGCAGCCTCTTATAATGCATTGGATGATTCCCACTTTGAACAAAAGGTAGAAGAACACCAACACTGGCAAAGGAAAAAACTGACATCAGTTGTTTTTTAGGTCCCATGTCCTTGAATGTCCTGGTAATACCAGACTGGTCATATCAGCTTAAGAAAACATAGTTTCATTCCTCAGATTCATCGACACCACTTAATAACATCTTTGTTGGATGACAGTAATAGGAGATACAGAAGTCCAACTAAAAGATAATGAAAACATCTTTATGGAAAGAAATAAAGAAGACGTCATAAATAACCTGAGTACAGTTGCTTTGGAGAAAGATGAATTACTTGCATAAGCGAGGCCCAAGACCATCAAAAGCTTCAGCAAGCTTGCTATGCATAAATGCTCGACGAAACATATTACATCCCACGTTCCCAAACAAACATCCCTGTGACATTATATAGCAGCATTGATAATCTGATACTGTGTACAAAACATCAAACAGTAATAGAAAGGAAGAAATGAAAATACAATGCTAACACTACATGAAAACCAAATGAATGTGATGAAATTCACATCCCAAAGGAACGGAGCTGAAACAACCCATAATATGATACTGATATAAGGAAAAATGAGAGGTCCAACAACAGATATGTGATTGAAGTGACTTCTTTTCCCACTGAAGATCTTCACAACTCATGTCAACAATAGGTTTGCGATGTTAAACAAACTGAAAGACTATAGGTAAATTACAGAAGCACAAATCTAAGTACAAGCAGAAAATGTTGTCAAAATACACAGTCGTGGATCTAATTGGAGTCCCTTTCTGATCATAGTGGAAACTAAATTTATATGAGATTACGGGTACATTTGGTTGGGGTTAACTTAAATAAGAAGTTTACAAAATCAAAATGATTCAGTACTTCAAGTGGTTGTGTAGAAAATTCAGCCCAAGATTTGTACACAAGCAACTATATGAATCACTCAGAACTGTCTGTATTTCAGCAATCCAGTCGGATGAAACAGGCCGACATCTGAAAGGCCATGACCCTGTCTATATCTTGATAAAAAAGGACTTTCAAATTGCACCTAGTAAAATACCAAACTCCATTTACAGCATTGGCGCTAACCTTTTTCTCATCTTAATTTCACTTATGTTCTCCAGAAAATTTGTTAAAACATCAGCAAATTCTAACATCACCGAGTTCAAATGGTTCTTCAAAATATTTATGCTTTTAGAAAAGATAATTTTAGAAATATTATCCACATACATTCAAATTCTTCTTCTAATAATGTAATAGTGATAAGGATACAAAACACCGTTAGTTATTTCTAAATAACGCCATTAAAATGGCTTTCCTTTTGAAAAAGTCCAGGATCTCAAACTCATTAAGAATGATCAAATCTGGGCCAAAAGGCAGTTTATGTAAATAAGATATGAATTTGTTGGACCACTTCAAAGTTGTTCTCTCTTTGCTGAAACTTCAGTCCAATATAATGCATCAAAACAAGCTCTTCCGGCACTAAACACCCCCATCATCAAGATCCAAACTCGCTATGGCCATTAATGTACCAAATCTGCCAGAAAATGGTAGTGCAAAGACATCCTAACCCTAGTTTCTGAGAAGCATTGTCCAAAGACCACCAGCTGCACAAGGTTGCATAACACCCAGACGTAGTCTCGACTCATGAAAAGCCCCAGCCTATATGATTGCTCTTCAGCTATCAAAAAAGACAAAGAAGAAACACGGTCATCAATGTTGGGGCCCGCTACTGAATATCTGATCGCCTCTAAATATAAGTTTCTGTTAAGAAAGATCTGTGCCTAACCAACTTGTCCATTGTATTTACACAGCATTAGTTCCCAAGAGCTGCCATAATCTTGGCTGCAGAGAATCCTGAACCCACACTGCATCTCCATACTGTCACACAAAGGATCAACTGGAGCAAAATGCAGCCATCTACATTGCAGCTAAGGGAACACTGCCACATCATCAAGAATCAGGAAGTGGAGGGAACCCGGAGCCATCAATAGAACATTCCTAAAATCAATAGGCCTAAACATTAGCATCATTGCAAAATTCAGAAAGTTAGTATTAGATAGGAAAAAGATATTGGCCCATGTCCCACCTGGATTAGGACTTATTAGGAATTGAGCTTATGTTTATCTAATCCTAATAGGGGTTAAACCCAAGAGGAGAAAAGATGGTACCCAAAGTGCAACACGAAATACTGTTTTGATAGGGGTTGAACTATGACTTTTGATATGTAGTTCTAGTAGCAACCACATAGATATAAGGCCTATAAATAGAGGCTCTGGAAGAGGCCATTGAGATCATCCCACCAATTGGGTGCGATGCCACCAGTTGCTTGTTGTGGTGGTCTTCTATTCTAGAAGAGGAAGAGAACAAGAGTAATTGGTGGAGTTCTCTCATGGAGGAGGGCCAACGACTTTATCATGAGGTGTAGTAGCAGTTACAGTTGCTGACACATTGTGTGCATCGACAGTAAACCTCTCTCGTGAATCAAAGAGGCCAATGACATTGTCTCGAAGCAAAATATGGGTTGGTAGTCGGTGGCAAAATGGGTGCACCGGTAATGGCAGTGGTAGATTCGATCAATAGAGGACACACATCAGTCAGTGGCACAGTGGGTGCATCCGACACTGCAATAATATGTTTGATCGGTGGAGGGTGTGAATCAATAGTGGAACAATGGGGCAAGTGATAACAACATTGGTCTATTTGATGCACGAAGGAGGTACATCAGTCAGTGGCACATTATTGGTGTATCAGCAACTAAAACGGTTTGTCTGACGCGAATGCTCTCTCAGGATGAGAGAGTTTAAAGTTGACGTGGCACTTTAGAGTTCTAGTTGGAGGAGCCAATTAGAAAGAGCAACACAATGACAACGAGGTAGGATCCCTTGTCATGAATAGAGGTGGCCTGGTCGGCAATCATAGTGACAGCAGGCAAGGACACATACGTGTGTTTGACCCCCATTGACGACAATGGCATTATGAGAAGAAAAAACTAAAGAATATTTTGTACCAGTTAGGAGAGTGATTTTCTTCTTCCTTATCTTTGTTTTCAAATGGGGGGCTACCTAGAATTAGGGGAAATTAAATCTAGTCGGTGTGAGTTATAAGGTTTGTTACATAGTGCTTTCTAGTTAACATTTCCGAATGGTTTCTTTCTTTTTGTCTTCGGGAGGGTTTTTCACGTCAACTCTTCTGCAATATCTAATTTGAGGCATCATCACTTTTCCACTTTAATTTTAACAAGTGATATCAAAGTAATGTTTGAAGGTTTCAGTGGTAGTGACGATAGTGTCTAAAGATGGGAAGGTCGATGTTAGTTCAAAGGCATAGATGGAGATGGAAACATAGAGGGTAGTGAAGCTGTTTCATGTAAAAGTCACGCGTCCAAGTTGTGGGGTTCTGTCAAAGATGTCAAGAAGTGCAAAAAAGCAAATTTCTACAAACACTTGCAGGTGTGACATTACGGCTCCCAATCAAACAAGGTCGCTTCAAAGCCTTCTTTAGGATAATGCAAGTATGAGGAAAAAAAAGGCAGTAGAGTGGATTTATAGCAGTTACATTTAGAGTGGATGATCAAGCTCTTAATGCAGAGTTACAGAGACAGGGAAGCATCATCAGAGGGTTTCTGAGCCTTGCTGCAAGAGGTCAAAAAAATAGTTTTCATCAAACATGGCTCGAATGACCGGTCAAAAGGAGGTGTTGTCATGAAGATAGAAGTGTGGTTGCCAAGATTCTTCTCCTCAATTGTTTGGGTACAAGGTGAAATCAGGGTGGGACTTCAAGAAGGTGGATGGAAATGATATGATGCTGACATGTTTGAGGAGAATATCCACCTATCAAAATCCATTACATGTGGTGATAGTGAAGTTGCTACTCTAGATACCATTGAAGACATCTACATCATGGGAAAGACGGGAGAATTTTTGGGATAGGAAAAGGATTTCATCCCATATCCTAGTTGGATTAGGACAGGTTAAGAGTTGGGCTTGAACTTTTCCAATCCTAAAGGATATCAAAGAGGAAAGAAGATGGCTCCCTTAGTGTAATATGGATTACTATGTGAAGTCGAAATGGGACTTATAACTTGGAGTTCTAGTTGCAAACTTGCAATCAAATGGCATGAATGCCTATAGAGAGAGACTTTGGGGGAGGCCATTGAAATCATCCTACCAGTTGGGTGTGATCCCACTAGTTGCTCGTTGTTGGTGTTAAACTATGGTAGAAGAGGTAGAGAACAAGAGTAATTAGTGGAGCTCTCTCATGGAGGAGAGATGGCCAACGACTTTGTCTTGAAGCAATTTAGTAGTTGGCCGTCGGTGGCATATTTGGTGCATCGACAGTAAAACTCTCTCATTAATGAGAGAGGACCATTGACTTTTTTTTTAAACAAAACTGGCTGGCAGTCAGTGGCACAATGGTTGGGTCAACAACGACAGTGGCTGATCGGTCAGCAGAGGTAGCACATTAGTCAGTGGCAGAGTGGGTGCATTGGCAATAGTTATCCGACCGAAAAATGATGCACATGGTGGCACATTAGGTGCCTCAATAATGACAGTGGTATGTCCGATCAGCGAAGGACCTATATCAGTCAGTGGTACATTATTGATACATCGACAATTACAACGGTTGTACAATCAACGGAGGGCGTGCATCTGCTTACTTAGGCAGAGAGACTTAAGGTTGGTGATGACAAGTCGGAATTATAGTTGCAGTAACCAACTAGAACAAGTACCACAACATGTAGTGAGGTAGACACCTCATCATGAGTAGAGGCAGCCCAGTCAACGGTCATAATGGCAACAAGTAAGAACATGAACTTGTTTGATCCCCACGAAAATAGTGGTGTTGTAAGGAGATTTTTTTTTATTGGTTGAGTGTGTTTCCCCTCTTATTTGTCGTTGTTCTCGAGCGGAGGGCTTGGGGTTATTAAATCTGAGTAGTATGATTGCTTCTTAGTTTATATTGTCATGTAATTTTTCTATTCTTGTATTGCGGAAGTTTTCATTGTTAAATCTTGCATCTTCAATTTTGCAAAGCACTGTCACTTTCCTACCTCAATTCCTAACAGTTAGAGCTACCAAATGAGTGTCATGATACCATCAACCATCCTAGAAAATATTATTTATTGTTTGTAGATCAAAAGGGAGTATCCTATATAAATCAAGGTTTTATAGAACCCGACCCAAACAATAGTCGTAATCCTGATTAAGGTCTCTACCCGTCCATAACTTGCCATCATAGAAGTGCTTGTTTTGCATAATCAAAATCTTAGGAAATAGTTATTTTGCATAATCAAATATCCATACAAGCCCTAATCCCAACACAGTGCCCATAGTTGGCTCATGAGTAGCCCTATATTGAAACCTCTTGATGTTTGTGAGGCCACAACTCTACATTCCTTTAGAAGATATACCCACTCCCAGTAAAGAGGATGTCGATATCTCTAACTCCATTCTAATTTCTGGTGCATGCAAAATTAAATAGACACGGTAAAAAGTTAAGACTGCTTGTAGTTTGTTTTGTGGGTTCTTAAAGATCCCATCTTTTCTCAAATCTATTCTTTTTTCCCTAGTTGTAAAGAGAAGGGAAAAGAGTCTTTTCAAAATTCTGAGAGATTGTTGAAAATTTGAACAAAACTCGATGAAGTAAAAGATAAAAAGTTCTCCCTCGATCTCCTGGGTTTGTAGACGCTCAAGGTCAAATGTGGTATGTCTTAGCTTATTGATATGGTGTTGTATGCAAAACATGCAACAGAGTTCTGAAAATGATCTATATAGTTAGCATGGACACTTCTACACAACCCCTGTCCGTGTCCGACACGCTTTGGATGCAAACACTTACCGGACATGACCCAAATTTTTGGAACACAGCTAGGACGTAACCTTCCAATTTTGGCACCATTTTGCAGCCTAGACAACTCGACATATCCTGGACACATCAGTGTAGCAGCTGCTGCTACAATAGCTTATTAGGGAGTGTATTTTTTAATATCTATTTCTATTTAAGTATGTCTTGTCATCGAGAAAATGTAACACAAATCTGAGATCTAATCAAAATTGCAAACAAAATCTTTGAAAAAGAGTTAGCATATATATTTAAGATAAGTTTGATACCATGACTCACATTTTAGTCTAATAAATTGACACAATGAGTGATGGAAACTCCTCTATTTATTCTAAAAAATCTACTTTATCTATGGGAAAATAAACATGTTTAGTTGTGTACTTCATATTGTTTGGTACTACACACAGGCACATGCACCTTGTATTCATATACAATTATATATGCATATATACATAATTTTGGATTTTTTTTCATTATTTATATACTTACATGCATATGTTACACACATATTTGTATGTATTTAAAACATATTTTCCCCTCAAATATCTTGTTCGTATAATTTTTTTTAGATTTTCATGTCACATGTCCATGTAGTGTCCTTGTCTAGAAAGGTGTTATGCTCCATTGGGATCTACCTAGTCCCCGAAAATGTTGTGTCTTTCCACTAGCTATCTAAAATTTAAGACCATAACTTTCCAAAACAAAACAAAAAAATTAAGACCATGGATTTTGGTAAAGCGAAAAATTAGTTGAATAAGTGAAAATTGTCACATTCTATACAAAAAGATAGCGATCGGTTAAGTGCAAAGTGTGCATGCTAAGAAACATTTTGGAACAAAGAAATGCAACTCAGAGATAAGCTTAAAACAATGGCAAGATGTATAAAATAAGAGTGCTTAATGGTATGAATGTCTTTTGCGTACTCCCACATAAGGATAATGTTAAGACCACTATATTGAAAAACGTTAAGCGGCCGCTTAATCGGTCAAGAGCTCCAGCCGTTTAATTTTTCTGCTGAGCGCCCGCTTAGCAGATCTACAAAAAAGATCGCTTTTTGGCCATTGAACCCGACTTTTTCCCCTTTTTTGCCCTTTTTTGCCCGCTTTTTACCCGCTTTTCTAAAAAAACTGTTGTAAACCTCTAACATGAAGTAAATTATATTGTCCAAGTATTATCAACTATAATATATTAAACTTATATACATTAAATGTTCTAAAATAAGTCGTAGTTCTAATTTAGAATGCATATTTTGTATCTAAGTCGTGATAAAAAGGTAATACTGTAATGTATACAGGTAAATTACATGTATCTATTATCTAATTTAGAATGTACTTTGATTAAATGTAATGTTGTAATGTATGACTAATTGATGATATGCAAATATAAGAATAAGTTAGTAAGCTATCCATGATAAGTATATTGTTTATTGTTTAGCTATATATCAACATGTGATGTTTGTTGTATCATGTATGTAGGGTGTTATATAAATGACAAGTCTATTGTTTGATATATTATAGCTATAATCATTGTTTTGTAGTTGCGTTATAAACTATTTGGTTGTTTAATATTGTTGGTTAGAGTGTTTAGTAACATATAAAGTTCCAAAAAGTATTAGTATTTATATACATATATATGTAATTTTATATAAATTTATATAGAAAATTTAAACCCGTTTTTTCAAAGTCGCCCGCTTACCGCTCAACCAGTTACAAGGTGTTCTCCGCACACTTACCGCTTAATGTTTTTTAAAACATTGATTAAGACTTTTAGAATAAATATTAGACCCGTTGTTTTTCCTTCTTGGAGCCTTCTTAGTCTCACTTCGTACTAGTTTAGGAATAAATAGGGATCAATCAATGTTATCAAGACCGGACAGATCATCGACCCGATGAGGCTACTGGTTCCTGATTATCGGTTCGATACCTTTGGTGGAACCGATTCAACCGGTGATATCAACAATGCATAAAAGTTAGTATCAATGTGCTAAAAATATAGACAATATAGGAAAAATATGAACCAGTACAATTATGTTGAAGGTATAAGTAGAATTCTTATAACCCACAATAAAATCATAACCTCATATAGACCACAAAATAATAATGTTTCATACAAAATTATACTCTAAAATCAAGTGCATTAACACAATACAATCCTAAATATAATTAGACCCTTTACATCAGCTGGTGTGAATTCCCATGAGAGTTGGGGCTGGGACAATCAGGGGTGTGGGTTTTTTGTTTGTGTCTATGCCCAAAAATGGGTCACATGCTGAGAGGTGGGAGGAAATTATAGTCACCCACTCATTGGCTGAGACAAAAGTTCTGGATAATCAAACCAGTGCAACCATATATCCGGTGGACTGGTCAATTCTGACCCATTGGACCAACCATCAGACTGGTTGGACGGATATTGCTGGGTATATACTATAACTGAACCGTTAGGGGTGCCAGTTCACGGTCCGACCAACCACACCAGATGGTCCAACCGGATTTTGATAAAAATGGGATTATGTTTTGAAGCATTTCAGGCAAACTGCATGCCAAAATCATCATGATCATCCTTTGTGTGCAATTGTGCAAGAAGGATATACCGATGTATACAAGTTGTGGTTAGCCCTTTATGTATAGTAAGCTACCCTTTAACGTCGTTGAAAAGATAGGAGCATTAAATTTAAGGAAACTATAGAAATCATATAAACAAGAGAAAATTAGAGAAATAAAGAAAACAAATATTCTAACACCCCTTCAAGATAGAGCATGGAAATTTGTCATGTCAGATAATCATAGAAATTATTTCTAGCAACTGACTTGACAAATAGATAACCATCTAGTCTACAGAAAAGGAGTGTAAATCTACTTAGTCATGAAAACATCCCTCAAAAAATGGCAATATACGCATGCCTTCTCGCTAGAGACTAGATCTCTAGCAATGAAGATAGAAGCTTCAAATCTTGCTTCCACTATGTCACCAGGTGTCAAAATATGCCTCCGATGAAGGTGCAATATCTATACGTTGCCCATCAAAACAACCAATAACAACATTTTCATGCCACCATCAAAGTAACTCTTTGCTAGTAAAGTACTTCAAATAGTGTAGTATATAGCATGCAAAATCCATGGGATTGATTTGCTTTTCTAAACAATGATTAATGAATGTGCTTGTCATTTGATATGTGTCTAGAGAGGATAGGGTGTATATAGTATGAGGCTGCGTGTGTGCTATTGGTTTTCTCGTTATACATAATATTGACAATATTGACACACAGAAAATTATGTTAAGGTTCGCCCTTTCATATTATTGTGGCATAAATATACACTTAAGGGAAGGACAAAAACTAAACACTCACTCAAAATGTCCCCAGGCATGAATTAAACTTGCAGCCGAATGAAATAAACACATGTGACATTGTTGAGGCAATTAACAAATGCATGCCCAAAAATATAATATTAAACACAACAAAACTTGTCGAAAACATACAACTAACACCACTATAAGTTATTGAGAAGCAACTAGAGGTTTCTGTGGTTTAGATTTGATTCAACTATCCATATATTGTTAAATGGTTTCGCATATCATTAAAAACCGGATATTGATAACAACACATAGATACAACATCCTACTCACATATAATTAAACACCTTATAGTGATAATAAAACATACATACAACATATTCTGACTTAAAATGTTGGTTCATATACCCACATATGTGGCCCACAACCTATGTGCAAGGCAACATGCTGGGACTCGTGCATAAATAGTGCGGAGAACAAGTCGAGTTGCATATGTAGTCACATAAAATGATTTTTGGAACAATGCAGCTGACTACGCCTACAACTTAAGTAACCTTTGCACGTGAGCGAGTGTTTCTCAAAAAATCTTTATTTGGCACCATATACTAGAAAAAAGAGAATTATTATAATTTCCAAGCAAAACCAAAATTAAATTATTATACTAAAGTTAGTATTGTTTCAAGTTGTACGATATATGGTTTTCTTCACACAAGTAGTTACATTTGCCACTGTTATTACTAGTGTTATTACAATATAGTTGTAAGTACATGATCCAATTCCAAATCAGAAATTTTAGCGTGCACATGTTACCAGTTGCACCACCGATGGGACTAATTAACCGTAAACCAGAAAACTTCACTGATTCAATCACCAGTTGTATCTTGACAACCTAAGATCAGTTTATAAATCGAACCATAAATAGTTTGATTATGGCTATAGACAGTTTTCCCAATCCTACACAAATTAACCACCCGCTACCAAGCAACGAACCAAAGTGGTTGCTCCATGTAGACTTCATCCTACAAGTCACCCTAGAGGAAAACAGTTTTGAATCCAACTAAAAAAGTAGCCAAACTAAGTTAATAACAACAAAATTTAGAACACAAACTGAATTCCATCTAACCATTGAAGAGGTCAGAGTAATGTGTATGGTATGTAAATAGCCTCATGCTAATTGTATACCTATCGGGGTGTCACTGGGTGTATACGGTTTAATGCCACTATGAAGGCCTAGTACAAACAATAACACAAAAGTAAAAAAGAGAGCAAAACTTCAAGTCTGTCCTTTGAAAGAAAACTAGGCAATAGGATAAGATTTTTCTAAGGTAACTTTCTAAGGGTCATCGGTGGCAAAGCTCAGAGGTGGAGCGACCAACTCAAGATACTTGCAAATGTTCTTAACCTTCTAAGAGGGTGACAGATCAATGGGTTGCACTTCATGAGCATATAGTGTAGTTACTGGTTGCTCCCTCGACCTATGGTGAGCTTGCAATAGCTTCTCAGAGGAATACTTGACAAAACACATGAAGTGGGAAAAGATAATTGGACTTAATGACTATAGGTACAAAATGAGACTCAACCAATAATCATCAACCATGACATATCAAAAGAAAAATAATTAAGATATATTTTCAAAGGATACAAATACCATGTGGGAGCCAAGATGATTATTCACCTTGAACAAAGCAACAAATTACGTCAGGAGTGGGAGGTGTACATTTGGATGATGTCCAAAGGAGAATGTGATCTTTGTGGTAACGGTACGCCTCCAACTATTTTGGGCTAAAGGCATGGATTCCATAGTTAGAAAATCCTTTCTTGCCATCTTTGAGGCCGACAAGACATGCACGCTTACCCACTAAAGACATCTAGCATCACTAGTGGGAATACGAAAAAAGGATTGTAGGTATGATATGCATTTAGGCTCCGATTGGTTTGTCGTAACTGGTCCGAAAAATTTATGAACTGGAGTTCCTTAAGCAGTTTTTCATGATTGGTTTAAAATAAGTGTTGGAACTTGAGTTCCGCGACTTCCGGTGAGTTACAGACTTACATATAAAACACAGTTCCTGAGTTCCCACTTAAAAAGAGCGGAAAGCGAGTTCCAGGACAATTAACATTTCTTATACAATTATATTCTTCATTCGTCATAAGTGACTCATGTAAAATATTTATGACTAGAGATATTAGCTATAGTTGTCAAGGGGTTAAGCGGTCAGCATGTCCCAAGGGGCGCCTAGCCCGCCTAGGCTATTCTGGGAATTTCTTTTTTTGTATTTTTTTCAGTATGTTAATTTGCTTCTTATTATACATATATACTACATATAATACCATATAGGAAACATAAGAGGAGGGCAGAATGAGGCTATGACAGCAGTAGCAGGAGATGGTGGTAGGAAGAAAAAAGGGAAGTAATATCAACAATCCTGCAACAACAATTGGAGCAGGAGATGTAGAAAAGAAATAAAAGAAAATAGGGAAAAAAGGGTGGGAAGAGGTTGTAACTCAATAGAGAGGAAATGGAGGATGGGAAAGAAAAGAAAAGAAAGATTAACTACAGCAGCAACATCATGAGGAACAGGCGATGTAAAAGAGGAAAACAGAAAGTACAACATCAGCAACATTACGAAGCATAGGTGATGTAAAAGAGGATTAGAACAAAACAGAATTTATGGAAAAAAAACACACAGCAGTAGTAAGGATTTAGGAGGGGATATAGGAGGAATAACTAAAAAAAACACAGCAGCAGTAGGATTTAGGAATAAATGCAGGAGAAAGGATAAAAAAGAAGAGAAAAAGAAGCAAGAACAACAGACATGCAAGGTAGTAATTTTTTTTTTAACAAACAAGCTATGATGACTTACCCATTTGACCCAAATCAGACCTGTTTTCCCCTAATTTTCCAAAACTTGACCTGAATTTGCCTAAATCACACCTATTTCAACCATAAATTGACTCAAGATTATCTAATTTGACAAAATCCAGACTTGATCCATGCTAATTTAACCTTTAAATGGCTTAATTTAGGCCTAAAAGGTCTTCGACACCCACATAATGCAAGTAATAGGCTGGGCGCCTAGTTTGGGGCGCCTTGCCTAGTGCCTAGGGCGCCTTGATAACTAAGATATTAGCGGTGTGGATATAGTTTGTTGTTAAAATCATAACATAAAATGACAAAATATCATACATTATATCACACTATGTAATATATTTTACACTACAACCACCATTATCAGTGCGATTTACAAAATAAAAAATACAATCATCATGAAAAAATACACCACCATGTGAAAAAAATGTGATTTACCCAATATATTTTTATTCTTCATGTTTAAACAATGTGATGTAAAAATGATAATTAACTATAACCATATATGAATAAAAAAATTCCACAAAAATAATGTACAAATCAATATTCTACACTGTGTTAAACAATGATGAACCAAAACATATATTTACAAGCAGTGTTTCAAAAGGCGGTATGCGTTATGCGTTCGGAGAGGTCACCTTGTAGAGTATATGCGGTATGCGGGAGTATATGAGGAAGTATATGCGGTTTTGGATTTTTTTAATTAATTATTATATATATATATGTATTAATCATGATTTACATATTTAATTTGTGCAATTGTGTATCTAAATAGTACAATTACAAGAATAATGGATGCAATTATGCAAATATGCAATCATCACAACTTAAATAAATACAAACATGCATTATAATCTAAATTTAAACAATGTAAATGTATAAAACAAGAAATCAGAATATCTCGAACTAAAAATCGGGGTATAATCGGCCTTGTATGCGGCCGTACAACCGATTATGCGGCTTGGACCGCTTTTTGGACCGATTTTTATTATGCGGATTTTTGGAGGACCGCACCTTGTATGCGGCCGCTTATGCGGGCGCATACACCGATTTTTAAAACACTGTTTACAAGCACATGAAATGCGGAAATTATCATAATACTTCATATATGCAAAGTGAAATAAATATATTGTGGTGTGAATTTAATCATAATATTTTTATTATAATTATAATTGTAATATAATAAAATATTTTTAAAGGAAAAATATATGTACCATAACCACTTGTTGAGGTTATTATGATTTAAAAATATAATAATTTTCCATATATATGATTCTTTGTTTTGTTTCTTTACCATCCTTATATATATTACACAGTAAAATTACAATATTTTTAATAATTTGCATATTACACTTACAACAAACCAATCACATGGAAGTGAATGGAACTCAAGTTCCAGAAACTGAAGAGTTCCCAAAAAATGAGTTCCACGGAACTTATGACGTACATCAAACCAATAGGAGCCTTAGGTGAAAATGTTTGTTGCATCATTAATGACATTTGTGAGTAATTGGTTCCCTTCAAAGATATCAACCTTCATTATCATGTGCTTAATGGATGTAAATTATAGAAAACATGGATTTGATATTCCTGGAGATATTATTTACAGCATTTTTTTGCCAGAAAGAAAGATATATTTCATGTCCTTAAAAGGTAAGTAGTAGAATGACAAATGATACATTGTGTTTGGAACACCCTAGCCCAAATCAATGATAGACAACTACCTTCCTTCAGTCAAAATCTTCCATCTCGGAAGCTTCCAGGGAAACACCTTCTTAGTATATTTTTTGACCTATCCAAATGGCAAAGCCACGACGAAGTAAAGGTAAATTATATCCACCAATGGGGTGGACACAACCACCTTCCATTCTAGAAGAACTACCTAACTTAAACCTTTGTATGAGTCACCTTTCCATAAGATATTATGTCCATTCCAATCAAATCAATGAATAAAGATATCAAGAGTTGAACATGGACATGGTTAAAATAGGTAAGCATCTAAAATTATATTCGGAAAAGACCCTTCATGAAAGAGCATTTCTATCCATGGCAAGAGTTGAAGCATTCCACCAATGTAATCCTTCAAGTATTGTTTGGTAGGAGGCAATGGAAGGCTCAAGTAGGAACAAGTAAAAGTTTCGGCATGACATCCCACCATGTCACTTGTACACGTAACCCTATGATTATTTTTTTGTGATGTATGTTAATTGAGATTGCAGCATAAAATCATCTCCACATTGTAACATTGTCATTGTGAAGCTATGAATGTATTTTTGAGACATCCTACCCTTTCTACTTTTCCCACCATGAGATGCACAACTTAAACCAAAGTTAGAAGAAAGAAAACAGCAAGAACAAGAGAACACCTTGTTATATACGTTTGGATGAGTGTCCCGTGTTACGTAAGGACACGTACCTTGATTGGGTGCCCATTTACATTGGAAGCCAAAAGCTTCAAGAAACTAAAAAAAATCCATGTATGATCTTTCCAAAAGTTGATTTTAAAAACCCGACTTGATTCTTTACAGACTTAGTAGCATGGAACACCACATGAATTGTATCTAAAAACATACCCTGTAAGAATGACAATGTCTTGAACCTAGGTCCAAACATTATGATAAGGCAACTTTCATTTAGTAGCATATCTTAGTATTGATTTTGTAGCATATAACTAGGCTAATTAATCTAGACCCCTTAAACATTGTGCTTCAATTTTATCATTATGTAGCACAGTCCAAATTTAAAGAATTTGATGCATTTGATATTCTAGGAATTCTCTTAAGCTAGTTAGATTAACTCATCTTATAATTCTCCCAAAAGCAAGTAAAAGTTCATAGGAAAAGGATTTAAGGTTGCAGCCAAGCTAGAGTTCATACCTCAAGTTACATTCTTGATTTCCTCCTTTGTTAACAGGGAACGAACGATCTTTGTAATTTCAAGAAGACTTATGCCAATTGTCATAACTTACCCATCTGGGTCTTCATCCTCATTCTCGAAAGGGATAATGATTAAAATCACATATGCAAGACAATATCTAGTAATTTTATTACCCAACATCTTTTGTATATTTTTTTCAAAAAGAAATTAACCCTATTAAACACTACTTCTCATCTACCTACTTTATCCACTTCATCACGGATTGTTGCTTCCAGATAATCTCCTTAGCCATAATATATATCAATAAAAGTATTTTTTTGCGTGCATAAGAGTTCAGTTCCCCATTTAATAGAATTCAGTACTCTGCTTTGATCTCTAAGATAATTATAGGTGTTTGACAAGTTTCCTTTTTAGATTTATTCATATTAACCTGCAACTTGTTCCAATCATCGTTCCCCCTTAACTTTTCATCATTTATGCAAGATAGGTGGGCCAAATTATATCCTCAAAGAATGGAGCATATATGTTGGTGAAGCACCTTCTTCAAGTCCTCTAAAAGCTCCCACTTGTGTTCCAAATATGTCTATTCAACTAAGTGCAATGTATTAAAAAACGGGAAGCGGGAGGCGTGCGGACGGGACCTTGTAGCCGCTCAAGCGGCAGGCGGGCGCTTAAGCGGGCGATTTTTTAAAAAGCGGATGCTGAAACTCTTATATATTTATATTAGTATATAGACTTTCCTGCTGTTTTTACTTAGTCTATTTTTCTATGTCTTGTTTTATCCCACATGGGTTATATCTAAACCATGTGCCTTTCTCTTGTCTTATAAAAGAGAACCATGTACTCTGTTTTTAATCATCTCAATGATAAGACAATTAGCCACAACTTCTAGATGGTATCAGAGCCTCCCGATCCTCCCTAACCCTAATCCTTCTTTCCCTCCCATCTACCCTAGCCGCCACCCTTCCCCTTTCCTCCCTGCTGCGCCGCACAGCAGCCGCCGCCGCCGCCACCCTTGGTCTGCCGCCGCCCACCCTCCCTGGTGCCGCCTCCACCACAACAGGCCCATCCCTGCCTTTCTCCCTCACCGCCCACCCTTTCTCTTCCTCTCTTCTCCACCGCAGCCCCCTCTTCTTCCTCCTTTTCCAGCAGCTTTCTCTGCTGCCCGCCGCCTCCACCTACCTGCCGCCGCCACCATAGCCCCACCACTGCCTATTTCCGCCACCCCGGGCACCTACCCTATCCTCCCTTCTCCTCTTCCCATCTTCTCTAAACCTTTGCTCACCATCTAGTCCGGCTAAAGGCTCCTTTTCCGGCCTCCGTACAGTTTCCGACAATGCTACGTACAGCCCGGTCTTTTCCAGTTCTGGCACGTTGAAGGAGTAAATCTTTTTTTCGCCTCTGCCTGCCTGCGCCTCATGGTGGAGTGATCTTTCCTCCATGTTGGCGTAGGTCCTGCTCTTCCTTTCTGCCCCGTGAGGGTCTTCGGAGGTCCATGATTCGATCTCCTACCTACTACTCCTGCTAGTCCATGTTTTGGACTTCTACTGCTGCCCTCTGCTGACGTCTGCTGTTATCTGTGCCCGTGCTCCTACGTGTTTCTACTTGGTCCGATGGCGACTTCAGATCTTCCTCGCACTTTCTGTGTTACTACGGTGAAGCTGGATAGTTCCAACTATCACCTATGGGCTGCCTCCTTTGAGTTGTATGTTAAATCTCAAGGTCGCTACTCTCATCTGACTACAAAGGGCCCGTCTCTTCCTGTTCATGATGCTGACGAGAAGACGAAACAAGCCTATGATCTCTGGTCTAAGGAGGACTATGGGGTCATGACATGGATGGTCAACAGCGTTGAAGCAAAGATCAGCCAGTCCCTTCTCCGTCTTCATACTGCCAAAGAAATGTGGGAGCAACTCTCCCATGTTTACTCACACCAACAGAATCCTAAGAAGGTCTTTGAGATCTTCAAACAGCTTGCCAAACTGGAGTATTCTACTACTGATTCGGTCGAGGATTACTACAACTCCTGTTGTGCCCTCTGGGATGAGTTCCAGGTGTATCATCCCCTTTCTACTGACATTGATGAACTTAATCGACAGCGGAACGAACTTATGTTAGTTCAGTTTCTCGCGGGCCTACCTGCTTCCTTTACTGGTGTTGTGGACCAGATTCTCTCCAGCGACCCTTTACCCACTCTCCGCGATGTACTCAAAAGGGTCCAGCGTCTACCTTTTGTGTCCCAGCCCGTGCCTGACTCTTCTGATGGTGCAGCTCTCGCTGTCCGCTCTGGTGATTCCTTTCGTGGTCGCGGTCGTGGTAGAGGTCGTGGCCGCGGAGGACGTTTTTCTGCTCCTGGTCGTGGCTCTGGAGCTGATCCTGTTGAGTCCCGCTACTGCACTCACTGCAAGTGCACCAACCATACTGAAGATCGTTGCTGGATCAAATATGGAAAACCTGACTGGGCCAATAAAGTGACTTTTGATCAGACTGAACCTGCTCCGCCGACAGCTGACTGGATCCGCTCAGAATTTGAAAAACTGCTACAAGCTCGTCTGGCGTCTTCTACTGAGGATTCAAATGCTGGTAGTGTCGCACTTCTGACTACAACTGGTAAAAACTCCTGGGTGATTGACTCTGGTGCGACTTCTCATATATCTGGCAATCCTGATTTATTCTCTAAACTGCACAAGACTTCTTTTATACCTCCTGTTACTTTAGCTGATGGTTCTAAATCACCTGTTACTGGCATTGGTGATATTTGCTCTACTGGTAGTCTGCCTCTGCGCTCCACGCTTTATGTCCCGAAATTTCCTATTAATTTACTCTCTGTCAGTAAAACTGTGAAGAGCCTTCGTTGCTCAATTACGTTTGATCCGGATGGTGTTTTGTTTCAGGATCTGCGCACGAGGATGACGATTGGTTCAGGCCATGAGGGACCGGATGGACTCTACTACTTGGACGAGCCAAAGACAACTGCATATTTGACATCATCCGTGGCAGACATCCAGTGGCATTATAGATTGGGTCATCCTTCTGTTGCGAAGTTAAAAGTCATGTTACCAGATATAGTTAGTTCTGATTTTCATTGTGAGACATGTCAGCTTGGCAAGCAGACTCGTGCTACCTTTTCCAAAAAATTGTATCAGTTCTAAAGCACCTTTTGATATTATACATGCTGACGTTTGGGGTCCATGTTCTATGGCAAGCACTTCTGGTTAATATTTTCTGAGCTTCATTGATGATTTTTCTAGAACAACATGGCTATTTTTGCTTAAAGATAGATCTACTATCCTTGAAAAAATTACTGAATTTTTTGCTGAGATCCGCACTCAATTTGCTAAGCCTATCAAAATTTTTCGCACTGATAATGCATTGGAATTCATGCAAGCCTCTGTTAGCTCCTTTTGTCGTCGTCAGGGCACCATCCACCAAACTTCCTGTGCTTATACCCCACAACAAAACGGTGTCGTTGAACGCAAGAATCGTCATCTTCTCGAAGTTGCTCGTACCCTTCTTTTTCACTACCATGTTCCCCAGGTTTTTTGGCCCGAGGCGATAGCCACTGCCTGTTATCTTATTAACCGCATGCCATCCTCTGTGCTGGGCCATCAGATTCCTTTTCAGATTCTGTTTCCCGATGCATCTCTTTTTTCTGTCCCACCTCGCATATTTGGGAGCACATGTTTTGTTAAGAATCTTCGGCCAAGCCTTACTAAATTGGATCCTAGAGCGACTAAGTGTATTTTCCTAGGGTACTCTCGCACTCAAAAGGGGTACCGATGCTATGATCCTGTTTCTAAAAAGTGGTTTGTATCTGCGGATGTGGTTTTTTTTAGCATATGCTTTTCTATTCTTCGGCTGGTTCTGCGCTCACTTCGGATTTACTAGAAGACACGCCTTTACATGTGGTGGATGATTTACCTGATAATTCTGATGCTCCGATTGAAAAGCCACCTCTGAAAGTTTATCACAGAAGACCGAAGCCGACAGCTCCCTCTATGGCCTCTCCATCGTCCTATTCCTCTGTGCCAGATCAAACACCTCCGCAGGTATTTTCTGATCTTGATATTCCTATTAGTTTGAGGAAAGGGACAAGAACGTGCACTATGCATCCGATTGGGAATTTTTTCTCTACTGCTAATCTGGGTGCTAATTTTGCTAACTTCACTGCGGCTCTTTCTGCTATATCTGTACCTAAAAATGCTGCTCAGGCTCTTCGACATCCTGCATGGCGTCAGGCTATGGAAGAAGAAATGAAGGCCCTTACAGAACGTAATACATGGACTCTTGTTGATCCACCTGCTGCCTGCTCTCCAGTTGGTTGCCGATGGGTCTTTACTGTCAAATACCAGTCAGACGGTACTGTTGAACGGCTTAAGGCGAGACTTGTGGCAAACGGGTATACACAGACCTATGGAGTTGACTACTTCGAGACTTTTTCTCCAGTAGCGCGCCTGAACTCTGTGAGAATTCTGATTTATGTTGCTATAAATTCTGACTGGCCTCTGTATCAGCTTGATGTAAAGAATGCTTTCCTGTATGGTGACCTTCATGAAGAAGTATACATGTCACAACCCCCCGGTTTTGTGTGTCAGGGGGAGTCTTCTAAAGTCTGCAGGCTGAAAAAGGCTATTTATGGCTTGAAACAGAGCCCCAGAGCTTGGTTTGACAAGCTCAGCAATATTCTTCAGAAATTTTCTTTCCGGCGCTCCCAGTCTGATCATTCTGTTTTTGTGAAAAATACTTCTGCGGGTATTGTTATCCTTATTGTTTATGTTGACGACATTATTCTTTCCGGAAGTGATCTTACTGGTATTCAGTCAACAAAGTGCTATCTGGAGAAACACTTTGTCACCAAGGATCTCGGCTCGCTACGGTATTTTCTTGGGATAGAGGTGTCCCGGTCTTCTTCTGGTCTCTGCTTATTGTTAAAATAGAAAAGATTGATTGAATATGAATGGATTGTAATACAAAGACTGACGGCCTCTCCTTTATATAGAAGGAGGAGAGACGCCCTATTACTTAGGACCCAAGTAATCTAAACTAGACGGGCCGGAATATAAAGGCCCACTAAACTAATTAGCCTATTTAACTAATAGACTAATTTAGACACTTTAACACTCCCCCTCAAGCTGGAGCATGGGTGAAACACATGTCCAAGCTTGGAGGTTACAAGACTCGATAAAAAGAAATGATAAATAAAAGATGAAGATAAATATCACTCCCATACAAAATATGTTACTCCCCCTGAAATAATATTCCCCCTGAATCATATGGTGATGATGACTCTGCAGGCTGAAGATACTCGAGCTTTGAAGGTCTTCCTTGAAGTGCATCTAAAATGAAGACATCTGAAGATACTCTGTAGGCTGAAGATACTCGAGCTTTGAAGGTCTTCCTTGAAGTGCATCTAAAATGAAGACATCTGAAGATACTCTGTAGGCTGAAGAATGGTCCTGATACTACAACAAGTCGCCACTGGAATACGTGCTTAACGCGGCACGAACGCGGACAGACGATCTACTGCTTGATACGATGCAGGAACCATGAAACTTGGGGGCTTGACGGGAAAGGAGATCATCCATCAAGGAAAGTCCCAAGAGGATCAGCTACAGGCGATGTCGATACTGCAGATACAGCTCGGAGAAGACGTGATGAAGCAGCTCGGTGAAGATAAAACTCTGAGCTTCTGAAGAAGCACCCATCTGTCTCATGTGAATGCAACTGAAGGAATACACCATCAACACCTGACGTACATAACGCGGTACGAACGCGGATACGGTGTCGACACTGGATCTTCACTGCTGGCTCAAGTAGAGAACTGGTGTGCTGAATGATGTGAAGCTCCATGAAGATAGCCTGGAATATATATAATCTGAATACATATATCATCATCTCATCTCATATTCTCTCTCTCATACATTCTCTTCTCATCTCTTTCTCTCCTCTCTCTTCTCATCTCTTTCTCTCCTCTCTATCCCCCCCGCACACCAAATACGATGAAAGTGAGTGTTTGGTGTGGAGAAATGGATACATGACCCCCCCCCCCCCGCAATGTGGAAAAGGGATGCTCACATAATATGGGTGGGAAAGAAAATGGTGGAAAAAGAGAGGAATATGTGAAATGAAGATGGGTAATATGTGGAGAATGAAACTGATAGCCAAAGAGAGTATACTAAATGGGTCAACATGAGATCCGGGTAGGAAAATAAATGGATCTAGTCCCGACCCGAAAAGGGGGTTTGTTGGCCCGTTAGGGCAACAAATCCGGGGGTGCGGGGGCGGAGCACCCGCGAAAATCCGATTAGGGCCAAAATAGGATCCGATTAGCAAAAGATAGAACCGATTAAGGATCCGAATAGAGACAGGGATAATGCATATGGGGGTAGTAAACATGGTTGTTTTGTAGCGGTGGAGAGTGATGATGATGAAGTGATGATGATGAAATGATGATGATGAAAACAGCAGGTGATGGCGTAGGGACATCAGTAGCATGATGATGCAGATAGCAACAAATGGAAGATGAAGATCGCCGGGATGATGATGAAGTGGAGGAACAACTTGCAGATGATGGCAAATATGACGTCCGTTGGTGTAGCACTTTGTCGCACCATAGGAGATGACAAAGGGTCTCTTGCGTGACTCCGGAGATATTGCATGCCAAGAGGATGCATGCGGAGCCAAGGCGGAGCCTCTCCAAAGCGGCGATGAAGGCTGATCGGAAGACGTCATGAGATGGATCCTTCGACGGATTGCCGTTTGCTGCTGATCAACTGTCGATACCATCGACAGGACTGTCGATGGTATCGACCGACTCTCTCCTTGTCGCTGTGATAAAGTCGATACCATCGACCTCCTGTCGATAGTATCGACGCCGGCGATGCGAATTGCGTCACGGGATGTCGGTGGATGTTTGCGTCTGGTCTGATGTCGATACTATCGACACTCATGTTGATAGTATTGACGCGGCGGCGGCGGCGGCGGCGGCTGCTCCGGAAGGTGGAGTTGGCTGTTCCTTGCGGATGGGAACCAATTTCTGATGGTCGACGACTCTGTGGAGATGGCTGCTGATGGCTACTGCTGCTGATGGTGGCGAGGCGCTGCTGCTTTCAAATGGCGGAAGGAGATTACCGCGGCGGATGCCTACGGCGGCGATTGTTGCGGATGATGATGGAGGACGGCTGCTATAATAGGCAGCGGAGGTGTTGTATGGAAAGAATGAAAGAATAGATGAATGGAGATGACCATGGAGACCGGAATATGCCTAGCGGGCAGCCGGCCAAGCCATGGAGATGGCGGCTGCGGCCGCCCGCAGGCGGAGAGAGCCCGCGGTTGCTCTCTTCGGAGAGAGGAGCGGCGGCGGCTGTAAGGGAGAAGTCGGCGGTCTTGGAGAGAGAGAGAGAGGGAAGCGGCGGCTAGGGTTCTCTCAGGATGGAACCCGCTCTGATACCATGTTAAAATAGAAAAGATTGATTGAATATGAATGGATTGTAATACAAAGACTGACGGCCTCTCCTTTATATAGAAGGAGGAGAGACGCCCTATTACTTAGGACCCAAGTAATCTAAACTAGACGGGCCGGAATATAAAGGCCCACTAAACTAATTAGCCTATTTAACTAATAGACTAATTTAGACACTTTAACACTTATCTCAGCGGAAGTATGTTCTGGACCTCTTATATGAAACTGGTCTTCTAGGTGCTAAACCTGCTAGCACACCTCTGGATCCAAACACCGACTGGGATGATGAGGATTCTCCTGCTTATCCTGACAATCAACAGTATCGAAGAATGGTTGGTAAACTCATCTATCTTACTGTTACACGGGCTGATATTACTGCTTCGGTTGGGCTGGTTAGTCGCTACTTGGATAAACCTCGGCAATGCCATTGGGATGCTGTCTGCCATATTCTGAAATATCTGAAAAGTTCTCCTGGAAAAGGTCTGCTTTACAAGAAACATGGGCATTGCAAACTCCTTGGCTATTCTGACTCTGATTATGCTGGCAGCAAGGTTGACCGTCGCTCTACTTCTGGCTACTGTACCTTTGTGGGAGGTAACCTTGTCACTTGGCGAAGCAAGAAGCAGTCTGTAGTTGCTCGCTCTAGTGCTGAAGCTGAGTATCGTGCCATGGCACACACTACCTGTGAACTATTCTGGATTAGGAGCTTGCTGAAGGACTTTGGCGTTTCTGATTTGTCTCCTATTCCAATGTATTGTGACAACAAAGCAGCTACCTTCATTGCTAGTAATCCTACTTTCCATGAGCAGACCAAGCACATTGAGGTGGATTGTCATTTCGTTCGAGAAGCTGTTCTATCGGGCCAAATCTCTACTCCCTACATTCATACATCTGATCAGGTGGCTGACATCTTCACAAAGATTCTACCAAAGACGAGGTTCACTGCTATGACATCCAAGCTGGGCATGCTAGACGTCTACGCTCCAGCTTGAGGGGGAGTATTAGTATATAGACTTTCCTGCTGTTTTTACTTAGTCTATTTTTCTATGTCTTGTTTTATCCCACATGGGTTATATCTAAACCATGTGCCTTTCTCTTGTCTTATAAAAGAGAACCCTGTACTCTGTTTTTAATCATCTCAATAATAAGACAATTAGCCACAACTTCTAGAATTTATATACAAAATTACATGTATGTGTATATAAAAAATATATTTCTAAGGAAATCAGTAATACTAACCAGTAGTATCAATTACTAATGAACGAAATCTGCAAGAATATCAGTAAAATCAGTAAAACCATTAGAAGTATAATAGAGTAATATGATATTGATAACACCCATTTTTGTGATATTTATGGCCCATATTTTGTTGTCAAAACTGCCCTTTTAAACTGTTTTCCTCTCCTTTTTGTCATGTTTTAGAATAAACAGGTCACGCTACGCTCTTAACTCGTTTTTATCATCTTTTACAGAGTTTTCCTCGCTTTTTCGCTCAAAATCAGCAAAAGGCCTGTCCCGGCCCATGAACGGTGTTTTACCTGCATCGGCCCTCATACCAGTCGGCCGACACACTTATCACCCATCGTGCAGCAGCCCGATACAGATGTTGCGCAACACGGGTGTGTCGCGCAAGAAGAACGCCGACGGGCGATACGCCGCTTACCCGACAGGGAGCTGTACCCGCCACGACTACCCTCCCGATGAAGCGTGTCGCGCGATACAAGCCACCCACCGGCAGGCGCCCACCTGTCACGACTACCCGACACGCTTGCTACCCGGCACCCGTTATGTCGGGTGACACGCATGTCGATCATCCCTGAAGCCGCGCTAATAGAGCCGATGGAGGACACGTGGTGCTCGGAGAACAGCAACTTCTCCCAACCGCTACCTATAAATAGCAGCTACAGGACCTCGATGGGACGGGTCGGAATCCCGCAAAGGCTAACCCTGGAAAGCATCTGGAGCTAGTGTGTCGCGTCCCCGAGGCGTACCGGGCGATACTAGGTGAGCACTTCCCCAACCCGAGAGGGGCGGGAGTGGTTCACTTAGAATCCGTCCCGATAGCCACAGCAGCCGATATCGACCAAGGAGGCCACCCGACGTGTCGGGCTCCTAGATGGACCCCTGTCCGAGACGGCTCGCCTATACACTCGATACAAGAACCCGATACCTAAAGTCATCTCTTACCCGACACGATATCGAGCCTGATACGAAATACCTGTCACGGTGTGTCGCCCGAGAGGGTGGTACCCCGACCACGACCATATCGGGCGAGGGTGCTTTGACCGATATGCTTGCCCGTCACGGCGTACCGCCCGACAGGGTTGGTCGCCCGACACGAGCATGTCGGCCAGAGCTTCCGCCCGATATCGGGCTAGAGGCACCTTAGGGGTCCGCTGCTGTGTGTCGCCCTCCTAAACCAAGGAGGTGATACCTATCTTCCCTTTTTTAGTCATTTACTTTCTTTATTTATGCAATGTAACTAAACCTTTTATACAATGCTATTACTAATGGAATTAGAGGAGTTTTAACACCTGTTGCTTTAAGTTTGGCCTCTTTTGTTGGATGATTGCTTTATAGCATCTGAACTTTAGCTTGCATGCTTGGATCATGTTTTGAATAGCTATCGAATCGTGTTTCCCGTTACAGCTCCCTCGAGAGAGGGGTTGTAACTCTAGCGTTTGGTCCGATCAGGGAGTACGAGAGTACCCAGGGTCGGAGCGGTTTCAGTTTTCTTTCCACTCCAACCTAAGTCCACTGCTCTTGAGAGAGGGTTTTGGTGCTTAGTTGGAGGTACCCTCTTCGAGAGAAGGGGTACTGGATGTTTTCTGTTGCCGCTTGTTATGCCGAAGTTTTCTTCCTTCGTTCCTTACCAAGGCAGTAGTGTTTTCTCCTTTGATTTTGTTGCTCAACCCCCCTAAAATTTGATAAATGCCAAAACCTTATCTTCCTTGTAACTCCGGTTGGAGATAGTTTTCTTTTGTTTTACCGATCTTTACCCACCGTTCCCTTGGGAACATTGTTCTTACCCCTTCTTTTGTCAGAGTGTAGAGTGTTGATTCCGCGTTCTTAGCACGACCACCCTTGTCCCTGTGATTCGACCACGATTGCTACTTCGGACCCCGTCATCGTTGCGGGGGCCTAAGAGTCGGGTTATTTAAAAGTCCGACTACTTCAAATCCGCTCCTTTTGGACGTGCGATTTAGGCCGGTCAGATATTTACTTGGATATATTACAGCAGTACCCTATTATATACAGCTTACATACAAAGTTTGCATTCTAAAGTAGGACTAGGTATATCATAGAACATTTTATGTATACAAGCTTTATATATTATACTCAATACTACTTGGATTATATAATTAATTAACATTACATGCTTACAGCAGCATTTCTTTAAAAAAGCGGGGAAAAAGCGGGTGAAGCGGGAAAAAAGCGGGCGTTTTTTGAAAACCCACTCAAGCGGGTGCTTAAGGGCGATATTAGGCGGATGGGCTTTGCTGCCCGCTTAAGCGGCCAGGCGGCCATTTTTTAATTTACTGACTAAGTGATATATCCAAATAAATGGAAGATAAGAGACAAACGATAAAGCAAAAGCCAGAAAACTATCCATCTTGGTGTGCTTTGTGACTCAAAGTCCTTAGGCTAAGTGAATTTCCTTCACAATGGAGGAAAGTTGGCAACACCATCATTCTCGACCAATCTATAGAAAAATAAGAAAATCAACATTGTTCACATTATTGGAGGATCATTCTCCATCCAACACGATAGTGTTGAATCATATACATCATTGGAGGATACTAATAGGAGGCGCTTTTTCTGGTTCTATCATGTAGGCTTGTTTCTTTGGTGGTGACCTCAGAAAACCTTAAACTAGGTATGCTATCTGACACTCCCAAAAAGTCATTATCAATCCTCTCCTCTACATAAATGCTCCCCATTTTCCTCACCCACTCGACATTTCAAGCCTTAACTATAAATTGCTATAAGCAAACAATGTCCACCGCCTCCTTATGGCACAGCTACACGTTACCATGCCCTCTTCATCATGTCCCAACCCTCCTAATATACCTAGGTGAATCTTCATCAAAGAACCTTGCCCGCACCCTTCCAAATGCATTGGGCCAGATACCTAAACACTCAATGTCGGACCTCAAATCCCACAATTTCTAGTTAGACTGCAAGATTACGGTCAAGCTGGCTAACACAAAGAATCCTGAACTTTTTTTCTTATCTTTACAAGTTATGACTCGTAATAGAAACCTTTTCACATTACAATCAACTCATATTCAAACTGTAAGGATTATTCATATTCATCGCTTGATATCTCAACACGTTTAGAACCATGAAGCGTATATTTTACAAACTATTTTACATGAAAAGAGATTACATTGCTTTATCACTTGACTAATACAACTTTGTCTTTCTCATATTAAAGGACCTAGAATTGACAAGGACTGAGATTGACTAAATCTACCTTAAAACGTCGCTAACAACCTTCTCTGGTAGGACTCTCCTAAATCTGTTGCTTCTCCATAATTCGCAGGGTTAATTTTTTTTCAAATAGAGTTTGTGAGCTACTGGCTCAATGGAAATTCACCAAGTACACAAGATATTACATATATTATATATTAAGTGAATTGCAACATATACAACATAAGCAAAGACAATGAATATTGAACTAAATGAGCAATATTTTGTGAAATCCATTCACATACAAAAGTACTAAGAATAACTAAAACAATAGCTATCTAAACTGATTACTTAATCTCTTAGTCATTTTATTACTGCCCGAGATCCACATGAATAGTACCACAACATGTGAAAGAATCACATCAAGGTACGATTTCATCAAACAAGGCTTAGAGTTGACCCAGAATTCTAAATCTGGTAACTAGATACCTGGTTTGCGACAGGCCTCGCTACGTCTGGCCTCTGCGGCTATATCACCTAGTCATAAAAAGATGGACTCCTCTGAGTCTGATACTCAGGTGGAGAGTCAAAACACTCTGGCTAAAACTTTATACATTAGTAGTTCTATAAGGACTGACTCACCAAGTAGTAACTGAACTAGATACCACCATGATCTTTGATTAATGTTAGACACCTTTCTCTAACTATACAAAAACTTGGCACCATTGGGATCTCAGATTATGGTTGGATACCACTGCTATCATTCAAGAGGTCCACGTTGGTTTTAACCCCTCGTATCCCACTAGCAGGCTTCATCTTCCTCTTATGGACGCTTCCAAAAGATAACATATTTCCTCCATTGTGGCACAGACCCTCGCAAGAAATCTAGATATTTGGTGCATCTATTGTCTAACTGATTCTTTAATTTCACTATACAATTAGCATGTAATTAGATCATTTCATTTTCTCTATGTATTCTACATTGTATTTGTATTATTAAAAATCAAGGTTGTCAGAACCGAACCGGTCAGCAAACCGATGAGGCCTCTGGTTCTCAGTTCACTGGTTCAACCAGTGGTCAAACCGGTTCAACCGGTGACGTCAACATGACGTCACTAATAGTTTAAAAATATATAAATGTCTTTGATACTCATGGAAAATATCCCTGCAAAAGTTGTGAAACATGAATAATAGCATAACTTCTCACAATAACTTGATAAACAGACCAAATAGCAAATATTATTCTACTTGGACATACATATACCAACATTTAATGTAGTATTCAAAATTAAATAACAAAAAATGGTAGCAACAATACATTTATTTGATGAGAGAACCGGCCGATTGGGATAAAATCGGACCTGTTTGCCGGTTCACCGGTTCAACCGGCCGGTTCACTGGTTTGATTCCGGTCAAACTTCATTTTCGGCTTTGGGAGGGAACTGAACCGGTAGAGTAACCGATTCCCGGTTCAACCGGTCGGCTCAGTTCTGATAACCATGTTAAAAATCATATTGAAACAGATATGAGTATTTATAATACACTGAAAAGACATAACTTAACTGCGAAAATTAAATATTGCATTTCTATTGAACTAAATAATATAAGCATATTTGGATATGATGGAACTCTACTATTACAATACTATTGAAATTTCATATTGAATGTTATTTTATTCTTCTAACTGAACTATGTTGAACTGTTGATATTCATAATTGTATATAGCTTGAACTAGCTAAATTGGGCACACCATAAATAATATGGAAAAGATCTATACATTTTATCATCAAATCCATAACTAGGAGTCGGGCTATTAAGTCAAACTTTCTAGCATATGTTTTACTACTTAAGGTTTCACGAAAACCAAAATAAATTGGTGCCTGCAGAATCTGTTGTGTTGAAACTCATGAACAAGCATTCTTAAAACTGAAATCCTTCATCGTCTATTGATTTTCTAGCCATTTCAATCACTCATGCATTAGGAAATTTGAATTAGGGCTTACTAAGCCAAAAACATAAAAAGCAATATACATCTCAAGATATATTCATCACATTTAGGCTTTCATTCTATGAAATCATGGCTACAAGATGAATTTTCACTCACCTTGACTTCAATTCTAGCTACTGATCATGATTCAAACTTTGCTCTAGTTGGATACCGAGCAATCAAGCCTTGGTTTAGGTCAAAAGCTCCAAACTAGGCTCCTTGCATGCCACAACCTATCCTTTTCGTTCATGCAGACAACAGGAGGAAGAAGGAAAGGAGAAAACAAACAGACTAGAGTCAGAGCTTACTACTGATTTTGGCCAAAAAAATAGGGAGAAATTGAAGGAGAAACCTTCAATTTAGACTTACCTTAAAGGGTCTACATCTAGGTCTACCGTTCTTCCTTGTTCTTCGAGTGCTTCCCCCAAAATTGCCCTAGAAATTGCCCCCTAGCTCTCCTATTTTTCGGATTAATGATTAAGTTGTGTGGCAGATAGAAATATGACACCAACAAAACAAATTTCGCCAAATCCCGATAAGCACATAAAAAATTATGAAGTTTTTCGTGATTGGCTGCACTAAATGGCAACGTCACGTGATCAGTCTGCTCGCTCTCATCAGTCTGTACGCTCATCGATCTGCTCGCTCTCATCAGTCTGCTCATTCTCGACGAGCGAGCAAGGTTGATGCGCGAGCAGATCGATGGAGAGCAAGTCGTTGGCTGCTCAATACATGATTATTAAAAATGCAACAACTTTCTCATTTGAACTTCGATTACATTCATTCCCTTTGCATTGGATTCATAATTCAATGAAATTAATTACTAAATTTTTTTAAAGATGGGATGCTCTTCCCACATATATGTGTGAGCTATTATTATATTATTTCTACCTTGTTTAAAACTCAAATTTCAATGTATGCACAATACATGTGTTTTGACTTAGGTTTAGCCATGCAAAAGTTTAATCCAAGCAGTAAACAACCAAAAAGTAATGCAAGGCACTAATAAAGCTGTAGTTAAGACTAGGGTTATCATTTAGCCTAAGCTTACCAGATAATCAAGGTTAGGGGTATGACACAAGCTCCCAAAATTGAATCCCATACTACCTACCTACTTCTAGGAACATCCTTTCTTAACAAAGTTTCTCTTCTTCAGACAAGCTAAGAAGGTTCGATAATATCGCTATCACCAAAGAAGCTAATCACCCCTGAGGGCTAAATTCCTTATAGTTAACACTTACAAATAATCAACATCCAAAAATGCCTTATCATGTCTGCCTCCTATTATCATCGTGCCATACATGACAGCATGAGGTCACTAATATCGATAAGTCAACCCAAAGGGATCACGGTCCACCCTTCCTCATTTTCTAATGTGAAGTAATGATAGGGTTTGAGCCTCTTTGTGGCAATGCCATCCCTTGTCACCAACTCTTTCACCATGTATAGCTTAAGATTTAAGAATATGACTCAGATCATGAAAAGGACAAAATTTCTTCACAGCCTTTGCCTAGACAAACCTTGTTGGTGAGGCTCCTCATAAAGAGGGTCCAAGGCCATTTTTCCTTGTGTGTTGCAATCCATGTACTTACAACCTACCTGCCAAAATCATCTGTCCTTGTGCCTTACAATCCCTTTATCAAAAATATACTCACTCAGGATTGAATGGCAATATGGAAAGTATTAAAGGCACAAAGCAAACTATCGATGCATCTATCCATTCTTCACATCCACACAAAATGAAGAAGGTCTATTACTGTCTTTGTTGGAAGGAGGGGGGACTCCAAAGCACTCTTAAAGTTGACCTACTCTTGTTGCATATTAAACTTTGTTCAGTACATCTTCTGAGACAACAATTGTCCCCATTAACATTTAAACTGTAGGTGTCATTGTCAAAGTTGGTCCTTGAGTCCCTCCTCACATGGTGCCCAGGAGCTTACTCTTCCTCACACCCGCCATTGTTGAACCCCCAACAACTGTCTCATCTAAGGTAGATAGATGTTGTCAGCTCTGCTTCCTCCACGAACCAAGTCAGGTTTATCGAAAAGGCCCTGCCTCATCCGTCCATCAATTCCGTCACAACTAGGTCCTGGAAAACCAAGTGAAAGTCAGTGACCTCAATAAAGATTTTCAGATCAATGCCTCCCAGTATGAGATTGGTTCAATCCTCGGTGATTGACTGGTTGCAGCCGCAGATGCAACTTCCCCTAGGCGACCTTGTCGCCTGTTTCCTCCTCTCTACACAGTGCTGCAAGACGATCCTCCTGGCAGAACATTCTACGTCGCCAAGGCCACCTACATTACCATGCCCAATGGCCAGTCGTCATCACATAGCAATGAAGAGAGGTAGAGATTGCTATGGTCTGAGTTCCGACGAGATATCATACGCGACCATTCCCCCACATCCACTCGTTGAGCCGCACCCCTCTCACCAGGTACTTTTATACTTGTATTATTCCCAGTTACAACAGAAATCAGATTCCTGGAGTGGTGAATTAAACAACAGCAGAAGAACAGGAAACAACTCACTCGCACGTACTGCCCAAGAGAGTTTTGAAGGGGGCGATGAACGCGCTGCCAAGGAGCGCTCCGACGCCGTTGGCGGCTTTACTGATGACGGTTCCCATTGCAGTTGCAGACAGCCTCAGGTGATGTCAGGCTTTTCTCAAACCGAAACCCCTGATCTGCACCCTTGTTAGCAACAGACACCGATGCAGGCTTTTCAGCGGTGGAACCGGATGCAAATTGCGGCGGGTGAAGAAATGGACCATCTGACTCTATCGGGGTGGGAATGCTCCGAAGTGTTCCTAGCAGGGAGTGGCAGTGGAAGTTACTTGGTCGTTGAAAAAAAAAGGAAGCGACGGCAGGTGTACTTGCTATGCAGACCCATTTTCAAAAAACGCCAACCATTCTCCACTTAAAAGTACCTTCTAGACGGGAACAGACATGATTTCTAATAAAATAAAATCCTTACAAGTGTAGAACACGTGTTAGCACGTGCTGCGCAATTGAATTAAAACAGACGTAACTCAATTTTTTTTCAAAATTATCTAAAAAAGTTAGGCAAACATGTAAGCCATCTTTTCAGACATATTCAAACAACCAATGCAAGTGCGAAAGTAAATATGATCTCCTTGTTGTGCATATTAAAAGACTAATTTATAATAATATAAATTATAACCTTCTAAAAGAGATTAACTTCATTAACATTCAATGAGTCCGTTCAACTTGTAACGTTTGATCATCAAATTACATGTGTTCTCTTTGCTTCATAATGACAAAAGTATAATTATTGCTTGTAATAATTTACACACAACTTATTACACTACTACAGAAATGGTTTATAACGTCACTTTTAACGGTGTCGATTGTAATAATACACCGACACCTAAACAATATCGCGTCGGTTTATAAAATAAACCGACATCAATCTGTGAAGGGCGACCAGACACGGGTATCGCTTTTATTCGGTGTCGGTTACTTAATAACAAACTGACGCCGAAAATTAACCGTCAAATCCAAAATTTTTAGCGAAAAAAATTGCCTCCAAAAATTTAACATATAGCGTCGGTCATTAACTAAAAAACCGACGACGAAAGGTTATTCGCGAAACAGAAATTGGGCACATTTTAATCGTCGGTTTTACAACAATGATCGACATTTATGGGTTTTCCCGAGCTCTTCGCGTGAAATTTTTCACACCCTTTGATCGTCAGATTTTAAAAACAACCGAAGACTATGGTCATTAATCGAGAACCAATTTTTTAATCGGCATATGTAGATAGACGTCGGGTTTTATGTAGTTAAAATCGAAAATTATCATGGGGAACATGTGTCGGTTTGTGTTGATAACCGACACCGTTAGTGTTATGTGTCGGTTTTTTTGAATAACCGACACCGAATGTTTACTAAATATCACGCGAGCGAGCCAGACTCTTCCCCTTTCTCTCTGTGTTGCAATCGGCTTAGCTAGGGTCTGGCGATTTCGGCGGAGAGCAAGCAGACTCCCTCCGCCGTGGAGCTCGCCACCGCCGTGGAGCTTATCGTCGTTCTCCTTGCCGCCGCCGTGGAGCTCGCCGCCGTTTGTGGAGCTCGCCGCCTCCGTGGAGCTCGACGTTCTTGGAGCCGCCACCGTCGTTGGTCCTCTCCTCCAGCCGGTCCTCCTCTCGCCGGTCCTCTCCTCTAGCCACTAGAAAGCCAGCGCCAACAGCAGCAGCCAGAACCAGAGCTTGCCACGGCACGGCAGTCCGTCAGAGCCAGCCGGTCTCCTACTACTGCTCATCACCACGGCAGTCCGTCAGAGCCAGCCACATCTAGGGTTGGCAGTACACCCACGACACATCCACTGTTGTCATTGCCACTGCTAGAGGTAAAGCCTTCAATTGACTAGGTTTGCATCCTAAATTCATCCTTAACATATGTTAACAAATAATCCCCATAAATATGTAATGTTTATTTAATAGAATTGATGATTGGCTTGGTTATTAATAATATATGACAAAAATAAAATGCTTAATTTTAACATATGATTGTCTAGTATTTTTTCAATGATCACTTGCATTACGGTTCAGGAGCTCACCGACCTTCTGCCTGCTCGTTCGGCTTCCACGTGCACCCATATATCTCGCCTCTCTCCCTGCTCCAGAGCAAGACGCCTGACTGGGCTCAAACAGAGGTAAACATCCCCAAAAACCTTCTGTATCGCCCTCTAATTTGTATTTACTTAAATACTGATTTGTATTTAGTTATCTACTCGTTCATCTAATGATTTTTTATTCATCACATTATTTAAATTTAGGGCTTTATATTTATTCATCTACTTTTTAAAATTATTTCATCATCTCTTGATTTATATTTGTTTATCAACTGAGATGTACTTTTTTATCTATTGCTTTGTATTTGTTTATCTACTGATTATATTTATTTATCTAATGTTTTGAGTTTACTTATTTAGATGTTGCTATTGTAAGTCAACCTAGGATTTTGAATAAATCTTGTGTTTGCATATATTTGTGCTTCTAATCCTCATGCTTGACCTAATTCGGTAAACCCTAGAAATTGATAGTATAAATGCATCTAAACATTCATAAGCTATTAATGTTGATTAATTTAGGAAGCATTGATATGTTGTTATGGCTGTCCACAAATGTTTTTATAAGAAATTGTGTGTTGAATGGGGTTGTGAACAAGGAATTGGTGTTGTATTTGTTGGCCTAGAAACCCGTCCAAGATTTACTCATTAGGAGTAAATCTTGGATAGTCCCCAGTTTGGGACTGTTTTTGAAAACATAATCTCACTTAGGATGTAAGTGTATAATGTGTATTGGGTTTTCAAGAAAATTTCGGCAACATTTTCCCATTTGTTCTCTAAGTACATATGTACTTGGAGAATAGCGGGGAAATGTTGCCGAAATTTTCTTGACAACCCAATACACATTATACACTTACTAGTGAGATTAGGTGTTCAAGAATGGGATAGGTGGTACACATTTAAGAATGACATCACATGTATAAATCCTAAAGTTTTAACTATAAACTCTAATCTGTTTACCCTAGACCCTAATCTTATTGTAATATATACTTATTTTCTCTTTGATCATAGAATGGATAGATCATGGATGTCCATTCGCAATCGCTGCACCCCAGAGTTTATTTCTGATCTTGATCAGTTTGTTAGATTTGTCGAGGAACATAGGAAACAACCTGGAGATAGGTTCTATTGTCCATGTAGGCATTGCGGTAACAACTTGAAAGTCAGTACTGGTGACGAAATCAGAAGTCATGTCATGTGCAATGGGATTGTACAAGGCTATACAGAATGGCACTGGCATGGAGAGATTTCAAACCTGAAACCAGTGGATGTCGATAGCAGTGCTTGTGTGGAAGAAGAAATTGCCTCCGATGACGTAGATGTGAATGAACCAGTTCCAGTAGACATCGTTGATGCGATGCTGGATAGTTGTGGGGTAGAGCACACCGATCCACCTCCCATGTTTAGAAACATTGTGCATGATGCTGAGATACCATTATACACGGGTTGTAAGTTTACGAAGTTTAATGATGTGTTGAGATTGTATAAACTGAAAGCTAACAATCGATGGAGCGACAAAAGCTTCACGTCATTGTTGTCTTTGTTGAAAGAAATTCTTCCTGAAGGAAATGAGCTGCCGATCTCAACATACTGGTTAAAGAAATTGTTGTGCCCAATGGGAATGGAGGCCAAGAAGATACACGCATGCCCGAATGATTGTGTATTATTTCAAAAGGACTATGTGAATTTGAAAGATTTTCCAAAATGTGGTGCGTCAAGGTATAAATTGACGACTTCGGGGGAGTCCAAAACTGGTTCTCCCGCCAAGGTGATGTGGTATCTACCTATAATACCACGGTTTCAACGCTTGTTTGCCCATCCTATAGATGCAAAGAATTTGAGGTGGCATGCAGATGTTAAGAAAAATAATGATGGGATCCTACGACATGCGTCTGATTCCCCACAATGGAAGAAGATTGATCTATTGTACCCTGAATTCGGTGAAGAGGATAGGAATCTAAGACTTGGGCTTTGTACAGATGGGATGAATCCGTACGGGACATTGAGCAGCCAACATAGCACTTGGCCAGTCATGCTTGTTATATACAATCTTCCTCCCTGGTTGTGTATGAAAATTAAGTACGTTATGTTGTCGTTGTTGATATCGGGCCCTAAACAACCTGGAAATGATATCGATGTTTATCTTGAACCTCTGATTGATGACAAAAATAAACTCTGGGGTGAAAGTGTGATGACCTATGATGCTTCACGAAGAGAGACGTTTTGTTTGCACGCTATGTTGTTTTGCACTGTGAATGAATTAGCATATGGGAATTTGTCTGGATATAGTGTCAAAGGATCTAAAGTGCGTCCTATATGTGAAGAGACACTGATTCAATATGACTAAAACACGAAGGCAAGACTGTATATCTTGGTCGTCGAAGGTTTCTTCTAAAATTTCATCCGTATCATAGGTTGCGCAAAGCATTCAATGGACGGAATGAGGAACGTAGTGCACCTAAACCTATATCAGGGGAGGATGTTTATGAAAGAGTGAAAGACATCGTCAATGAATTTGGTAAGAGATCACAATGTACGATGGCCACAACGAGTGACAAGTCTTTATTCAAAAAGAAGTCAATATTTTGAGATCTTCCTTATTGGAGTTCTTTGACAGTCAGGCATTGTATCGATGTCATGCACGTTGAGAAAAATGTATGTGATAGCGTCATCGGTACTCTGTTGAATATACCAGGTAAGACTAAAGATGGGATAAAATCCTGAATGGACCTACGTGAAATGGGAATAAGGACAGAATTAACAGAAGTAGTTAGTAGCGATCGGAGAACATACTTACCTCCCGCTTGTTACACGTTGTCTAGAGAGGAGAAGAAAGCATTTTGTGAATGCTTGGTAAATGTTAAGGTGCCACAGGGTTACTCATCCAACATCCATACATTGGTATCAATGAAAGATCTGAAGTTGATAGGTCTTAAATCTCATGATTGTCACATTCTAATGCAACAAATATTGCATGTGGCAATTAGATCTATATTGCCGAAGCATGTAAGGTTTGCAATCACCAGACTTTGTTTCTTTTTCAACAGTCTGTGCAGCAAAGTTATTGACCCTGATACTCTCGATAATTTGCAAAGAGAAGTGGTTGTTATCCTATGTCAGCTTGAGATGTATTTTCCTCCGTCGTTCTTTGATATCATGGTACATCTTGTTGTCCACTTGACTAGGGAAGTGAAAATGTTGGGACCAGTTTTCTTGCATTGGATGTATCCCTTTGAACGATACATGAGCATTTTTAAAGGTGATGTTCGAAACAGTTTTCGGCCTGAAGGGAGTATTATTGAGGGTTATGTGGCGAGAGAGGTTATGGATTTTTGCAATGACTTTCTGAGTGGTAATGAAGCTCCCGTGAATGACAAGAATATTGAGGAGCATTTTGACAAAGGAGTTTTGGGAGCACGGGTGAAAGTAATCAGCCGTGAGCAGTTGGAGCAAGGTCACTTGTATATTTTACACAACATCGACGAAGTGAGTGTTTATATCGACGAACATACCAATTTCATCAAGAGACAATATCCTCGATCCAATTCAATGTGGCTTGCTAGAGAGCATAACAAGACATTTATTAAGTGGTTTGAAGATAAAGTCTTACATCAACTATCTCAAACACCAGATAATGTTACTGAAACCATCAAATGCCTCGCCTTTAAACCAAAATTGAATGTTATGTCTTATGAAGGGTTTGACATAAATGTTTTCTCATATTACACAAAGCGTCAAGATGATAAGAGTGTCGTCCAAAATAGTGGGGTCACCCTTCAAGCGTCTTCATTATTTTTTGCAAGTGCAAAGGATAAAAGTCCACGTGAAGCCAAAATGTCATATTACGGTGTCATTGAAGACATATAGGAGTTTGACTATGTAGATTTCAGAATTCCGCTCTTTAAATATAATTGGGTTGACAACAATAAAGGAGTTATAGTGGATGAATTGGGTTTCACGTTAGTGAACTTTGAAAAGATTGGCGAGAAGGGTGAACCATTCATATTGGCATCACAGGAAAAATAAGTATTTTATATCGATGATCCTGCAAATGATAAATGGTCAGTTGTTCTTCATGGTAAAAGGCAGTTCATTGAAGATCCTATAGATGAAGAAGAGTACTATGATAAGTATGATGACTCCAATCCATTCTCAGTTGGGTTGCCAACACCACCAAACATTGAAGTTGGGGATCACAATGACTTGTATGTTCGTGGGGATCATAATGAAGGATTGTTAATTGATAAAAGATCACAAAATTAAAGGCATGGATGTTTATATTTTTATTATGTTCCCATGATGACTGTGTTGATGATCACCGTGAGGGTGAGGACGTGCTTGCACCGCCTGACTATGTAAGTTTTAAGAATATATCCCTGAGGTTTCTATCTATATGTTCATTTATAATTATATTATGTAAGTGTGTTTTTTATCAAAATTTTAGGATACTAGTTAATAGCAATTCTATTTAATTTGCAGGCATTCGCCAAAGACTACAGGCTATGCAGGACGGCCATGACATAGCTATGCAGGCCATCGACATTGTTTTGTAAATCCAAAGCGCAACAGTCGGAGAGAAAGCAAGCATCCCACACTAAGGTTATATAGATATATAGTGGGACTAAGGTGACGATCCCACCTGCTAAAATAGGTTACCGACAACTACATGTTACGACTGAGAGGTCGTGATTCAACAACCGTATGCATTAGCAGGAGGACAAACAGATTTCACCACGAGTTAACATTGAAGAAGGTTAGAAATCTGTTTGTCCTCCTGCTAATGCATATGGTTGCTGAATCACGACCTCCCAGTTGTAATATTGTAGTTGTCGGTAACCTGTTTTAGCAGGTGGGATCGTCACCTTAGTCCCACTATATATATGTACTAAGCTATAGTGTTGTATGTAAATTCGGCGTTGCTATTATTATGCACTATATATGTGTTAGTCTGTCATGTTGTTATATGAATTTGAAACACTTGTGCATGCTGTACTTTATATATTGTATATGTATCATGCTTCCCTTTATTGTAGCTTCTTTTGCTGTTTCATGGCTCTTTGAATATATGATTTTGTTGACAATGATGACAATGTGAATGAATTTTTATGAATTGTGTGTGAAAATCATCAATACATGAATGTTTCTACATGTGTCTGAATGTGAAAAGAGATGAAATAAATAGAACTGTAGGTTGCTACTGGTTTCTACATGCATGTGATGAAAAAAAAATATGAATTAAATGTTCTTATACATGAGTGTGAATCATATATATAATATTGTCCATCATGTTAATTTTGCAGGTTTGTGGTCTGTTGTTGGTTGATATCAATGGATGTCATAAAACATGCAGTTCATAATTGAACTGCAGGTTTCTCATCCTGCGACCGGCCACAGCAGGTCTGTAAACTGACAGAAGAAAAAAATATCGGGGTCGGTTATTTGAACAAAACCGACGATATATGGTTACAATGTCGGTTTCCGTACTAGTAACTGACGTCGATTTCCCTAATGAGACCAGACACCACGGCCGTGCTAGCCAGCACGGCCGTGGCAGCGGACCAGACATAAAACATGCGTCGGATATTTGTATAAAACTGACGACATAGGATAACAGTGTCGGTTGCCCTACTAGTAACTGACGTCGATTTCCCTAGAGGCCAGACAACACGGCCGTGCTGGTCAGTACGGTCGTGGCAGCGGGTGAGATGGCGTCGGTTATCACTAAGAAACCGACGCCGATAGTGCCCAGATGGCACCCTTTCTGTGACGCGAAGGTATGTGGCGTCGGTTTCGAACCTAATAACCGACACATATACCCCCTGCTGGCGCGTTTTCGGTGACGCGCGAAGGGTTTTGACGTCGGTTTGAGAACCGACGCGTAACGGTTGGGCTTTTAGCGGCGCCCACATAGGTGTCGCTTAAGAACCGATACTAAAGGTCAGTTATGTACTAGCTAGAAGAGGACACATTAATTAACTGTCAGCTAACTCCCCTCTATATGATTACTATAATTACATATCCTAAAAAAATAAGCATGTAAGCACACAAGTGTAACGTTGAGCTTACAAATAGACGATAAAAGAATATAGTCGTAATGTTGCACGTAGACAGAGCAAATAACTTTTTTTAGACTCATCCAATGAATGCAAGCAAGCGAACAACCTAAAACATAATGCTTCTGTAGCAACTGTACTACTAATTTTTGGCGCAACAGAGCATCTCAAGCACACAACTAAGATATTGAAATCACGCACATGCAAGCCCAATAAAAATAGACTAAATAAGTAATACTCCTGTAGCACCTCTGTCATTATTATTTGGGACGGCAAGAAAAAGTAACTCAACCGATTTTACACTAAACAATTTGGCTAGCAAGTGAAACAAGTGGAAAAAAAAAGCAACCATCCAAGCTAGTAAGAATGACACACTACAGAGTTTGCTCTTTTATAGGACAATAGACTCTATGAATTATTTTTCTTGTATATATATTAATTTTAATGGTTCCATTATTGGACTATAATTTCCTTAAAAAAGATCATTATTGTAGTTTTATATACTTACCCAAATACATTAGGAAAATGTGTTTTAGTTACAAGAGAAAAATAAAAGGTTGATGAGATCAAAGAGATATTAAGAGGGTAGAATATGTTTGAACTAAACTGTTGTACATACAATTTAGTTGACAATCAAATTTACATTCTTAGATTTTATCATGCAAAGTGATTAGATCCAGATAGAAATGTCAAGATCAAACAAGCCAAGAGAGCAGTGTAAATAGAGTTAAAACTCAAATTAGATCATCTACTATGTAGGGTTTTATTAAATCAGCGCTCAGGTGGGAGACGCATTGTTCTTCCAATAAACATGGTTACAAACCTATGGAAAAATAACACCTCCAACTCACATGAGAACAACGTTCAGCCGTAGAATTGGTAGGCTCAGTGAACTTTAGGTACCACCTTCCAATAGTTTACATCTTCAGAAGCAAGAGGAGCGAGAGTATTTGTCACTTGCAGAAGAGAAGAATTCTCTAAAAGAAACAACATACAATAGCAGTGATGATAGGCACAAAGCAGGTTTAGCTAGGTTTTATCATGAGAGCGATTGTAATTGATCAACCGTAAGTGCCCAAGAGACCTCATTTATATGACACCAGAGAGGTCTCATGCTCTTTTAACACTTTCCGAAGAGGTGTGGTCGCATGTTCATTTTTGTACATGTATAAGGAATATTAAGAGATACTTTCAAATTCTATTTATAGCATTGTTTAAGAAAGTATTACAATCCTAGTAGGATTGTAATTAGAGTCATCCATATGTGCAAAAATAAATAGAAGACAAATCCCACAACTCGTGTGCCCTTGCCTGACGTGGCATGGTGTGACGCCCGTGTGTGCATGTGTGCAGTGTGGTCATCGTACCCCCAAGGTGAGCATATCCTCCTTTAGATGTTTAAGACAACAATGTCGCATGCACTCTCATATAAGAGGTAGTGCTCCATCTTAGAGGTGGACAATGTGGCACTAAACATCTTTTACAATTGTACAAAAGACAAAAATCACATTTTATCTAACTCATATGTACTAGTTGGACCTACTTTAGACTTTATCCATACAATCTTTGTATAACTAAAACTATTAAATCTAAAAACTCCCACAAAGCTGAAAGTGTAGTGTTCTAGAAATCAACCCTCAATATTGTGCTTTCAACACTAGTGACATTCATCTTAAATCATGCCTAAGTTATCCAAGTTTACTCTTACTAGAAATAGGTGAGCGTACGTCATGAACTTGAATCTTGGGTATAAGAGTAATTGTTAGTGACAACACTATGAGTAGTATATAGACAACGATTTTGATGCATTAAAGGCCATACATCCTATAACGACCTCACTTTTCAGCATCCCCCAACTAAGGAAAGACCTAAAAAGTTGAGAGTCATTTCCTATAATTTTCAAGGATCCATATTTAACCAAATAATAAATAATAGCAAATAATTTTTTATTAATTCAAGTTCCAGTTAGTTAAACCTGACTGAAGGTCTGCTGAAAAAGCAAGCAACAACCAATATTCAAAATAGAATGCTCTTTACAAGTTAGTTTTAATGTCTTCACATAATTTCATTTGTCCATCATATCTTGATGTATTCATACTTAGCAGGTACCTAAAAACATCATGAAATAAAAATGTGGCCCAATATATTGCTATACTACAATCGTGGGATGCATGCAAAAGTGTTCAAGTACATAACAACATGTATTCAATCAATTACTTGCAAATAAGAACTTGAATTTTCTTCTCCTAGTCTTTCTTTATCTAATACTCATAGTGACATTATGATTGAACAAAAAGTAAATAACATTGAACAATATATTTGTTCAATCCTCTAGAAAACATCGACAAACACTAGCAAACTATATTGTGGATAATCATAAGTGTAACCACGTACCTCTTATAGAACCGTGTAGATTATCAAATTATTTTTTAATCATATCATCCAATCAAGAAAGTAAATAGGGATCCAATCATTTAATCTGCATATATGTCAATCCTAAAGTGTCGCCATCACATTAATTATATTAAACTCTACTCAAGTCCTAATCCATGGTTTAGGGTCATGTTAGGGTTCGGGTGAGGAATAAGGCTACAAACCCTAGTTCCCACACATATTGATCATTAGGTGAAACCCTAATTACTATATCCAACATATCCTTTTCATTATGATCATTGAGATTCAATCATGTCCATTAAAAACATTGCAAGATATGATCATTAACCCTAATTCTTCATATGCATGTTTATTCACATTAGAAACCCTATGTATTCATTATTATCATCATAATAATCTTGGATTTCCATCTTGTTCAACAGTGTTAGATAGTAATCTAAAATAAAGGCTTTTGATGTTTACAACATTTAATACACCAATATAGGGTTTTTATGTACTATTCACTAACTAAACATGTATTCATGTCACTTTTGGAATTAAGCTCATATCTAGGGTATGACACCATTTTATTCACGTTCCTATCATTTTTCTCATCAAATTTCATACATAATTTGTTTTCATTTGAGTTACCAATAATTTTCTAGAATTATTTCAGACTGAACATATATAGGTCAATCATTTAATGCCACATCAGCATTAGTCTATTTATCTAAAGAATCCAAACAGCAGTGAGGTTGGGGCCTGAGCGTATGGGCTCATGCCACTTTCACAGTCTGTGCCTGTGTGGATGAGGCTAGACAAGGATTTGACGGGTAATGATGCAACCCTATTTTAAGGCTCCATCTTGTGTCATATTGCATACATGTTAGATTACATGTTATTTTCCCTAATATGCATATTCATGTAAAATACAATTATGGACATTTTTTGTATGTTTTTCAGGCATTTGGACCACACTTAGATGGAAGAGAGGGAGAGATAAGGAGTAATCCTAGGGTTTATCTACCCTTGGATAGGTCCAAAGTGAATTCTGGGGCTCCCTCAACCTACCCTCGTGGACAAAGATCCATTGAAGCAAAGATGTCCAAGGAAACACAAAGATTAAAGTCAAATTGTTGTAGCAGAGAGAAGCATGGCCGTGGTACATCAGAATGGTCATGTTGGCTCATCTAAACCAATAGAGTCGTAGATTGAAGAGTGCAGATATCACCATGGTCGTTCCATGAAGAATGGTCGTGTGACTTTGACCCAGAACGGCCGTGCCACCTTGCACAGTCATGTTGCAGTTCAACACAGAATGACCATGGTACCAAGAACAGGAAGCACTCCGCCAACCCACCATAGTGATGGTGACCACCACGGTCGTGCCAACCCTGCCTCACCACGACCGTGGTGACCACCACGGTCGTGCAACCTTCAGTTCAAAACTACTAACATCCCTGTGATTTTGCCACTTTTTCACCTGGTCATTCCCATCCACCACGGCCATTCCACTCACACCCCCACCATGGTTATGCTGCCCAATACAGCCATCCTACTCACAAAAACGTAGCTACTTTTCCACTGCATTTCCCACTTTACCCCTACTTGACCTATTGCTTCCTCCCCACCTATATATATGTGTGTGGCGGCCGGAGGCTGAGGTAAGCTACCTTCTATCCCTTCTTAGCTCCCCATTTTTGCCCCTTACCCATTCCACTTCATTTCCACCTCCATTCCACTCCATTTCACCATTTTCACCACCAAAATTGTGACGTCCCCAGATTTTCTAAAACTTAATCTGATGTGTGACGTCCAAATTAAAACCCTCACCTCAGCGAGAATCCCAATTTAAACACCTCACATTAGGCTAAGAAGAAGAAAATTAGAGGAAGTCAGAAGGAAACAATAGTAGCACATGCACACAAACAATAATCAAACCATACAACATATATTCACCATTCAACATATAATTACAACATGAATTGTTACAACATTTGATATTACATATTGAACAACAAACTTTTACATATACATGTACTACCACTAAACTACATGATCTTAAGACAACAAGTCCACCTGTACATCAGCTCACAACACAACTCTCAAATATCTTGGATCTTCAAGAGCATAACCACAACCTAAACAAAAGATTACATTGTGGTGAGTACGCCTACATGTCTTTTATATACCTCTCATCATATCTTGGCAATAAGATAAAATTAATATACTTGGAAGTAATAGAAGAATATAAGAAAAGTGTATACTTGTACAAAGATATTCATTAACAAAAGAGAACACATATTTTAAGCACATTTCCATCATATATCTCGTACACTTACCCCTAGGGTTTTGATGTTTTTAGGCCTTATGATCTACCCCCAAGGAGTTTGTGATCATTGTACATGTGATCTACCCCCTAGGAGTTTGTGATCACTCTAATGCACTGTACTACCAAAGAGTTTAGTGCTATCATATGATGGATCAGATATTTTGTGTTTCATGTGTTCATAGAAATAAGTATGGAAATTCAAGCAACATATCATACAAGACAATCATTTCAATCAATACCATATGCCAAGTCTTTACTACCATATAACACACACATAATGTATAATAAGCCAAACAATAGGTAATGGTGTACCTTCAACTGAGATAATCTATACCGCATCCTTGATATCATCTATATCCTGGTCAACCCCTGATTAAGACAAGACCACATACTATCATCAGATTCACATCATCTTACATCTTAAAAGAAATTACATCCTCGAAATTAAGCCATCCTCTTACTTCAAGGAAAAACCAAAAGGTCTTCTTCCACGAGTAGGGAACCACTCTATGTGCAACATATCCAAAAACAAAGCTCCATAATCATATCCAAACTACCATGAGGAGGTTTTAAAACATCTAGGGTGAATCACCCCTTCATAACATATTGAAACAAGGGTTTGCAAACTCTGGTTATGTCATGACATATCTCATATGTTAGGGTTGCATCCTTATCTTTACCCATGCATTAGTGTTCCCACATCATATTAACATGTTCCAAAGGAGTTAACTAAAGTTAACCCATTTTATCAAGGTGTCATGAACATTTTATTGAGATAGTTTTTAGAACATGTTAAACTTTAACATATGTCTTTTAGGAGGGAGTTAACCCACATTATCCATCTAGATCACATCAAGGTGTCATAAACGTGATGTTGTGCTAAGTGTCAAACTATTTTTTTTCATCTTTATTAACCACTAATATTAACACCTCATTTAACATGTTTCATGCATATGATCTTATTTCATTTCTCATAATAAATTGCAACATTTACTAGCAATTTCATCACAAGATTAAACAACAGTTCACATTAATCATCATTATTCATGTACATGGTTAACCATTTATGCATTACCATCTATTAAATCGTCTCTAGGTTTCCATCTTATCATGTCTATATATCACGTCTCGAGATTAGATCACATCTTACACATATTATATCATGGTTGTGCTAACAAACTTATACAAGTGGCTCATGAAACATAAATCAAGACTTCATCTAGTCCAATTGAGATTCTCCTGACCCATATCAGAGGATAGTTCCATGCTCAATCTCTCTGAGCTAACTCAACTCTATGAGTATCACATATGATTATACTTTATCTTTCCTCTTGGTCTAGGGTTCTCAGATTACCTCATTGGCACTAGTGATAGCCTTCTAAGCTCTTTCCACACAGGCACAACCAAACCACAACATGACACGACATACCCTTCATAGGTTTCTACCCATGAGACATCTTTACTTAGAAACTCGCTCTATACACCACTAGGTTCCTATGTGGGGAACCACCAACCCGAGTATGAGGCTTCACATAAACTAAAACATAGCTACCTCCTCTAGGGTCTTGGGACTCTCTCTCCCTCACCCAGATGGTAGGTTCTCATATTCATATTCACATAAGCATATATTGTTGGGTTTTTGAGGGAGACAGAGAAGGCAGCGGAAACAAAAAAAAATCTTCTCCCAAACCCAGAATAAAGGAATCACGTCAACGTTTATACAATAGGAAGGATGGTTTGTGGAGGCGTACCTTGTCCCGAGGCTTGCTCGACGACGTTACCTCGCGGCTTGTACAGTCTTCACCTCCGGTCTTGGACGATGTCTGTGCAGCTCCTGGTCTCACCGGGACTGTCGGGATTGATAGCTATCCTCTGAGCGGCAGAAGTCTCCCGCCTCTAAAGTAGTCCATACGGACCACCTAGAACTCCGACCTCCTTGTCCCACAAGGAATTGGAAGGATTCACACCCTCTTATCGGTGTACTAGTCACCAACACACTCTCCTGCAACTAGTTGCTTTTCTATAGTTTTCTTTCCCTTGTTATGTGTAACACCTCTGACCTGGGTTATGACCTAACCCTGGAAGTTTTGCCTAAATATGTAATTAATATACTCGTGAACACTCCTTGGCATGTAACTAAGTTCCTCAGGAACATTTACTTTCAATATTGCTCCTTTTTGTATAAAGTTGTAGCATTATGTTGTATGCAGGGACCTATGTGCAAATTACCCAGTTTAAGGGTTGAACTTGCAAAATTCACAAGATAAGATGTTCCTTTGATGTTGAGACATCATGAGGATGTCTATGATAAAGTTTGAGGGATTTCCCAAGCTTGAGCACCAAGGTGCAGCTGTGGAAGCAATTCCCATGCTTAGAAACCCTAATTTGGGGTAAAGTGCAATTTACCCAAATTGAGGGGGGTCCAAGTTGTAATTCTTAATATCTAAAACATCTTTTAAGACTCTTGTCATCATTTAGAGTGGAAATGATGAAAGGGGCACATCAAAGATTGATCAGATAAGAAAAGATGAACTTTGTAGTAAAAGACACCTAATTTGGGTATAGAAATCTTTCATGTATGTACCCTAGTTGAAGGTTGGATTCCTTTACCCCTAGATCTTGAGATTTCATGAGATTTGCATAAGGATAGATAGGTTTGGTCGTGCCTTTGAGCAAGGAGGGACCTAGATGTGATTTCCAATCTTGTGAGGTCCTTAGGGTGTAAAAGAGGCTAAAGTATATAAGCCATTTTCCCTTGCAATTAAGTGAACGAACTTTCTTTCCTTCACTTCTCTTCCTTTCTTGCTCAAACGACCAAGGGTAGCTCTGGAGCTCAGGGGGAGGCGACCAACCTGTTCAAGGTAAGAAAACCCCACCTTCTAGCTCGAATTCATGGAGGAATTCACTTTCTAAGGTTGGTTTTATGGTTAGCTTACTTAGTCTTCTTGTTCTAGCCGACCAAAGCAACGTTTCCTTGGAGAATTCACCTCTGACCAAGTTGTGGAAGCTCAAGGACGCCATTAAATCTTGGGGCTTGAAGGCTTGGAGCTCTAAGATCAACCTTTAGGCGGGTTTTATAACTCTAAACTTATGCTTTATATGTATGCTCAATTCTTGCAATTTACTTGGTAAATTCTCCTTCTACCACCCTTCTTCCTTGCACGTTTGCAAGAAAATCAGTAGAGAAACCGACCTTGCAAGAGGTTGAAGATGAGGGGCGTGATTCCCTATGTTACTTTTTCAAACGACCTTGGACCCTTTTGGTCCAAACGGTTTCAAACTGTTTGCTCTCAAACGGTCTTGCAAGACCGTTTGGATTGAAACGGTCTCAAGACCGTTTGAAAGAGTTGACCAAGGGACGACCGTTTGAGGGTCTGTCCCTAACATATTGAATTTCATCTCTACAAAGAATCAAAGTCTAATTCTTAACCAATTGAGAGTTGAAGGCACTTCAACATGAAACCCTAATCGGGTGAAAGAGTGCTGATTTGACATATAGATCTTGTTGAGTTTTGGGTTGAAGGACCCAAACGGTCTCAAGACCATTTGGGGATTCCTCCAAACGGTCCTAAGATAGTTTGGTCACAACCCAAGACCGTTTGAAGGTCTATGGTTAAGTTAATCTAACGGTTTGAGGGTCCAATTGTAGGAAATTGATGAATTGATGAAAATTGCTGATTTTGACCTAATTGGACTTCAACCTTAGTCAAAACGACTTGGATTTTGGTCAAACTTTGGGAAAACGGTCTCAAGACCGTTTGGATGATGTCCAAACGACCTCAAGACCGTTTGGGCCAAGTTTGAGCCCAATTGGAGGTCAATTGATAGGTTCAACCTTGAATTGATTCACATTGTTGAACATTGATGACCAATCGATTTGAAACCCTAATTGAGGAGGATTGAACCCTAATTGACTTGCAATTGAGGGTCAATTGGATGTCTAAGTGGTTAAGGATAACCCTAATTGACTCAATTTATAAGTGGTTAGCATAGATTTAACCAATTGAGGGCTTCAACACACATATCCATGAACATTGGTGACCTTTGAACCCCTTTGGAGGTCCAAACGGTTTGAGCCCATTTGGACCAAACAGTCTCAAGACCGTTTGGATCCAAACGGTCTCAAGACCGTTTGAGACCAAACCGTCTCAAGACCATTTGGGGCCAAACGGTCTCAAGACCGTTTGGGCTCAAACGACCTCAAGATCGTTTGGTCCAATCGATCTCAAGCAAGTTTGATCAAACGGTTTCAAACCGTTTGAAGCTCCAAATGGTTTGGAAGTCAACCCTTCCAAATGGTCTTCACCTCCAAACGGTCTCAAGACCGTTTGGATCCAAACGGTCTCAAGACTGTTTGGGGTCAAACGGTCTCAAGACCGTTTGGGTGGTTGAAACCGTTTGAAGGTTGAAACCATTTGGAGATTGGTGATGGTTTGTACTTAACCATTTGATGGTGTAATTAGCTCAATGATGATCCAATCTAAACCCTAATGGTAACCTAGGTCATTAAGGGACTATGTGATTAGTGAGTTAACCCATGATGGTAATCATGTGGCAAATTACCAAAATACCCTTGAGGGGTCTAAAGGGGTAAAACCTTGTTCTAATCAAACCCTAATCACATGATGTTGATGTTTTGGATCATGTTAGTCAATGGAGACTTATCTCAACCTGATCTAGAGTGGTGTTGTCACCATCTACTAGTGAGAGGAGAGAGAAAGTATTTCTAGAAAGAGAAAGTATCCTAGAGAGAGAAAGTACCCTTTTTAGGAGGAAACTCTAGTGAGATACTTCTTTTACACATGAATGTGCATGATTAGGGAATGACCCACCTATGTGAGGTCATGGAAACCCTGAATATGATATCTAATGGATCTTAATCTTAATTAAGAGTCTTAATGATGATGTTTCTCTTACATGATGATGTAATGAGTACCATTCACCATGGTGTGAATAGTAAACCCTAATTTTAGGGTGATGACTTGAAAGATGAATAGTAAACCCTAAATTGTTGAATTGTTTACTATTATCTGTTGAACTAACCATGCAGGTTATTATGAGATAATGGTCATACCCAGGTATGAAGTACCATGTTATATTCATTGAAATCATGTCTTAAGCTTTATGAATAGTGAATCATCTTGATGCACTGCTAACTGACATCTTTTGTGATTTATGGGTTGTAAGAGCCATAAACACCATCAAGGTCATGCTTGACAGATGACTTGTGATGAGATAATTGAGAACTGATAATTGAAATGAGTTAGGCCTGCTACATTTTAGTATTCTCATATATAGCTGTGATGCTAATGTTTTTGTATGATGATATGAATACTGAATGTACCTAACTAATCAAGTGAAATGTAGAGCCCTGATCATAGATCCATCATTGTCAGAGTCTAAATGATGGTGAAATAGGTTTTCCTCAGGGAACTCCTGGATCACATACTTTTGAGTATGTGGGGTACATGGATGTGTAGAACCTTACATCCTAGTGTAGGTATTTGATGTAGATTCTTGTAGTCTGTCATACCTTCACTATAAAAGAAAAGGTGAGAGGATGATGTAGATTCTAGTAGTCCATCAGACCCCACCATAAAGTCCTAAAGGTGAGATGTATATCTACACTCCCTTAAAGACACAAATACCGTATCGGTGAAAGATAAACAAGAAATCTTCCGATAGCGAAGAGAGTACAGAATGCCACTGTAACTCTAAAAATAGCGAAGGACCAGAGTACCCTGGTGAGCTATTACAAAGACATCCTGCCAGATGTCAAACAATCAATCCTCTAACTGACTGAGGAAGATGAGGTCATAAGAATCCGGCTCTTTTAATGACCTAGTATGATACCGAGGCGACTTAATAGTGATCGGTTGGAGTATGAGTGGTATACCTCATCTCCACAGGGCATAACAATAATGTTTGAAAAACATAATCAACAGCGTAGTATATCTGTTAGAGTTATCTACGAGTTATTTGATTGATGTTACCTTCAATAGTATAGATGTTCTCATATTTTAATATTGATTGAACTCTTGCTTATCATCAGAACTGCTAGTGAATATCTTGAAGGCTCTTATTGCTTTAGTTATTCCTTGCTTTGCTTATAAAGCCTAGTGGAGAGTTATAACTCTCGCTGGGGCAATTATGTATAATTGTATCAACCCGTAGACTTCTACTTTTTAGGTGGTCGTCGAAGACGGAGGAACAAGAACACAGGTGACCAATCCCAGCAACAGCAGCATCAGGAGCAGTAAATATCTCAGGTGGAGATCTAGCCTGCTTCATGGTGTAGTTAGGGTCAAGTCCTATGTGTCCTCTGTACTCTCAGGTCCTGGAGTGTTTTGGAGTATGAATTCTTGAGAATTTTTGTATCATGTTGTATATAATTACTCAAGAAGTAATTGTCAGTGATGTAAACAGTTAAATCCTTTTTCTATGGAAAAGGTTTGTGGTTTCAGGCTCTTGTCTCGAAAAGTTTTAATTTCCCGTGATTTTTGTCTTCCGCTGTTTACCGATTGCTTCCGCACATGTTTAAATCGGGATTAATTCGTGGTTTGGAGATCGGAGCCCACAATTAAGTGGTATCAGAGCTCTAGGTCCGCCGAGTCTACAGAGGCATAGGACTTAGGAAGTTGAGTCTATCTTTAGTATTCCTTCCTTATCTAATAGAATCTTCTACTCCTCAGGAGAAGAAGATACTTAAGATGTCAGAGCCACATGATGAGAATGTGGAAGAAAGTAGTGCCAGTGCACCTCAAGGTGGTGCAGGAGTACCAGAGGTGGAACAGCCTGTACCAGAACAACCTAGAGAGCCACCCCAGTTTGACCCAGCTGACATGGGTAACCCAGCAGTCCAGACAATGTTTGGGCAGTTTATGACTGCCATGACACACATAACCGACAGGTTGCCTATGCCTGCACCTAGGGCACCTGTCCAGCCTGAGGGGCAAGGTATCGGGAAGACGTTCGAGCGACTACGTCGTGTCAGAGCTACCGAGTACCATGGGACTGCTGACCCCGTAGATGCTGATCTGTGGTTGACAGAGCTGGAGAAGGCTTTCAGGATCCTCAACATCCCTGAAACTGAGAAGGTTAGACATGCTGTCTATCTTCTCAAAGGAAGTGCTGGTCACTGGTGGACCATGGAAGAGCAGAAGAGACCTGGAATAGAGATCTTGTGGGAAGACTTTCGTCGGGAATTTATCAATAGATATTTTCCAAAGACCTTCCTAGATGAGAAGATCTCTCAGTTTGAGAAACTAAGGCAGGGTATGATGAACATTAGTGAGTATGAAGCTAAGTTTATGGAGTTGTTGCGGTTCTGTCCGCACATGGCTGCTACGGATGAAGAGAGAATCAGGAGATTTGAGAAGGGGTTGAATGCTGACATGTCTACCCGAGTGTCTGCCTTAGAGAACCGAGAGAGATTCTCTACCTTCGTTGAGTCAGTCCGAAGGATAGAGAGATCTGTGGTTGAGAAGAGGCAAACACAGAAGAGGTATCTACAGTTCCAGGGTTCTTCATCTATGGACTTTAAGAAGTCTAGATCCTCTGCACCTAACCCTCCACCATCTAGATCTAGTTCTCAGACTCAGTGGTCTCCTAGTAAAGGTAGAGGAAGAGGACAACCACCTCGGGAGACACAGAGTTCTGCATCAATGTCCGCCACTGGACCACAAAGACCACAAGGAAGAAGCTGCTACAACTGTGGCAAAGTGGGACATTTGATGAAGGACTGCCGATCTAGGCCTGTCAGTGTGACACAGCCTCCGAGACAAGGACAACAGGGATCACAGGGAGGACAATCTCAAGGAACGAGTCGAGGACGCGGACAAGCGTCTCAAGCTGGATCATCAGCACCACCTCAACAACAGGCTACAGCGAGGTTCTATGCTATGAACCCACCAGAGGCAGTGGTCAATCCACAAGTGGTGACAGGTCAAATGGAACTTTTATATTCTGATATGTCTAAATCTTGTGTAGTATCTGTTTTGATTGACCCGGGTGCTACGCACTCTTTCATCACTCGAAGAGTGATTCGTAACTGCAATATGATAACTAGTCATAGGGCAGATAAGTTGTTGTTGGAGACTCCGTTGAGTGGGTCTGCTGTTCTGCAAGAAGTATGCTCTCCTTGCGTACTCTTCTTTTCTAAACATCGCATTCAAGTGGATCTTATACCACTTGATATGCAAGGATTTGATATAATCCTAGGGATGGATACCTTGGAAAGGTATCGAGTTGTCTTGGATTGTGAGTCCAAGCTGGCTGTGTTTGCTGATGAAAGCAACACATGGATCTTTCAAGGTGAAAGAAAGATTCTGCCCACCTGTCTTGTATCAGCTATGGTTGCTGATAAGTTGATGAGGCAAGGATGCTACGCATTCTTAGCCCATGTGGTAGATGTTACCAAGGAGAGTTCCAACCCTGCTGAAATTCCGATAGTCAGGGAATTCGAGGATGTGTTTCCCGAAGAACTTCCTGGTATACCACCACCCCGGGAAATTGATTTTGAGATCAATTTGGTCCCAGATACGAAACCCATAGCCCAGACTCCGTATAGGATGGCGCCTGCTGAGATGGCAGAACTCAAGAAACAGCTTCAAGAGTTACTTGAGAAGGGTTTCATCCGACCGAGTACCTCACCTTGGGGTGCTCCAGTTTTGTTTGTTAAAAAGAAAGATGGATCGATGCGGTTGTGCATTGATTATAGACAACTCAATAAAGTAACAATAAAGAATAAGTATCCTTTGTCGAGGATTGATGATCTTTTCGACCAGTTGCGTGGTGCAACAGTCTTTTCCAAGATAGACTTAAGGTCTGGATATCATCAAATCCGCATTAAGGACAGTGACATATCCAAGTCTGCCTTTAGGACAAGATATGGTCACTATGAGTTCACAGTTATGTCGTTTGGACTAACCAATGCACCGGCTGCATTCATGGAACTCATGAATAGAGTCTTTCGACCTTTTCTTGATCAGTGTGTTGTCGTCTTCATAGATGACATACTGATTTATAGTAAGGATGCTCAGCAGCATGAGCAGCACCTTCGCCAGACTTTGACCTTGCTAAGGGAACATAAGCTATACGCTAAGTTTAGCAAGTGTGAGTTTTGGTTATCTGAAGTATCCTTCCTTGGACATGTGGTATCTGCCTCGGGAATTCGTGTTGACCCTACAAAGATAGAGTCTGTTCTGCAGTGGGAACAACCAAAGACACCGATGGAGATTAGAATTTTCTTGGGGTTAGCTGGTTATTATCGAAGGTTTATTAAGAATTTCAGTTCTATAGCCTTACCTTTGACCAAGTTAACCCGAAAGGATGTTCCTTTTGCTTGGAGTGATAAGTGTCAACAGTATTTTCAACTGTTGAAGGAGAGGTTAACAAGTGCACATGTGCTTGTGTTACCTGAGCAAGGAAAGGAATATATAATCTTTTGTGATGCCTCCAAGAATGGACTTGGATGTGTGTTGATGCAGGATAAACAAGTGATTTCTTTTGCTTCCCGACAGCTTAAGAAACACGAGGAGAATTATCCAACACACGATCTAGAGTTAGCTGCTGTGGTCCATGCCTTGAAAATCTGGAGACATTATCTCTACGGAGAGACTTTTCAGATTTTCACAGACCACAAGAACCTTAAGTACATCTTCACTCAGCATGAGCTTAATATGAGGCAACGTCGCTGGATGGAGTTAATCAAGGACTACGATTGTACAATTGATTACCATCTGGGCAAAGCCAATGTGGTTGCTGATGCCTTGAGTAGGAAATCAGCAACATCAACCATGGATAGGGCACAACTAAGTTCCTTAGTATGCTCTAGAAGAGATATGCTTATCTCTTTAAGGCAAGAAAATGTGCAGTTGAAGGCATCATTGTTAGCTGGTCTGTTAGCTGAGATGTAGATTAAACCTACCTTAAGAGAGCAGATAAAGGAGGCACAACAAGTAGATGTTTTTGTACAGCAGATTAGATCTGAGTTTGGAGATGAGAAGCGAGAAGGTTTTCATGAGTCAGATGACCAGATGGCATGCTATCATGGAAGGATGATAGTGCCAGATGTGGACAACCTGAGGAAGTTAGTCCTGGAAGAAGCTCATTCTTCGATGTATGCTATGCATCCAGGGAGCACCAAGATGTATTGAAACTTGAAGGATATGTATTGGTGGCCTGGGATGAAGAAGGATGTAACTGAGTTTGTTCTGAGGTGTCCTGTGTGTCAGCAGGTCAAGGCTGAACACCAAAGACCTGCAGGAACAATGCAACCCTTACCCATACCACAGTGGAAGTGGGACCATGTGACCATGGACTTTGTTGTTGGCCTACCTAGGACAAACAAAGGACATGATTCCATTTGGGTAATAGTTGATAGGTTGACAAAGACAACACATTTCTTACCTGTCAAAACAACCTATTCTGCTGAAAGGTTATCCCAGATATATGTTCAAGAGATAGTGCGGTTGCACGGAGTTCCTGTCACTATAGTTTCTGACAGAGGTCCCCAGTTTACAAGTCGCTTTTGGGAACAGTTACACAGAGCCCTAGGCACCAAGCTAAGGTTTAGTACAACCTTTCATCCCCAGACTGATGGACAGTCAGAAAGAACTATACAGACCTTAGAAGATCTGTTGAGAGCATGTGTTCTCCAGTTTACCGGGAGTTGGGATCTACATCTAAGCTTGATAGAGTTTGCCTATAATAATAGCTATCAACATAGCATTGATATGGCACCATATGAAGCCTTATATGGTAGACGTTGTAGATCACCCTTGTGTTGGTATGAAACTGGTGAGCACCAGTTGTTAGGCCCTGATCTTGTGCAGCAAACTACAGAAAAGATTAAAGTAATACAACAACAGCTTAAGACTGCACAAGATAGACAGAAATCATATGCCGATAAACGTCGTAGACCCCTAGAATTCCAGGTTGGAGACAGAGTGTATCTCAAGGTCTCACCTTGGAAAGGAGTCCTTCGTTTTGGGAAGAAAGGAAAGTTAGCTCCTAGATTTATGGGACCTTATCCAATTGTTGAAAAAGTTGGAAAGGTGGCCTATAGACTAGAGTTACCTCAGGAGTTGCAGAAGCTGCACCCTGTGTTTCACATTTCCATGCTGAGGAAATGTCATCCAGATACCGAGTCAGTTCTACAACCTATGGAAGTAGAATTGAATGAAGATATAACGTATGAGGAGGGACCAGTGTCAATCCTCGATAACAGAACTAAAAAGTTAAAGAAGAAGGATATAAGCCTTGTAAAAGTCCTCTGGAACCATCGTGGTGTTGAAGAAGCCACTTGGGAACTAGAAGATGAAATGAGAAGAAAATATCCTGCTCTTTTCTTATAATATGCTTTATCGATTTCGGGGACGAAATCCTTTTGAAGGGGTAAAGAATTTGTAACACCCATGACCTGGGTTATGACCTAACCCTGGAAGTTTTGCCTAAATATGTAATTAATATACTTGTGAACACTCCCTGGCATGTAATTAAGTTCCTCAGGAACATTTACTTTCAATATTGCTCCTTTTTGTATAAAGTTGTAGCATTATGTTGTATGCAGGGACCTATGTGCAAATTACCCAGTTTAAGGGTTGAACTTGCAAAATTCACAAGATAAGATGTTCCTTTGATGTTGAGACATCATGAGGATGTCTATGATAAAGTTTGAGGGATTTCCCAAGCTTGAGCACCAAGGTGCAGCTGTGGAAGCAATTCCCATGCTTAGAAACCCTAATTTGGGGTAAAGTGCAATTTACCCAAATTGAGGGGGGTCCAAGTTGTAATTCTTAATATCTAAAACATCTTTTAAGACTCTTGTCATCATTTAGAGTGGAAATGATGAAAGGGGCACATCAAAGATTGATCAGATAAGAAAAGATGAACTTTGTAGTAAAAGACACCTAATTTGGGTATAGAAATCTTTCATGTATGTACCCTAGTTGAAGGTTGGATTCCTTTACCCCTAGATCTTGAGATTTCATGAGATTTGCATAAGGATAGATAGGTTTGGTCGTGCCTTTGAGCAAGGAGGGACCTAGATGTGATTTCCAATCTTGTGAGGTCCTTAGGGTGTAAAAGAGGCTAAAGTATATAAGCCCTTTTCCCTTGCAATTAAGTGAACGAACTTTCTTTCCTTCACTTCTCTTCCTTTCTTGCTCAAACGACCAAGGGTAGCTCTGGAGCTCAGGGGGAGGCGACCAACCTGTTCAAGGTAAGAAAACCCCACCTTCTAGCTCGAATTCATGGAGGAATTCACTTTCTAAGGTTGGTTTTATGGTTAGCTTACTTAGTCTTCTTGTTCTAGCCGACCAAAGCAACGTTTCCTTGGAGAATTCACCTCTGACCAAGTTGTGGAAGCTCAAGGACGCCATTAAAGCTTGGGGCTTGAAGGCTTGGAGCTCTAAGATCAACCTTTAGGCGGGTTTTATAACTCTAAACTTATGCTTTATATGTATGCTCAATTCTTGCAATTTACTTGGTAAATTCTCCTTCTACCACCCTTCTTCCTTGCACGTTTGCAAGAAAATCAGTAGAGAAACCGACCTTGCAAGAGGTTGAAGATGAGGGGCGTGATTCCCTATGTTACTTTTTCAAACGACCTTGAACCCTTTTAGTCCAAACGGTTGCAAACCGTTTGGGTTCAAACGGTTTCAAACCGTTTGCTCTCAAACGGTCTTGCAAGACCGTTTGGATTGAAACGGTCTCAAGACCGTTTGAAAGAGTTGACCAAGGGATGACTGTTTGAGGGTCTATCCCTAACATATTGAATTTCATCTCTGCAAAGAATCAAAGTCTAATTCTTAACCAATTGAGAGTTGAAGGCACTTCAACATGAAACCCTAATCGGGTGAAAGAGTGCTGATTTGACATAAAGATCTTGTTGAGTTTTGGGTTGAAGGACCCAAACGGTCTCAAGACCGTTTGGGGATTCCTCCAAACGGTCCTAAGATCGTTTGGGCACAACCCAAGACCGTTTGAAGGTCTAGGGTTAAGTTAATCTAATGGTTTGAGGGTCCAATTGTAGGAAATTGATGAATTGATGAAAATTGCTGATTTTGACCTAATTGGACTTCAACCTTAGTCAAAACGACTTGGATTTTGGTCAAAATTTGGGCAAACGGTCTCAAGACCGTTTGGATGATGTCCAAACGACCTCAAGACCGTTTGGGCCAAGTTTGAGCCCAATTGGAGGTCAATTGATAGGTTCAACCTTGAATTGATTCACATTGTTGAACATTGATGACCAATCGATTTGAAACCCTAATTGAGGAGGATTGAACCCTAATTGACTTGCAATTGAGGGTCAATTGGATGTCTAAGTGGTTAAGGATAACCCTAATTGACTCAATTTATAAGTGGTTAGCATAGCTTTAACCAATTGAGGGCTTCAACACACATATCCATGAACATTGGTGACCTTTGAACCCCTTTGGAGGTCCAAACGGTCTCAAGACCGTTTGGGCTCAAACGACCTCAAGATCGTTTGGTCCAATCGATCTCAAGCAAGTTTGATCAAACGGTTTCAAACCATTTGAAGCTCCAAATGGTTTGGAAGTCAACCCTTCCAAACGGTCTTCACCTCCAAATGGTCTCAAGACCATTTGGGTGGTTGAAACCGTTTGAAGGTTGAAACCGTTTGGAGATTGGTGATGGTTTGTACTTAACCATTTGATGGTGTAATTAGCTCAATGATGATCCAATCTAAACCCTAATGGTAACCTAGGTCATTAAGGGACTATGTGATTAGTGAGTTAACCCATGATGGTAATCATGTGGCAAATTACCAAAATACCCTTGAGGGGTCTAAAGGGGTAAAACCTTGTTCTAATCAAACCCTAATCACATGATGTTGATGTTTTGGATCATGTTAGTCAATGGAGACTTATCTCAACCTGATCTAGAGTGGTGTTGTCACCATCTACTAGTGAGAGGAGAGAGAAAGTATTTCTAGAAAGAGAAAGTATCCTAGAGAGAGAAAGTACCCTTTTTAGGAGGAAACTCTAGTGAGATACTTCTTTTACACATGAATGTGCATGATTAGGGAATGACCCACCTATGTGAGGTCATGGAAACCCTGAATATGATATCTAATGGATCTTAATCTTAATTAAGAGTCTTAATGATGATGTTTCTCTTACATGATGATGTAATGAGTACCATTCACCATGGTGTGAATAGTAAACCCTAATTTTAGGGTGATGACTTGAAAGATGAATAGTAAACCCTAAATTGTTGAATTGTTTACTATTATCTGTTGAACTAACCATGCAGGTTATTATGAGATAATGGTCATACCCAGGTATGAAATACCATGTTATATTCATTGAAAGCATGTCTTAAGCTTTATGAATAGTGAATCATCTTGATGCACTGCTAAGTGACATCTTTTGTGATTTATGGGCTGTAAGAGCCATAAACACCATCAAGGTCATGCTTGACAGATGACTTGTGATGAGATAATTGAGAACTGATAATTGAAATGAGTTAGGCCTGCTACATTTTAGTATTCTCATATATAGCTGTGATGCTAATGTTTTTGTATGATGATATGAATACTGAATGTACCTAACTAATCAAGTGAAATGTAGAGCCCTGATCATAGATCCATCATTGTCAGAGTCTAAATGATGGTGAAACAGGTTTTCCTCAGGGAACTCCTGGATCACATACTTTTGAGTATGTGGGGTACATGGATGTGTAGAACCTTACATCCTAGTGTAGGTATTTGATGTAGATTCTTGTAGTCCGTCATACCTTCACTATAAACGAAAAGGTGAGAGGATGATGTAGATTCTAGTAGTCCATCAGACCCCACCATAAAGTCCTAAAGGTGAGATGTATATCTACACTCCCTTAAAGACACAAATACCGTATCGGTGAAAGATAAATAAGAAATCTTCCGATAGCGAAGAGAGTACAGAATGCCACTGTAACTCTAAAAATAGCGAAGGACCAGAGTACCCTGGTGAGCTATTACAAAGACATCCTGCCAGATGTCAAACAATCAATCCTCTAACTGACTGAGGAAGATGAGGTCATAAGAATCCGGCTCTTTTAATGACCTAGTATGATACCGAGGCGACTTAATAGTGATCGGTTGGAGTATGAGTGGTATACCTCATCTCCACAGGGCATAACAATAATGTTTGAAAAACATAATCAACAGCGTAGTATATCTGTTAGAGTTATCTACGAGTTATTTGATTGATGTTACCTTCAATAGTATAGATGTTCTCATATTTTAATATTGATTGAACTCTTGCTTATCATCAGAACTGCTAGTGAATATCTTGAAGGCTCTTATTGCTTTAGTTATTCCTTGCTTTGCTTATAAAGCCTAGTGGAGAGTTATAACTCTCGCTGGGGCAATTATGTATAATTGTCTCACCCCGTAGACTTCTACTTTTTAGGTGGTCGTCGAAGACGGAGGAACAAGAACACAGGTGACCAATCCCAGCAACAGCAGCATCAGGAGCAGTAAATATCTCAGGTGGAGATCTAGCCTGCTTCATGGTGTAGTTAGGGTCAAGTCCTATGTGTCCTCTGTACTCTTAGGTCCTGGAGTGTTTTGGAGTATGAATTCTTGAGAATTTTTGTATCATGTTGTATATAATTACTCAAGAAGTAATTGTCAGTGATGTAAACAGTTAAATCCTTTTTCTATGGAAAAGGTTTGTGGTTTCAGGCTCTTGTCTCGAAAAGTTTTAATTTCCCGTGATTTTTGTCTTCCACTGTTTACCGATTGCTTCCGCACATGTTTAAATCGGGATTAATTCGTGGTTTGGAGATCGGAGCCCACAATTAAGTGGTATCAGAGCTCTAGGTTCGCCGAGTCTACAGAGGCATAGGACTTAAGAAGTCGAGTCTATCTTTAGTATTCCTTCCTTATCTAATAGAATCTTCTACTCCTCAGGAGAAGAAGATACTTAAGATGTCAGAGCCACATGATGAGAATGTGGAAGAAAGTAGTGCCAGTGCACCTCAAGGTGATGCAGGAGTACCAGAGGTGGAACAGCCTGTACCAGAACAACCTAGACAGCCACCCCAGTTTGACCCTGCTGACATGGGTAACCCAGCAGTCCAGACAATGTTTGGGCAGTTTATGACTGCCATGACACACATATCCGACAGGTTGCCTATGCCTGCACCTAGGGCACCTGTCCAGCCTGAGGGGCAAGGTATCGGGAAGACGTTCGAGCGACTACGTCGTGTCGGAGCTACCGAGTACCATGGGACTGCTGACCCCGCAGATGCTGATCTGTGGTTGACAGAGCTGGAGAAGGCTTTCAGGATCCTCAACATCCCTGAAGCTGAGAAGGTTAGACATGCTGTCTATCTTCTCAAAGGAAGTGTTGGTCACTGGTGGACCATGGAAGAGCAGAAGAGACCTGGAATAGAGATCTCGTGGGAAGACTTTCATCGGGAATTTATCAATAGATATTTTCCAAAGACCTTCCTAGATGAGAAGATCTCTCAGTTTGAGAAACTAAGGCAGGGTATGATGAACATTAGTGAGTATGAAGCTAAGTTTATGGAGTTTTTGCGGTTCTGTCCGCACATGGCTGCTACGGATGAAGAGAGAATCAGGAGATTTGAGAAGGGGTTGAATGCTGACATGTCTACCCCAGTGTCTGCCTTAGAGAATCGAGAGAGATTCTCTACCTTCTTTGAGTCAGTCCGAAGGATAGAGAGATCTGTGGTTGAGAAGAGGCAAACACAGAAGAGGTATCTACAGTTCCAGGGTTCTTCATCTATGGACTTTAAGAAGTCTAGATCCTCTGCACCTAACCCTCCACCATCTAGATCTAGTTCTCAGACTCAGTGGTCTCCTAGTAGAGGTAGAGGAAGAGGACAACCACCTCGGGAGACACATAGTTCTGCATCAATGTCCGCCACTGGACCACAAAGACCACAAGGAAGAAGCTGCTACAACTGTGGCAAAGTGGGACATTTGATGAAGGACTGCCGATCTAGGCCTATCAGTGTGACATAGCCTCCGAGACAAGGACAACAGGGATCACAGGGAGGACAATCTCAAGGAACGAGTCGAGGACGCGGACAAGCGTCTCAAGCTGGATCATCAGCACCACCTCAACAACAGGCTACAGCGAGGTTCTATGCTATGAACCCACCAGAGGCAGTGGTCAATCCACAAGTGGTGACAGGTCAAATGGAACTTTTATATTCTGATATGTCTAAATCTTGTGTAGTATCTATTTTGATTGACCCGGGTGCTACGCACTCTTTCATCACTCGAAGAGTGATTCGTAACTACAATATGATAACTAGTCATAGGGCAGATAAGTTGTTGTTGGAGACTCCGTTGAGTGGGTCTGCTGTTCTACAAGAAGTATGCTCTCCTTGCGTACTCTTCTTTTCTAAACATCGCATTCAAGTGGATCTTATACCACTTCATATGCAAGGATTTGATATAATCCTAGGGATGGATACCTTGGAAAGGTATCGAGTTGTCTTGGATTGTGAGTCCAAGCTGGCTGTGTTTGCTGATGAAAGCAACACATGGATCTTTCAAGGTGAAAGAAAGATTCTGCCCACCTGTCTTGTATCAGCTATGGTTGCTGATAAGTTGATGAGGCAAGGATGCTACGCATTCTTAGCCCATGTGGTAGATGTTACCAAGGAGAGTTCCAACCCTGCTGAAATTCCGATAGTCAGGGAATTCGAGGATGTGTTTCCCGAAGAACTTCCTGGTATACCACCACCCCGGGAAATTGATTTTGAGATCAATTTGGTCCCAGATACGAAACCCATAGCCCAGACTCCGTATAAGATGGCGCCTGCTGAGATGGTAGAACTCAAGAAACAGCTTCAAGAGTTACTTGAGAAGGGTTTCATCCGACTGAGTACCTCACCTTGGGGTGCTCCAGTTTTGTTTGTTAAAAAGAAAGATGGATCGATGCGGTTGTGCATTGATTATAGACAACTCAATAAAGTAACAATAAAGAATAAGTATCCTTTGCCGAGGATTGATGATCTTTTTGACCAGTTGCGTGGTGCAACAGTCTTTTCCAAGATAGACTTAAGGTCTGGATATCATCAAATCCGCATTAAGGACAGTGACATATCCAAGTCTGCCTTTAGGACAAGATATGGTCACTATGAGTTCACAGTTATGTCGTTTGGACTAACCAATGCACCGGCTGCATTCATGGAACTCATGAATAGAGTCTTTCGACCTTTTCTTGATCAGTGTGTTGTCGTCTTCATAGATGACATACTGATTTATAGTAAGGATGCTCAGCAGCATGAGAAGCACCTTCGCCAGACTTTGACCTTGCTAAGGGAACATAAGCTATACGCTAAGTTTAGCAAGTGTGAGTTTTGGTTATCTGAAGTATCCTTCCTTGGACATGTGGTATCTGCCTCGAGAATTCGTGTTGACCCTGCAAAGATAGAGTCTGTTCTGCAGTGGGAACAACCGAAGACACCGACGGAGATTAGAAGTTTCTTGGGGTTAGCTGGTTATTATCGAAGGTTTATTAAGAATTTCAGTTCTATAGCCTTACCTTTGACCAAGTTAACCCGAAAGGATGTTCCTTTTGCTTGGAGTGATAAGTGTCAACAGTATTTTCAGCTGTTGAAGGAGAGGTTAACAAGTGCACCTGTGCTTGTGTTACCTGAGCAAGGAAAGGAATATATAATCTTTTGTGATGCCTCCAAGAATGGACTTGGATGTGTGTTGATGCAGGATAAACAAGTGATTTCTTTTGCTTCCCGACAGCTTAAGAAACACGAGGAGAATTATCTAACACACGATCTAGAGTTAGCTGCTGTGGTCCATGCCTTGAAAATCTGGAGACATTATCTCTACAAAGAGACTTTTCAGATTTTCACAGACCACAAGAACCTTAAGTACATCTTCACTCAGCATGAGCTTAATATGAGGCAACGTCGCTGGATGGAGTTAATCAAGGACTACGATTGTACAATTGATTACCATCCGGGTAAAGCCAATGTGGTTGCTGATGCCTTGAGTAGGAAATCAGCAACATCAACCATGGATAGGGCACAACTAAGTTCCTTAATATGCTCTAGAAGAGATATGCTTATCTCTTTAAGGCAAGACAATGTGCAGTTGAAGGCATCATTGTTAGCTGGTCTGTTAGATGAGATGCAGATTAAACCTACCTTAAGAGAGCAGATAAAGGAGGCACAACAAGTAGATGTTTTTGTACAGCAGATTAGATCTGAGTTTGGAGATGAGAAGCGAGAAGGTTTTCATGAGTCAGATGACCAGATGGCATGCTATCATGGAAGGATGATAGTGCCAGATGTGGACAACCTGAGGAAGTTAGCCCTGGAAGAAGCTCATTCTTCGATGTATGCTATGCATCCAGGGAGCACCAAGATGTATCGAAACTTGAAGGATATGTATTGGTGGCCTGGGATGAAGAAGGATGTAGCTGAGTTTGTTCTGAGGTGTCCTGTGTGTCAGCAGGTCAAGGCTGAACACCAGAGACCTGCATGAACAATGCAACCCTTACCCATACCACAGTGGAAGTGGGACCATGTGACCATGGACTTTGTTGTTGGCCTACCTAGGACAAACAAAGGACATGATTCCATTTGGGTAATTGTTGATAGGTTGACAAAGACAGCGCATTTCTTACCTGTCAAAACAACCTATTCTGCTGAAAGGTTATCCCAGATATATGTTCAAGAGATAGTGCGGTTGCACGGAGTTCCTGTCACTATAGTTTCTGAAAGAGGTCCCGAGTTTACAAGTCACTTTTAGGAATAGTTACACAGAGCCCTAGGCACCAAGCTAAGGTTTAGTACAACCTTTCATCCCCAGACTGATGGACAGTCAGAAAGAACTATACAGACCTTAGAAGATCTGTTGAGAGCATGTGTTCTCCAGTTTACCGGGAGTTGGGATCTACATCTAAGCTTGATAGAGTTTGCCTATAATAATAGCTATCAACATAGCATTGATATGGCACCATATGAAGCCTTATATGGTAGACGTTGTAGATCACCCTTGTGTTGGTATGAAACTGGTGAGCACCATTTGTTAGGCCCTGATCTTGTGCAGCAAACTACAGAAAAGATTAAAGTAATACAACAACAGCTTAAGACTGCACAAGATAGACAGAAATCATATGCCGATAAACGTTGTAGACCCCTATAATTCCAGGTTGGAGACAGAGTGTATCTCAAGGTCTCACCTTGGAAAGGAGTCCTTCGTTTTGGGAAGAAAGGAAAGTTAGCTCCTAGATTTATGGGACCTTATCCAATTGTTGAAAAAGTTGGAAAGGTGGCCTATAGACTAGAGTTACCTCAGGAGTTGCAGAAGCTGCACCCTGTGTTTCACATTTCCATGCTGAGGAAATGTCATCCAGATACCGAGTCAGTTCTACAACCTATGGAAGTAGAATTGAATGAAGATATAACGTATGAGGAGGGACCAGTGTCAATCCTCGATAACAGAACTAAAAAGTTAAAGAAGAAGGATATAAGCCTTGTAAAAGTCCTCTGGAACCATCGTGGTGTTGAAGAAGCCACTTGGGAACTAGAAGATGAAATGAGAAGAAAATATCCTGCTCTTTTCTTATAATATGCTTTATCGATTTCGGGGACGAAATCCTTTTGAAGGGGTAAAGAATTTGTAACACCCCTGACCTGGGTTATGACCTAACCTGGAAGTTTTGCCTAAATATGTAATTAATATACTTGTGAACACTCCCTGGCATGTAATTAAGTTCCTCAGGAACATTTACTTTCAATATTGCTCCTTTTTGTATAAATTTGTAGCATTATGTTGTATGCAGGGACCTATGTGCAAATTACCCATTTTAAGGGTTGAACTTGCAAAATTCACAAGATAATATGTTCCTTTGATGTTGAGACATCATGAGGATGTCTATGATAAAGTTTGAGGGATTTTCCAAGCTTGAGCACCAAGGTGCAGCTGTGGAAGCAATTCCCATGCTTAGAAACCCTAATTTGGGGTAAAGTGCAATTTACCCAAATTGAGGGGGGTCCAAGTTGTAATTCTTAATATCTAAAACATCTTTTAAGACTCTTGTCATCATTTAGAGTGGAAATGATGAAAGGGGCACATCAAAGATTGATCAGATAAGAAAAGATGAACTTTGTAGTAAAAGACACCTAATTTGGGTATAGAAATCTTTCATGTATGTACCCTAGTTGAAGGTTGGATTCCTTTAGCCCTAGATCTTGAGATTTCATGAGATTTGCATAAGGATAGATAGGTTTGGTCGTGCCTTTGAGCAAGGAGGGACCTAGATGTGATTTCCAATCTTGTGAGGTCCTTAGGGTGTAAAAGAGGCTAAAGTATATAAGCCCTTTTCCCTTGCAATTAAGTGAACGAACTTTCTTTCCTTCACTTCTCTTCCTTTCTTGCTCAAACGACCAAGGGTAGCTCTGGAGCTCAGGGGGAGGCGACCAACCTGTTCAAGGTAAGAAAACCCCACCTTCTAGCTCGAATTCATGGAGGAATTCACTTTCTAAGGTTGGTTTTATGGTTAGCTTACTTAGTCTTCTTGTTCTAGCCGACCAAAGCAACGTTTCCTTGGAGAATTCACCTCTGACCAAGTTGTGGAAGCTCAAGGACGCCATTAAAGCTTGGGGCTTGAAGGCTTGGAGCTCTAAGATCAACCTTTAGGCGGGTTTTATAACTCTAAACTTATGTTTTATATGTATGCTCAATTCTTGCAATTTACTTGGTAAATTCTCCTTCTACCACCCTTCTTCCTTGCACGTTTGCAAGAAAATCAGTAGAGAAACCGACCTTGCAAGAGGTTGAAGATGAGGGGCGTGATTCCCTATGTTACTTTTTCAAATGACCTTGGACCCTTTTGGTCCAAACGGTTGCAAACCGTTTGGGTTCAAACGGTTTCAAACCGTTTGCTCTCAAACGGTCTTGCAAGACCGTTTGGATTGAAACGGTCTCAAGACCGTTTGAAAGAGTTGACCAAGGGACGACCGTTTGAGGGTCTGTCCCTAACATATTGAATTTCATCTCTGCAAAGAATCAAAGTCTAATTCTTAACCATTTGAGAGTTGAAGGCACTTCAACATGAAACCCTAATCGGGTGAAAGAGTGCTGATTTGACATATAGATCTTGTTGAGTTTTGGGTTGAAGGACCCAAACGGTCTCAAGACCATTTGGGGATTCCTCCAAACGGTCCTAAGATCGTTTGGGCACAACCCAAGACCGTTTGAAGGTCTAGGGTTAAGTTAATCTAATGGTTTGAGGGTCCAATTGTAGGAAATTGATGAATTGATGAAAATTGCTGATTTTGACCTAATTGGACTTCAACCTTAGTCAAAACGACTTGGATTTTGGTCAAACTTTGGGCAAACGGTCTCAAGACCGTTTGGATGATGTCCAAACGACCTCAAGACCGTTTGGGCCAAGTTTGAGCCCAATTGGAGGTCAATTGATAGGTTCAACCTTGAATTGATTCACATTGTTGAACATTGATGACCAATCGATTTGAAACCCTAATTGAGGAGGATTGAACCCTAATTGACTTGCAATTGAGGGTCAATTGGATGTCTAAGTGGTTAAGGCTAACCCTAATTGACTCAATTTATAAGTGGTTAGCATAGCTTTAACCAATTGAGGGCTTCAACACACATATCCATGAACATTGGTGACCTTTGAACCCCTTTGGAGGTCCAAACGGTTTGAGCCCATTTGGACCAAACGGTCTCAAGACCGTTTGGATCCAAACGGTCTCAAGACCGTTTGGGGCCAAACGGTCTCAAGACCGTTTGGGCTCAAACGACCTCAAGATCGTTTGGTCCAATCGATCTCAAGCAAGTTTGATCAAACGGTTTCAAACCGTTTGAAGCTCCAAACGGTTTGGAAGTCAACCCTTCCAAATGGTCTTCACCTCCAAACGGTCTCAAGACCGTTTGGATCCAAACGGTCTCAAGACCGTTTGGGGTCAAACGGTCTCAAGACCGTTTGGGTGGTTGAAACCGTTTGAAGGTTGAAACCGTTTGGAGATTGGTGATGGTTTGTACTTAACCATTTGATGGTGTAATTAGCTCAATGATGATCCAATCTAAACCCTAATGGTAACCTAGGTCATTAAGGGACTATGTGATTAGTGAGTTAACCCATGATGGTAATCATGTGGCAAATTACCAAAATACCCTTGAGGGGTCTAAAGGGGTAAAACCTTGTTCTAATCAAACCCTAATCACATGATGTTGATGTTTTGGATCATGTTAGTCAATGGAGACTTATCTCAACCTGATCTAGAGTGGTGTTGTCACCATCTACTAGTGAGAGGAGAGAGAAAGTATTTCTAGAAAGAGAAAGTATCCTAGAGAGAGAAAGTACCCTTTTTAGGAGGAAACTCTAGTGAGATACTTCTTTTACACATGAATGTGCATGATTAGGGAATGACCCACCTATGTGAGGTCATGGAAACCCTGAATATGATATCTAATGGATCTTAATCTTAATTAAGAGTCTTAATGATGATGTTTCTCTTACATGATGATGTAATGAGTACCATTCACCATGGTGTGAATAGTAAACCCTAATTTTAGGGTGATGACTTGAAAGATGAATAGTAAACCCTAAATTGTTGAATTGTTTACTATTATCCGTTGAACTAACCATGCAGGTTATTATGAGATAATGGTCATACCCAGGTATGAAATACCATGTTATATTCATTGAAAGCATGTCTTAAGCTTTATGAATAGTGAATCATCTTGATGCACTGCTAAGTGACATCTTTTGTGATTTATGGGCTGTAAGAGCCATAAACACCATCAAGGTCATGCTTGATAGATGACTTGTGATGAGATAATTGAGAACTGATAATTGAAATGAGTTAGGCCTGCTACATTTTAGTATTCTCATATATAGCTGTGATGCTAATGTTTTTGTATGATGATATGAATACTGAATGTACCTAACTAATCAAGTGAAATGTAGAGCCCTGATCATAGATCCATCATTGTCAGAGTCTAAATGATGGTGAAACAAGTTTTCCTCAGGGAACTCCTGGATCACATACTTTTGAGTATGTGGGGTACATGGATGTGTAGAACCTTACATCCTAGTGTAGGTATTTGATGTAGATTCTTGTAGTCCGTCATACCTTCACTATAAAAGAAAAGGTGAGAGGATGATGTAGATTCTAGTAGTCCATCAGACCCCACCATAAAGTCCTAAAGGTGAGATGTATATCTACACTCCCTTAAAGACACAAATACCGTATCGGTGAAAGATAAACAAGAAATCTTCCGATAGCGAAGAGAGTACAGAATGCCACTGTAACTCTAAAAATAGCGAAGGACCAGAGTACCCTGGTGAGCTATTACAAAGACATCCTGCCAGATGTCAAACAATCAATCCTCTAACTGACTGAGGAAGATGAGGTCATAAGAATCTGGCTCTTTTAATGACCTAGTATGATACCGAGGCGACTTAATAGTGATCGGTTGGAGTATGAGTGGTATACCTCATCTCCACAGGGCATAACAATAATGTTTGAAAAACATAATCAACAGCGTAGTATATCTGTTAGAGTTATCTACGAGTTATTTGATTGATGTTACCTTCAATAGTATAGATGTTCTCATATTTTAATATTGATTGAACTCTTGCTTATCATCAGAATTGCTAGTGAATATCTTGAAGGCTCTTATTGCTTTAGTTATTCCTTGCTTTGCTTATAAAGCCTAGTGGAGAGTTATAACTCTCGCTGGGGCAATTATGTATAATTGTCTCACCCCGTAGACTTCTACTTTTTAGGTGGTCGTCGAAGACGGAGGAACAAGAACACAGGTGACCAATCCCAGCAACAGCAGCATCAGGAGCAGTAAATATCTCAGGTGGAGATCTAGCCTGCTTCATGGTGTAGTTAGGGTCAAGTCCTATGTGTCCTCTGTACTCTCAGGTCCTGGAGTGTTTTGGAGTATGAATTCTTGAGAATTTTTGTATCATGTTGTATATAATTACTCAAGAAGTAATTGTCAGTGATGTAAACAGTTAAATCCTTTTTCTATGGAAAAGGTTTGTGGTTTCAGGCTCTTGTCTCGAAAAGTTTTAATTTCCCGTGATTTTTGTCTTCCGCTGTTTACCGATTGCTTCCGCACATGTTTAAATCGGGATTAATTCGTGGTTTGGAGATCGGAGCCCACATTGTGCCTCCCTTATCAGGTAGCACTTGTTCGGGCTCTCTCGGTTACCACAACCAGAGAGAACGACAACTTTATAGAGCAACTGGTGTTTTGAGTTGTTGTTGTTGAGAAGCCCCCAATACCCCTATATATAGGAGGGTCATGGGACAAGGTTCTCTACCCCGGGCAATATGGGATTAAAGCAGGAGTATAAGGGTTCGAGATTGTCCACAAAACAACCAATCTGCGTCAGCTGAACCGATCGTTTCAGGCCCTGAGTTGATCATTTGGGACCTGAGCCAATCGTCTGGGGCTCTGAGCCGATCGGTTCACTTACTGATCCGATCAGTTTGTGGTCCTGATCCAACTCAAACTGACTTTCATATTTGTTTCCAATTAATCAAATATTAATCCTTGTCCAAATCGAATTTGTACAAGTGAAACAAATTGTATTTGCAAAATAGTCTTCTGGCTTTCCAAACGATCTCAGTTGGTCACATGAATCGACCGGTTCAACAATTGAGTTGATCGTTTCATGACACATGAGTCGATCAACTCACAATTGAGTCGATCAGTTCACAAACCTAAGCCGATCGGTTCATCTCATGAGTCGATCAGTTGGGGCAGCAGACTTGTGCAAATCAGTCAATCGCAGTTTCAATCAATCTGATACTCTAATCAATCAGTCCAACACCTTGAATGCTATGATACTGAGATATCAATTGATTGAGTGTTTAATTGAACTACTAAACTCCTTTAGTAATCAATCTAAACATCATTTGTGGATAAACTCCTCTTCCAGGTTAAAACCTATGTGTGTGACCCTGCAGGTCCATTTCACGTTGGCAGTGAAAGTCCATAACACTTATGACTTCACAAGCAAAGAGCGGTGCCTAGTCACACATCAGTGCTACCCAAGTGAAAAGGAAAGTTGGAGAACAACTTTCAATCCTACAATCCTTTAATGGTGTTACAGTGGATGTATAATTCCTTTATCACTGATATCCCGAATGAACTCAAGGCATGGAACAATCATCCTGTCAACGTTCATTCACTTTCTTGATCTCAAAGTAGATTGGAGGAGATATGTATGACATCAATATCACATATTGATTCACACATGCGTGCACACCTATCTCAATCCTACTCATCAAGTGGCCATGGATATCAAACTCCCTCAGGAGAGACAAATCCCATATCTATCACTCACCCCTCAAAATCCCCATGTGTCAAAGCCACCCAATCATCACCTTTATAACAACCCATGTTTCAGGACTACATTTGATGATGTCAAAGTGTACCCAACGACATGTGTTGAGTGTAGTAATTTCAGGTCAAAGAATCACACTCACCACCATCACTGTGAGAACTGACTGTGACTACCATGTCATGATTCCATGTGTCAAACTCATAGTGGGTCTGTCCGGTACACTTGTTCTCTAACAAGTACTTATGTGTTTGGTTTGATATCTCCATATCATGACTAATGAGATTTTGTCATCAACCAACACCACAATCTAGTGTTGTGTGTCATTGTTGTCTATCCAACTTCCACAATGACATCCGACTAGGGACATGATAAGAATGTACAAACTCTTAGCATTTGTATGATCTCATCGTTTAGGTCCTTAACCTGAAAGCATACGTCATTGAGTATTGTCATTCTCTAGACATTCAATCTGTTCTATCATTATCTCATATGACTAAACCAGAAAGAATTGGAAGCTTGCCTTTGATCTTTATCAAATCAATCTTAATGTATCCCACCAATCATCCCATGATTGGCTCTCAGGGCGTTCACGCCAACATATATAACCAGCCTCTCTCTGACTCCATGGTTTGGTCCTCCCGAGGACATCTAGGGTTCAACATATCTATAGGAATCATGAATAAAGCGACTCAACTCAATCACTCAGGAGTATTCTAGTTTAGGACATATCATATCTTATATTTCTCATCATTCTCGTATCTTGGAGTTTAGGTTCTCTGACCTTCTCCCTGTGGGTCTCACTCTCTCTTGAGCTAACCCCAAATCTGGTCCTAACACTAGAGGTCATCCCTTATAAATGAGCTTGAGGCTCATGCTGACTCACAACCTTCTTTTAACTTAACATATCTTATCTCATAAAATAATGCATACTTGCATCATCAAAACTTATCTCAAATCTTCAAAACTGAACTTAAATCCTCAAAGACAAACATCATGTATCATCATAACCCATCATACACTTAGATCATATCATCAAAACTTATTTCATCTATTTCAACTATCATATATTCTAACCAGGCTCTAGACATCTAATATAGAACTATTCTATCTTCTAGACTGATGTCATTCATTTTCACTTAGGTTACATGACCACCTCCTACTCATACATGTGTGGGGACACATTTTTGTAATACATATATATAATAAAATATTATATAGTTTTTCTCCGATAAAACAAGCGTCAGAGAAAACTATTGAGGTTCGATGCGATTGGAATCCAAAACCAAATCCACAACATGAGTATCCCACACATAGTAGAGAGTATAGTGCCATGAAAACTAGTGAAAATGGTGAGAATAGGGTGTAGACTAGTGTAGCTACTCTAGACAACGAGTGCCATATGTCTAGGGTTTCTCTTCCCTTGATGCACGCCATTTCCAAATAATGCAATGTCCCATACCGTTGCACTATAAGGAAAGAACGACATCTAAGGACTTGTTATACCACAAGCACCAGTCTAGACCTAGTTCTCAGACATCTAGGTGCTAACCTAGAGGCTAGGTCAGATCTAGTCTCTAAAAGACAACTAATCTAACCCTAAAGATTATTAAGTTTAACGTTTTCTTTAGTTTGAGTTGCATAATGAGCAAATGTCAGGATTTGCTATTGTTCATGCTCTGATACCACCTGTGACATCCCCAAATTTTCTAGAACTTAATATAATGTGTGACGTCCAAATTGAAACCCTCACCTCAGCGAGAATCCCAATTTAAACATCCCACATAAGGCTAAGAAGAAAAAAATTAGAGGAAGTCAAAAACCCTAGCTTCTTGGTGTTTTGGCCACTTTCCACCTTCATTTCATGCCCTATCACCTTAGAGGAAGGAGGAGAATGTTTTAGCAGCAGATGAAGAGGAGGATCACTCCATCTACACCTAGCTCCATGGCTACTTCTCCCTCTTTCTCCTTTCTTTTTGTATTTTGCATTTCCATGAGTAGCTAGGCCCCTTAGGTGGGTTGTTTGTAGTAAAAATGCTACTTGGATACCATATTGGTGGGAAATGATATGTAAATATTATAATTTCATTTGCTAATGATTGTGTTTTATTTCTATCTCATTCTTCATGAATTGCTTGTTGGCCTGTGCTTGAAATCACCTAGGAATTTATGGAAATTGCTTACATGTGTGAATTTTGGGATTTTCTCCTAGGTCCAATTCATGGATCGCTATCTAGCCACCCATCTTCCTACATGCTAATCAATTCACCTAACCCTAGTTGAGAGATCTAAGTATCTAGATTAGATGAATTTGGTGTGATTAGCTTAGAGCTTTCTCAAGGCTAGAATGTGGGTGATGTGTGGCCTAAAACCTCACTTCCACTCCCATTACTACCATCAGTCCCTAATCACCCTAAGATCCTCTAATATAGAAACCTAGGCGTGTTTAGACTCTAATTGAATTACACCTAAACCCTAACCCAATTGAGCATCGTAAGGGTAGTAGGAGGTGTTAGGGACTAGTTCCCCTATACACAACCTATCCTATCCATGGCTAGTTAGTGGTTTAGGGCAATTCATTAGCCTATAGCTAGTTTGGTTTGCTAATCTAAATAAAAGCATAATATTCACATGTCATCCCTCAACCTAATTGATAAGTGCATCCCCCAAACATCCCACATTTCCCTTTATTGCATTAAAACCTTAATTGCCTTCTTGCTTAGTTAGTGTTAGCGTAATAGCTCATTACTTGCTTTGTTAGCTTCTTGCCTTGTTCTTGCTTTTATCTTGCTAGTTTAGGTCTTTAATTGCTCTTTTTCCATGTTTGCTAGCTTAGTGTAGTGTAGACCTCTTCTTGCCTGCCTTAGCATAGCTTTCTCTTTTCCTTGCATTGCCTTATCTTTTCTTGCTCATAATAATTAATTATCTAGGGTTAACTTAGGTTTTGATCTTGTTTGCTTTCCTATAATTGCCTTCTTGTTCAACCCTTAGTGTAATCAACAAATCAACTTCAAACCCTTCTACCCTAGACTACACAATAGGAACCTAGCCTGAAACTAACCTAGCTCTAGTGACCCTTTTCTCCTTGTAGATTGCGCGACCCTATACTTTCCGCCCTCCTATACTATGACACGACCCCGTGCACTTGCATGTGTAGTGTTTTAGTGTGTGCGGGTGAGTACGTGTAGGTCCCTTATAAATTTTGAAAGTTATCCCTCGTGTGTCCCGATCTCGTGGGGCACATCTAGTCAAATCTAAATTGATTGGTGTGTGCACCTCTGGCGGGACGCACCAAGCTTTTTGGCACCGTTGTTGGGGAGAAAGGCACTCGACCTAGCTAGTTAGTTTTACTTTGATCTTTTCCTACTGCCCTCATCATTGCTATTATTTATTTTTTATTTTTTACATTCTTTGGGCATATTGGTTCGTTAACTTGTTTTCTTTTGTTTAGCTATGTCTTGTACATGTGACAAGCCATGCGGGAAAGACAAGATGGAAGTCCAAAATGCACCTCAAAAGCCACTTCAAGATTACTTCATGCCTAGCAATTACAAATCGTCAATTGCTAGTAGAGTTGATCAAATGTCAGGGGATCAATTCTTCATCCCTCTAGATCTTTTTGGGATCATGCCCATCTTCTGCAGCTCAGAGAATGAGAACCCCTACAAGCACTTGGACTCATTCCTTGAAGTATGTTCCACCTTTAGGACTCTAATAGACAGTGGTGACGCAATCAGATTGACCTTATTCTCATTCTCCCTCAAAGACAAAGCCAAATATTGGTATGATTCGAGAAGGTACATCATGAGTTCAGAAGAGACGAAGAATGCCTTCTTAAGGAAATTCTACTCTATTGCAAGGTTGACACAAATGTGTTGTGCCATAGTAAGTTTCAGTCAAATGGGCAATGAACAATTTCACGACGCTTGGGAGAGATTTAAGAAGATTTTGAGAGAAAGCCCGCACCATGAGATCCCTTTGTGGAAGCTAGTTCAATCCTTTTACTCCGGTCTATCTTCAAAGGATCAAGCTACAATATATTCTTATTATGGAGGAGAGTGTTTATGTCTAGGCCACCTGAGGAGATATGGCCATTGTTTGAGCAGTTGGCAGAAGGTTCAAGAATCCGAGCTTCTAGCATGATGAATGGTGGTGACTGCCCCTTTGGTGTGACATAACCAGTTCATATTGATTGAAGCCCACAAGTGATGAAGATTCTTGGTGACATGGTGAGCTTCATGAAGAACCAAGTGAGAAGTGTTCTGTGTCACTCGGTCAATTCTATTGAGTTCTATGGTAAAGAAATGAAGATGCCTCACTCCTACAACTACTCGGAGCAACAAAGTCCAAGGTATAGCTCAAGGTTTGAGGAAGAAGTTATCTCTAGGTTGAAAATCTTTGATGATGTGCAAAAGAATCTTACAAGGCTTGAGGAGGGGATAGAGAATCTATCTTCCATACTTGCTCTCCAAGAAGAAACATTGTCTTCAAAAACCATCTTAAGTTTCAATGAAGCAAGTGGACCAATGCCTTCCTTACAAGTTTTCTATAGTCCACCTTCCATGTAAGTGCAACCCATATACCACTTCCAAAGCCATCCAAAGCCTTATACGCCTCCTCCCCCTCCATCACCACAACTTTCTCAACGATTCACCTTCCAACCTCAACTCTCCCCCCCTCAATTTCAATACCAAGTACTATTTCCACCTCCTCCACAGCCCCAACAAGCTCCCGCTCTCCACCATGAGTAAGGAAGTGTTGTGATAGTTCTAAGGAGTGGGAGATCTCTTGATAAACCCACAAGTCAAAGAAATGTAGACAAAGCAAAGCAAATGAAGCCAAGTGTTGATACTCTAATTGAGGCTGAAGATGATTTTGTGATGCCTCCTCTTGAGCATGTGACACTAGGTGTCCTGGTTTCTACTCCATTTGCAGGTCCCACCATCCCTAGTGTTCCACCTCATGTTGATTCAAGTAAGGCCAAAGATAGTGAGCCGCCATTCATTGAAGCATTAGATGAGCCACCAGAAGTAAGGAGACAAAATCACAATGTTGACATTCTTGAGGTGTTTCTTCAAGTGAAGGTGCACATTCCATTGTTGGATGCTATGAAGCAGATTCCATCATATGCAAAGTTTCTTAAGAACTTATGCACTGTGAAGAGAAGGTCAACGGGGAGAATACCAAAGAGAGTCAAATTGACTAAACGGGTGAGCTCTATCCTCCAGCACTCACTTTTTGTGAAGAGGAAAGACCCATGAGCCCCACTCATACCTAGCCACATTGGGGGACATCACATAGACAAATCCCTACTTCCTTTTAGATCTAGTGTGAATTTGATGTCATATAGTGTCTATGTTGAGTCAAGCTTAAGAAAGTTAAAAGTGGCACATTGCACTCTCCAATTGGCATATTGTTCCATCAAAGTGCCCAGAGGAAGAGTGGATGATTTTTTTGGTGATGATAGACAAGGAAAGAGGAGCAGTGTTCCTGGAAGATCTCATTGTTCTTGACATGGAACCGGATGATAGGAAGATTTCCATCATCTTGGGAAGACCATTCTTATCTACAGGTGATGCCAAGATACATGTTCGCAATGGCATAATGATAGTCTCCTTCATGGACATGAATATAAAGATCACCATATACAAGAACTCAACCTGGTGAGTTTGAGATGAGGTATTGGACATGGTCACTTCAAGAGTCCAACTAGTCAATTGAGAGAAAAATATCTGGATGAAAAACTTGAGGATAGCTTTAGTGATCAAAGGGATGATGAGCATAGGTTGAATGCAAATGAGAGATGCATTTATTGCAAGAATGGACACATGAGGATGCCAAATGGATGAATGATGCAAGAATCTCCAAGAAGCCTAGTCGAAGGCATGATACTCAATGCTTGTGGGAGGAAACCCACCTAGGTATTTTTCACCCAGTCTCTCAATTTTGATACTTTTTGGCTATTTTTATACTTTTTTAAGAAAACACACACACACACACACACTTGTTTTTCATAATTTTTATTTAGTTTTAATATGTGCAGGTGAAAACAGGTTGAACTGAGAAAAATTAGATGAAATTTAGACAAAGAATTCATGGAAAATCACTTTGGAGCAAAGATTTGATGTTTATATAAAATTCAAGTTGAAATGATCTGCCACAATACTTACCACAACTATGGTACCGTGGAATGGCCGTGGTGGTACACTCAAACCAACACAGAAATCAAGAAAATCGAAGATATGAAGAACAAACTCAGCACGGCCGTGCAAGGTAGCACGACTGTGTGGTCAAGACTTAACATGCCATGTGGGAGAAGAACGAGCGTGCAGCAGGCAAGCCAATATGACTGTGCCACATAGCACAACCGTTCTATGGCCCAATCTAGTGGCTTAAGTTAGTACAACCCAATCTTTCAGTTCATTTCTTATTTCAACTCTCTACAGACACCACGACCGTTCCGTGCTACCCGATGTTGTGCAGCCTGCAGCTAGCCCTCTTCCACCTCCGATTCGCCACCAAATCACCTCCAATATGCCTCAAATTAGTTCCCTAACATTTTCCCTACATCCATCCATCATTTCCACCCGATTTCACCGACCAATTCCTCCACTTTCTCTCCATTCCGCCCCACATACATAGAACTGCAAAAACCTAGTTTTTTCCCAAATTCTCCTCCCAAATCCATCCACAGTGAAGAACTCACCAAGCAAGTGGTGTCTAGGACCAAGGAGGTCATTTAATACGGATGATGGCCCAAGAATGCTTCTTCCTAAGCCCCATCGGTATCCCTAGCCCCTCCACCACGATCGGCAGCCTCTGGTTCACATGGAAAATCACCCCATCTAATGGCATATGTGGATCCCACGATGGAGGGGTCCTCTATATTACCTAGAGGACATGGGATAGTAGCCCAAAAGTTTGTTTCCTCCAGAGCACTGCCACCACCCTCGTCAGCTCAGCCCTCACTCTCCTCAACTCGACCGTCAATTTCAGTAGCTCGTCCTTCGACATCCACGGCACTGCAACCACTGTTGCAACCACAACCTCAACCTCAAGCATGGAGAAAGCTACTTTTAGATGAGGAAGATGAGGTTATGCAAGATGTACCACAATAGAATGCACATGATGAGCAACAAGAAGAAACACTTGAAGTGAGCAAGAAGGTGAAGAAGCCAAAGCACCCAGAGTGTCTGACTCGTAGGGTGGATGCCACCCCCTATGCATGCCAGGTGACAATGGAGACCCTAGGCTTCTTTGAATATTATCAGGGTGTGATGGAAGTGATGGGATTGTATGAGGTTTTGACTATAGTCCAGGAAACCTACATTGAGCTCACATAGTAGTTCTTCGCTACTTTAAAGAAGGTCTCTAAGGATAGTAAGATGTCATTAGAATCATGATTAGAGACAGATGTTGGGTCATCACTTCATCCATGCTAAACAACTTTTTTGCTTCAAGTCAGGAAATATCGACTCTCTTAGATAATGGAAAGACAGAAAAGAGTGCCACTGCCAGTTTTACTGCCATGTGGAAGGCATTCACTGGCCACAATGACTATGTAGTAGGGAAGTAAAAAACAAGTTTGCTCCATAACACCTTCCTGCACTATGAGAATCAAGGGAGTTGCACGAAGAAGGACTTATGTGTCCTATGATGGACGACGAAGGGCAAGCATGTGAATCTAGGTGCATTAATGGTTGATCATCTAAGGACAATCCCATTCAAGAGAAAGAATCTATTCAAATGGGGAGGGATGTGACATCAATTTCCATGCCTTAGATCACAATGTTTCTGGATACACCAAAGCAGAAAGGGGGAAATTGGTAGACATGTAGTATCTCGTCTATTCTTTAATGGTTGCAGTTGTTGATCAAAAATTTCATATATCAGGTCAACCCCCATACTGTAACACCCCTCCCTAGGGTTTCATACGTAACCAGCAGAAGCACAGCCTAATCCCCAACATTATCCATAATGTGGGGTACTTGGCATATCAGGGAGGGATTGTCACATGCATGATCTCATATCAAGAAATAAACAACACTTGGCATTCATAGAAACATAAATTCATACATGAGTTCTTGGAAATAAAGCTACATCATGCTTCTAAAGGTATGCTCAACATAAACTAAATAATCATGAAAAAGATAGGATCTCCATAGATGGATGTCCCACCATGCAACAACTTCTAAAGCCTGGGATACTTGGAATCTTCTCAAGATGTCTCCTTCCCTTTAGCTCCAACGTCTGCAGACATCTCGTCCCCAGCCATGCAAAGGAAAACAAACATGGTAAGTAAGCGGCATTGGCATGTTATAAAACATAAAAAAATAACATATAAAGTGATTTAACATAAACATGAACATGAATTAACATTAATCATTTCTTGGCATCTTTTACATGAAGAATTTGACTAGAAGTATATGCTCCTCTCTTAATGCCCCATAAGGAGCCCATAATGCTCAGAAAGCCCATAATTGCTCGGAAAGCCCATAATGCTCGGAAAGCCCATAACAAGGTGCATATAAATCTAAATAAAATTCCCTTAACCATGATCTTTCTTAGACTTAATTATCTCCTTAATAACTTAAACTTGATCTTAATTGGGATTTCTCCCTCTTGAACATAACTGGGATTTCTCCCCATGAAACATAATGGGATTTCTCCCTCTTAAGCATGGATGGGAATCTCTTCCCTCTTAATCTTAGTTTCATGTATCTAAATCATAATTCATAATCTTAATGTGATTTCTATTCTTAGACTTAGATTATAACAATCAACATCCAATAATCATATACATTGAAGAAAAACATACATTTATCATGACTTGAATATAAAGTGCATAAACATATCATAATCATTCAATAAATCAAGTTTACTATGCCAAGGACATGGCCCTCTTACCTTGATCTAAAACACCTAAGTCAAACCCTGTTTGACAGATTGGGTTCCCTTAAACACCTAAAAAATAGCATGTTTATCATTCATTATACAACATCAAACCCTAATTTGTTCATATAAAAATTGAGATGTGGAAATAGAGAAATCAGACGATAAAACCAGGAAATCGGATTCCTTATTGAAAATCCTTTCCAAAACGTATTTATTTATATTTTTCTGAGGTTGTATGCAAAAGTTATGAATTTTGCACTCTGGACCAATCAGAAATTAGGAAACCATAGCGTGACATCATTTAAATCTGTGATTATTTCGATGTAAATAAAAGATGAAATACTGAAACAACCCTAGCACGCGCGACACATGAATTAAACAAGTGGGGGTAAAATTGTCATTTAAGACAAAATAACTCTCACGATCGATGGAGAACAAATCGAATGTTGAAATACCTATAGTACCCTTGGGCGATCAGTTAATTGATTGCACTCGTGGGGGCACCATGGTCATCTCGTGACCTGGATTGCTCCCCTTCGCGTCATGGAAGGAGAGCAACAGTCGATCCTCGACTCCTGGGATCGGGATCGCGGAGCAGTGTCCAACAGGGATAACCAAGAGCACCGTGGCCATCCTGGTTGCCACGCGAACTCGACAAGCCCAAGATGGAGTCTCGCGATGGCCGCGAGCTCCAGGAATGCTCCGCCACAAAGCAAGAATAGGGGAGGATCTCGGATACTTGAAATCACTGGTTCTGAGCCGAGAATCCACGAATGCGAGTCAGAAAACACAGGCGAAGGTCGTGGTGCGGTCCATCGAGGCCAAAGGCGAGTTATCCGTGGCCATGGGCAACCCAGAGCATGACAGAGTTTTGCATCGACAAGAACCATGAAGGTGACCTTGAGGGTACAACAACTGGGACAAGATCGGAGCAAAGAAATGATGCGAAAAGCACCACGAGGGATGGTATATGCTTACCATAGAAGGAATTAGGGTGGAGGCACTTCTGGGGGTAGGGAGAAGCCCGCGTCACTGAAGAAGGTAGGTCGAGCAGGTAAGGGAGAGCCGGGGCTCTCAGGGCAAAATTGGTAGTGGAGGAGGGAGTCTCGGGGCTTGGCGATGCTCTCTGAGTGTTTAGGTGGCAGCAAAGAAGGCAAGGAGGCTGTCTGTGCAAGGGGGGATGGGAGCCCTATATTGGGCGTTTCGCCCACAGCAAGAGAGAGGGGGCGAATTAGGGCTTGCTCAGATCGAGGTGACGAGCCGGAGGCGTTGGCGAAGAAATCAAGTGAAACAGCCTCATAATGAGGGAGAGAGAGATCGACAAAGAAATTGTTGTGAAACAGTTCCTGCTCGCGGGGAAAAATGGAGGTAGAAGAGGACGGTCGTGCCGTTGGATCTGGATCTAATAGTTACCGTGTACACACGCAAGAAATGTAACATGTGACTGATTAAATACGCGACTATACAGAAATAAAAGGAACATGAGTATATCGAATACATGTGACATTGATTGGTACTCAATAAACAATATAAAATGTATAATTAACATTTGGAGGGCCATTTGAAGTCCAAATGAGTTCATATTTCACCCATATGGTAATGAGGTGAATTAAAACACAATGGCTCAGTTGATTTCGTATTTTAGCCCATCATCACACCTAATTAGGCAAAAATGCATTCAATACACTTAAGTGAATATATTAAAGAATTTAAAGCTATTCATTAATCACCAAATGAAGATAATTCGTGTAATCAGTCCAAATATCAACAATAAACCTCTTGAGGAATATTAAGCAAGATTTTATGCATAAAACCACTAATGATAATAAGAGAGAGGAAAATTGATATGAAAACATCCATTTCTATTTTCTAAACAAGAGTGCATAAATGTGCAAGGAAATACTTTCTAAAATTAAACCATGGGTAATCAAGTAAGTGAACATAATTTTCTTCACATGAAACGATTGTAAAACTAATATGGGAAAATTGCATAAAGGTCCTCAACATTTATACTATTAGAAAAAGAGCATGCAAAGAAATAAATAGTTTGAAATTTGCATAAAAGAGTGGGATGTTACACATACTGAGGCATTACACTAGAGCTCTCATACCACATTGCACTCTCGTAGAAGAATATGACCCCACTCTGTAGCTCTTGGATTTGGTAAGGAGATGGGAGGAGAAGAACCCTCAAGACACTTTCCAACAACCACAGATCATTCTTCAGGGACTAGGAGAGTCATAAGAAGCCACAGAGAGGATGAAGACAACTGAGGAGAGAGAGGCACATATGGTGAGGTGATGAGAGGCAGAGACATCACAACATCCACAACAGCCCTCAGTTAACGCATACGACATGTCGACTATACATGCACAATTGGAGGGTATTTAGAGCACATGTGATAGGATTCTGAGGGCACAAGAGGGATATCAATGCACACGGGATGTACTGTGGTTGGATCATCAACAAATGCACTATCAGATCAACCACATGTATCAATTTCAGCATGTCCAAGCCTAGAGAAACCCCCAATGGGGGGAAGATTGGTGGGGTGCATTGTCTGCATATCAGGATTCCTACCTACCTTCACAGGTGGACTACTAGTGTAGATACCACCAACATCCTCCACCACAAGAAGGAGCACCATCAGAGCCACCACATTGATCATCTACCCTATCACTCCTAGACTTCAGTTGCATGTTGAGGACAACATGATTCAAAAGTTTGGGGTGTTAGGCCGGTATGCCCTTTCTCATTTCACTCTTTTTTCTTTTCACCTTCCATTTACTTTTGTTTTGTTGTCTTTTCTATCTAGGTTAGATTCTACCTGCTTTGCATACTTGCATGTCATGTAGTTTACTTTCTATAATTTTTGTATAATTTTCAAAAAATATGCTCTTTTTTCCATGCATGCATATCATGTAGATTTTTGTAATTTTTGCATGTTTTAGCTAGGATTTGCTTGTTTTCTACTTTATGTTCCATAATGTAGGTCTGGATGTGATTGAAGGCAATTTAGCATCGTTTTGGCCAATTTTGCCCAAGTTTAGAACTTCTTACCTAAAAGTGTGTTTTGACCCAATCTCTACTTTTTGGATTGAAAATGGATGACCTTTGACAAATGCAAGTGAATTATCATGGTTTATTGCTAAATGGCCTCAATCTTGACATTTTACATGTGAACCACCTCTCTCATTCTTATGAAATGTTTGGTTGAATTGTGATTGAAGCAAGCCACAAAAGCTTAGAGTTTTATATAATCTCACGATAGAATATGGATTTAATATCTTTCGTTCAGCTGGTGTGTCATTTCTTGATGAAATTGTGGGAGTAATTTTCATGCAGGAGATCTCATGTCAATATCCACACTAGTAACCCCTCTTTGACTCACTTTTCTTCTAACATCTTCTTACCTCTCTGCCTCATGAAAGGATGCCAAAGTGCACACATTCAGCCTTGGTTACCTCCAAAAGTTTGGGGTGGCCATTCCATACTCACACTTCACTCTATCATCATGTGCCCTATCCACGTCAAGGGTAAAGAAAAAGAAAAAGAAAAAAATGCAAAAAGAAAATAAAAGATGCTCCTATTTAAGAGCATCTAAATAAAGAAAAGATGAGTGTGTAGAACCACTTCAAACTCTTACCGCAACCCTTTATTCCTTTTGCATGCCCATGGAGCTAGGAAACATCAAACCTAGATCATTTTGCCCTTCATCGCTGCCACATGGGTTACTCAGTATGGATGGACATGTGAGATTGAATGCATGAATGTAAAATAGCAAAATTAGTCATTTTTGACCTTTGCTACCGTGAAACGGTTTACCCGGAGTGATATGAGAGTCATATGGATGATTGTGTTTTTATGCTCTATATTTGAAGTTTGCATGCTCAGTGCTCTAATCATGATTGGTTTGTGAAAGAGGAGAGCAGAGAGGTGGAATGCATGTATATAGTCATATTTGAGCCCATTTAGTCAATATTCATCTATTGCAATACATTTGTATTTTCTTGATTGTGGAAAATTGTAGAGAGATTGAGTTGGAGCATACTTGAGGACAAGTATGTTTTAAATTTGAGGTGGTGATACAACCCTATTTTAGGGCTCCATCTTGTGTCATATTGCTTTTCAATTACATCTATACATGCTAGATTATATGTTATTTCCCCTAATATGCATATTTGGGTAAAATACACTTATGGACATTATTTGCATGTTTTTTAGGCATTTGAACCATGCTTGGATGGAAGAGAGAGAGAATGAGTAATCATAGGGTTTATCTACCCTTATATAGGCCCAAAGTGAATTCTGAGGCACCCTCAACCTACCCTAAGTGGCCAAAGATCCATTGAAGCAAAGATGTCAAAGGAAATACAAAGATTCAAGTCAAGGTGTTGCAGCAAAGAGCAACATAGTCGTGGTACATCAGAATGACCATGCTGGCTCATCCAAATCAATAGAGTCAAAGATTGAAGAGTCTAGATATCACCACAGATGTGCCATGAAGAATGGTCGTGTGTCTTTTACCTAGAACGAATGTGCCACCTTGCAAGACCGTGTTTCAATAGTCTTGGTGTTTTGGCCACTTTCCACCTTCATTTCATGCCCTTGCACCTTGGAGGAAGGAGTAGAATGTTTTTGCAGCAGCTGAAGAGGAGGATCATTCCATCTACACCGAGATCCATGGCTACTCCTCCCTCTTTCTCCTTTCTTTTTGTATTTTGCATTTCCATGAGTAGCTAGGCCTCTTAGGTGGGTTGTTTGCGGTAAAAAATGTTACTTTGATACCATGTTCGGGGGAAATGACATGTAAACATTATAAATTCGTTTGCTAATGATTATGCTCTATTTCTATCTCATTCTTCATGATTTTCTTATTGGCTTGTACTTGAAATCACCTAGGAATTTAGGGAAATTACTTATATGTTTGAATTTTGGGATTTGCTCCTAGGCTCAATTCATGGATCCCTAGCTAGCCACCCATTTCCTACATGCTAATCAATTCTCCTAACCCTAGTTGAGAGATCTAAGTAGCTATTTTAGATTAATTTAGTGTGATTAGCTTAGAGCTTTCTCAAGGCTAGAATGTGGGTGATGTGTGGCCTAAAACCTTACTTCCACTCCCATTACTACCCTCATACCCTAATCACCCTAAGATCCTCTAATCTAGAAACCTAGGATTGTTTAGACTCTAATTGCATAACACCTAAACCCTAACCCAATTGAGCCTCGTAAGGGTAATAAAAGGTGTTAGCGACTAGTTCCCCTACACACAACCTATCCTATCCATGGCTCATTAGTAGTTTAGGACAATTCATTAGCCTCTAGCTAGTTGCTTGGTTTGCTAATTTAAATAAAAGCATAATGTTCACATGTCACCCTCTACCTAATTGATAAGTGCATCCCCCAAACATCCCACATTTCCCTTTATTGCATTAAAACCTTAATTGCCTTCTTGCATAGTTAGTGCTAGTATAGTTAGCTCATTACTTGCTTAGTTAGCTTCTTACCTTGTTTTTGCTTTTCTATTGCTAGTTTAGGTCTTTAATTGCTCTTTTGCCATGTTTTCTATCTTAGTGTAGTGTTGATCTCTTCTTGCATGCCTTAGCATAGCTTGATCTTTTTCTTGCCTTGCCTTGTCTTTTCTTGCTCATTAGAATTAATTGTCTAAGATTAACTTAGGTTTTGATCTTGTTTGCTTTCCTTTAATTTCTTTCTTGTTCAACCCTTAGTGTAATCAAAAAATCAACTTCAAACCGTTTAACCCTAGACTCCACAGTAGGAACCTAGCCCAAAATTAACCTAGCTCTAGTGCTCCCTTTTCTCCCTATGGATTGACCCTATATTTGCTGCCCTCCTACACTACGACATGATCCCGTGTGCTTATAGGTATAGTGTTTTAATGTGTGCGAGTGTGTACGTGTAGGTCTCTTATAAATTTTGAAAGTTATCCCTCGTGTGTCTTGATCTTGTGGGACGCATCTGGTCAAATATAAATTGATTGGTCTGTGCACCTCTGGTGGGACACACCAGGCGGTAATAGCCTTACCCTTGCAACAGACGACCTAGAGTAGATTGGTAATTCCGCCCTTCTTATGCCATTACATCAATCAACTCTTAAGTTGACTCTACATTGTAGGCCATCAATGGTGGAATTGGAACTTCGAGAATCTGAGCCATGGGGTTCCAAACTTGACAACATCTCCTCTGGCAGTTTGTAGCAATTGGTGAGGTCAGACCTAGGGGAGATTGGGCGGCCAAGAAATTGGAGATGGGAAGTCATCCACTGGGGAAAAGGGAGTAAAATTAACATGTGTGTTGAGTTTAGGGAGTCCCATCGATATTATTAGTGGCCATATATAGGCGTTGGATACAAGGGAGCGGTACAACCATCTTTCTCTAGATTCCTAATTCGATAGGGGTTTTGGGCATGCTTCACGATCGTCACATTTCTAGGACTCGCTGGATTCGTCACACCCTCTCAAATTCAATGGATTTAGTTTCATGGAGTTCAGTGCATGATAGAGGGAGAACGAGGTGTCAATAGTTTGTAGTTAATGTTGGTCTGTGTTTCCTTTTGGTCGGAGGAAGAAGACAAAAGGAGGATTGTTGGATCTTGATCAAATTGTCACAAATCTGCATGAAAGGTACAAGGGTCAGGCCCTAGTATCCTTTTCTGATATAAATGTGACATATCATCTTTATTTCAATTAATCCTTGCACTTTAGGGAAAATACATAATTGTATATCTTTTTCCAATTTATCCAATTAATTTCAATTTTTAAGAGAAATCTTTTAGTGATTAAATCTCAGATCAGGAAAGATTTGGTTTCTAAAAGAGATTTTTAGATGCACCTTTTCTCTCTTTCTTCAAAAAGGAAAACAATTCATTTATTTCAAGTAGATCCCTCTACCTTTATGAATTTCTATTGGCCACTAGAAACATTTTTTTCTATGAAACTTGAAGGGTAACTCATTAAAGTCTTTCCCAACCTTCACCTATTTTATGGGATTTTTTGGGATATGCATGAAACTTGCACTTTAAAATATCCATAAATTAATTACCCACACCACATGGAAAGTCATTTTTCTTCCAAATTCTAAAATTCTCTTCTTTTCATTATTATTTTCAAGTACACCAAAAGTTAGATCGATTTATTCTTGTTTGATGCATGAAACATTGTGTTGCCATTCTTGGATAGATAATTGTTTTATTAATTAAATAAAAACACTACATATTTTATTTTATTTTGGAAACTTATATTTTATCTCATATTTTGGTTATCTTTTTTTTGGTGAAGCCAGGAGACTGTATTATTCAACCTGCTCTCCTCGTGTAGGGAAATGCCAATGATTACAAAGAGTGCCTACTGGAAAAATAAAATTGGTAGGACTACTACCATTACAGATGAGGTAGGGGGAGGTTGACTCATCGGGTCGAGGGGAGGATCGATGTACATTCGATCGTCGTGGTAATTTTTGAAGTGTTGTTTTGCAAGGTTGTCTACCACATGAAGGTTTCCTCTATTGACTTGTTTAATGATGATATCTTCACTTTCAACCAAGATACTTTGTGTTTTCATAATCTAGTGTCTAATCGTGGGTACACTAGAGGCGTTGTTCTTCAAAAATTCAACAGTCATCTCACTGTCAGTGGCTAGAATAAAACGTGTATATCCATTCAGTTTGCTAACTTCAGTAGCAAGATGTATCGCTCGGATTTCAGCTTCGACCACAGAGGCAACTTTGATCCTCCTTGCACAACCTCCAATCCACTATCTGTTCTGATCGATGGCTACCGCCGCAATAGCTGCCATGTTACCATGAACGGAGGCATCAGTCATCCATAGAGTTCTTTCTTCTTCATTCACAGTTTGTGCACAATCAAGGACCTCCTCCTCCTGGTGACCTCAGCCTTTGTTTCCCGAGGCTTTATGAATAGATTGCTGCAGAATTGTGATCAGATTTATCTGGTGGCTTGTCGGGCGCTTCCGATTGTTGAACACTTCTTCATTTCTTGCTTTCCAAATAATCCAACAAGTTATAGCAACCTTGGTTTGGGTGATGATGTCTTCTTGTAGTATCTTTGATAGCCAACACTTGAAGTCCATATCCGAACTGATAAGGAGGTCCCTACAGATAGCAATTTGAGCCCAAACCTCAACCGCAAAAGGGCAGTCATGCAAAGCGTGAAGGGTTGACTCCTTGCTGCTGTTACATCTAGGACATATTACAGAGTCTGTGAATGTGCAGTGCTGTCTTCGGACGTTCGTCATAATTGCCTCATGTGTAGCTAACCACAGGAAGATCCAGATTTGGGACGGACCTAAGTGTTCCAGATCTTGCCCCAAACCTCGTCAGTTTTCTCTACTTCTTCAAATCGGATCATCTCGTAGGCCGTACTAACCGAATACCTACCAGTAGTGTCGTGTTTCTAACTCCAGAGATCTTTACCATTATCATGGTGAGGGACCAAAATGCTAGTAATACTATCCACACACTGTATAGGCAGGTATGCAGATAGGAACTCAATATCCCAGCTATTATCGAAATTGATAATGCTAGAGACTATCATGTCTTTGATTTCTTCATTTATGAGTTTAATGCAGATGTCTTCAAGATTCCCATGGTTAGGAACCCAACAGTCATACCAAACATAAGTCTCATGACCATCTCCAATAATTTTAGAGTTGTTGGTGATAACGAACTCTACCCCTTTACAGATAGACTTCCAAAAAGGAGTAGATGTGCCTCCCTTCCGAACGTTGTAGTTCTTATACTTGTTTTGTAGACCCACCTGCCAAAGGGAGGGTCTGGCGTTGAGGAAATTCCAAGTATTCTTCCAGATAAGCACTTTGTTCTAGTCAAACATGGATTTAATGCCCAGTCCCCCCTTATCTAGGTTTTTAGTAACTTTTTTCCAAGAAACTAAAGAGACAGGATGATCTTTGTGCCTTCCATCCCAAATAAACTGCCAAATACTTCTATCCAACTTTTTGAAAACTAAGGCCGGTATACTAGCTGTCTGCATAGTATAAGTGGGAATAGAGGTAAGAACAACCTTTGCTAGACAGATTCTGCCTGCAAGGGATAAAGTTCTCGCCGCCCAGCCATTAACTTTCGATGAAATGTTCTCCGTAAGATAAGCGTAGGCCTCCTTATTAACTTTCTTATGCAATAACGACACTCCAAGGTACCTTCCTTGATCCTCCGTCTCTACAATGCCACTGGCCGAACATATTTGAGAACGCAGGCCTCGGTTAACAGACTTAGAGAAGAAGATTTTGACTTTTCTATAGAAATCTTCTGGCCAGAGGCAGCTTCAAAAATTTTAAAGCAATTGTTGATAGTAGCTATCAGCTCTAGGGAAGCCTATGCGAACAACACTATATCATCAACGAAGACAACATGCGAGATGGTCGGGCCCTACTGAGATATTTTCACCAGTTTCCAGGTTTTCGCATTCACAAAGTTGTTGATAAGTTGAGTGAGCCTTTCCATGTAAAGAACAAAAAGGTAAGGGGAGAGGGGATCCCCCTGATGGAGACCCATGATAGCTTTGAATTGAGGCAGAGAAGCACCATTTAGGATAATACTGGTCTCACCCGCCTGCAACGAATTCATAACGTACTGATGGATATTGCAGGGCCAGTTCAAATGTTCTAACATATTATCAATGAACGCCTATGACAGCCTGTCGTAGGCTTTAGATAGATCCACTTTAATCTCCATATAGGGTGCATTGGATAACCTCCTGGACCACAATGATATTATCGGTAATTCTCCTTCCTAGGATAAAGCTGGTTTGTATGTTAGACACCCAATTAGGCATGTAGCGCTTCACCCGTTCCACAACTATTTTTGAGGCAAGTTTCATGATAGTGTTATTTAGAGAGATGGGTCTTAATTGAGTGCAGTTCGTATGGTTTCTGCACTTTGGGATGAGGATGATACTCAAGTTAGCCAAGGAGTCTTCAATCGGTTGGCCATTCAGCATACTCTGTAAAGTTCTGACTACATAAGGTTTAATAATTTTCCACTGCTTTTTGAAGAACAGATTGTCTGTTCCATCCGGCCCAGCTGCTTTGTAAGGACTAGCATTTTTTATGATTCTCCAGATCTCGTATTCAGTGGCTGCTGCTGCAAACTGCTTTAACTGGTTATTGCTTAACTTCTTGAACGCCGCCAACATAGTATTCATATTGTTCGGGGTAGGACTCGAGGGGGTTGTGAACATATCTATGCAGTGTTGTTGAACTATCTTTCCCATTTCCGTTTGGTTTGTAACCCAACCCCCTTCACTATTTTGTAGAGTTGAAAGCATGTTCATCCTCTGCCTGTTATTAACAAAGGCATGATAGAATTTACTATTATTATCTCCATATCGAAGCCAATCAATATGGCTGTGTTGTTTCCAAGTCTCCTATTCCTCCAACATGAGATTTTCCAGTTCCATCTCAAGTTGAATGCTGAATCTGTCCGCCTCCACGTTATAATGTGTTTCCACTTCTTTTTGGGCAGCAACAAGTTTTTTTGTGAGCTCATCCTTCTTTTGATGATATTTTCTGGTGAAGTTTTTGTCCCAGCTGATGAGCTTCTCCTTAACACTGTCCATAGCTGAGTGGTAATGACTTTCAGGGTTCCAAACTCTTCCAAGTAGCTTCTGGAACTCAGGTTGATTGTGCCAAGAAGCCTTCGCTCTGAATCGTGCCTTTCGAGAAGGAGGATGTCTGCTGAGTATGGCGATTGGGTTGTGGTCTGAGCCTACACGTGGTAGATTCTCACACACATAGTTGGAAAATTTACGGATCCAAGACGCATTTGCAACTGCCCTGTCAATGCGTTCATGGAGAAACCCCTTCTTGTAGGTGAATTTGTGCCCGGTACTGCCTATGTCCGTAAGCCCCGCCTGGGTGAGGGAATTGTTGAAAGACGTAGCTTCCCAGAGGTTGAACATGTCGCTGCTGACCTTCTCGTCAGGGCTCAGCATACATTTGAAGTCGCCAAGGGTAATCCATGATTTGTTGATGGTGGTGCTAAGCTGTATGAGATGGTCCATAATACTGGGTGGCGTGTAGAAGACGGGGACGCATAAACAAAAGTGGTGTAGTAACTATTGTTAATGAGGCAGTGGATGAAGTACCTATTACTTTGAATAATTTGGACATCACATTCCGTTTCATTCCATAGCACCTATATTCCACCAGAAAACCCAGTTGCTTCCACTCTATGTGAGCTCGAGAAACCAATCTCTCTGATAACTTTGTCTGCATGTTCACCAGAAATGCGGGGCTCACAGATAGCAGCAATCTTGATGGCATATTTCCTGATCATGTCTTTAAGGCGGTGCCGAGCTTTCCTCTTTCCGACACCCCTAATATTCCATGACAATGTATTAATCATTAACAGCTGAAAGTGGGATGATTACTGACTGGTTACGGCAGCTGTGCCATCTTCCTCATCGCCTCCTCTCCTCGATCTTCCTCTGGTGTTATAGGGGTTTTGCTTAGTAGGGCTACCCGCTATCCTGACTACTTCCTTCTCCTTAGCCTTTCTCCCGGCCATTGAAGATTTCTTATTAGATGTTCTAGCTGAGTTGGATGGGTTCTCTCCTACAACTTTTAGATTTTTAGATTCCACAGTGCTAACAACGACATGCATCTCTGCTTCTCCTGCTGGTCTACCCAAGATGACCTCATCTCCGATAGGTGTAACCACCGTATGTATTGGTTGATCAGTAGGTACCACAATAACATGTTACCCCTTATTATTACTTGAAGATGTAGTTTCCATAGGTGTATCTTCAGTGCCTTTAGAAGAAACATCAATGTCTTTGTCCCTACGTTGTTTCTTCCTCCATACCTTCAGGCTTGTTGCCTCATGCTGGCTTGCTTCAACAGTTGTATGAACATCATTTCCCTTGACAACCTCTTCATCCTCTTTGTTGTCTAAGATCTGATATTTGTTAGTGTTTTCTTTTTCTTGATTCTTCCCTTTCCAACCCAGGTCTTTCTCTTTTTTCCTTGGTGGTCTGCTTGCCAAGATTTTTCTTTCCATAATACACTTGCCATTTATCTTCTTCATCCACCCATCTCATCCCAGCCTCCTCCTCCATAGGGCTAGTTTCCAGAGTGGTCGGTGCTTCAGAAAGGCCATTGCAGTGTTGTACATCATGACCCAATCTTCCACATCTCGTACAAAAAGTGGGCAAGGATTCATACTCCAATTTGTACTCCCTCCCGTTAATCAGAATTGCTGGATGAATGGGCAGATTGGTATTTAGTTCTATCGCCAATATGGAAAAATGACTCCGCATTCTGTTGATAGAGTGGTTATCGACTCTAACCAACCTCCCTACAACTTGCCCAATTTTATCAAAGATTTCCATGTTGTAATAGTGGATGGGAAGACCTATCACTCACACCCAGGGGACTATATGATCCGGTATGCATTTAGAGGGTTCGAATTAACAAAGTCACCATCCTTTGTTTATGCAAAAAATCTCTTATTTTTGTAACTTATTCTATAAGGACCTATTTGCAAAGTAAATATTCTCATGGACCTTTATATGGGGCATGGGTTGCACCCATGTCACAAAGGTGACTTTATTATTCCATCACAAATAATTGTGAATTTTCTTATTAATTCATGCTTATATTTGCATAATTCAACTTTACTAAAATTGAGGATATTACATTCACTCCTCCTTAAAAGGAATTTTTCCCTCAAAATTCACACCCAGTAAAGTTAAGGTGAATGATTACTCAGTTTAGCTTCCAAATCTTAAGGTTAGAAACTCTACTTAGATATCTTCAACATCTTTTAACAATTATGCAAAATCCTCAGATTATTACAAAGATTGGTTCCTGAATACAATTCAAGGTACATCTACATCCTTAGCATTTACATAATACCATCTATTTGTTATTACATTTATCATTTGTGATCTCAACTTCACTTGGTAATTACTCTTTACATATAGGTTTCCAACCTATTATTCATTTATTTCCACATAAGGGTGAGGTAACACTTCAAACCCTAGATCATATCATTAAAACTTAACTTAAGCTATTCATTCTCATATGTCAATTTTAAGCATAACATATGTTTGCCCAATGTCTCTCACTAATAATAAGATGAAAGAAGCATTTGAATGCAGTCCAAATACAAAGTTCATCTAATTCCTAAGAGTAGAGATGGTATATCCATACATTATCTTAAATTTTCACATTTTAGGTTGAAGCTTCTCAACAATGACTCAAAACCATAAATACCTTTTAATTCCATGATATTATTATATTCCATGAAGTTGAGTGCCTTTCTCACTCTTTAGTTGGTGTAAATCTCCTCTTAAGATTTCATTATTACATGACTTCTACTATATTTTATATTTACACCTCATATTTCATTAGCTTTAGTCATTTCCTCAAGGTCTCTAGGGGTACGGGTACTTTTGGAGTGATCTCATCCTTATGCATTCAGGAGTGCCTCTCACATTTACCCCTTGGGCCTCATGAACTCATGAAGGTGGCCAATCTCCTGATTCATGGGCCTCGAGCAAACATAGTTGTTACCTCTCGACCCTATCGTCTTATGCATTCAGGGCACAACCACCTTCTAATATCATTGGTATTATGTACCTTTAATCAACCCTACTTGACCTTGGGATTGACTTATGGTTCTACCCTTCCCAAGTTCTACTTTGATATATCACATCTTTACAACTTTTGAGCACATTATTTCCTTATGCAATTCTTTAACTGAATTTCCTTCATCTCTCTTGGGGTACACATTGTTCACTTTATGTCCCAACATTGAGCTTGGGCCACCTTCCCTATCTGGGGCTTGGTTCCATGTTGGTCTTCCCTACTTGGGTCTTGACCTCTCTGCGACCTTCCCTATTTGGGTCTTGGTCAGTCATCTAAACAGTGGGCTTGGACCACCTTCCCTATTCGGGGTTTGGTGCCATATTGGTCTTCCCAGTATGGGGCTTGACTACTTCATGACCTTCCCTATCTGGGGCTTGGTCATTCACTCTGTGAACTTAGGCCACCTTCCCCATCTGGGTCTTGGTTCCATATTATTTTTCTCAATATGGCACTTGATCACTTGTGTTTCTCAGAGATGGCATACTTGGGTTCAAATAATGTATGTGCTTTCATATTTTATATTCTTAGTACTTTAGGTGACAGTCACATTCACCTCAATCCTTAATTTTATTGGTTAACTCACTCCCTTTAGGAAAGGTCCTAACCTAGGGTGTCTTCTTGAATCATAGGAGGATGTTATATTCTTTTAGCCACAACTTGACCCTACAACTTTTGGGTTTGCCTCCTCCTTAGGTCCTTTCCTACTCTTAGGTTTACCCAACCCAGGTCGGGACACTCATCCTAAAGGTTTAATTGAGGGTTTCATATTTTCAAATTTACATTTTTAGTTACAACTTCTCAACCTTTATCCTTTTCATCTCATGGTGAGCCCTCTCTTTAGGGAGCCTATTTATGGGGAACCTTCTCTTTAGGGTTTTAGTCCCTGCAGTGGATGCTCATAACCTTCCCTCACTTGGGCTTGCTTTTGTTCATAGGCCTTCCTTGTCGGGCTTGGCCTGAGATGATCTTCCTTTCCAGACTTGATCACATGGCATTCCCTAACGACTTTCTTTCACCCTATGCTCTTTAACTCACCAGAGATATCTCATTTAGGGCTTGAGCAAGTTATATCCATAAAATGAGTTGTGCATAGGTTTCTTATGTTCCTTAAAACTTTTCTCATTAATACCTTACTCCACATTCCCAAATGCATGGGAGACTGGGTCACCTAACTCATTTATGTTTTTCTAATTCCTTTTCACCCTAATTAGGGTTCATATTGGTACAATTTTCTATCTCATCCACACTACTTCCCATTTCCCAGGATTAGGGTTTTAGGTTAGGGCTTGAGACTACACAAGGTTTTATGATCCCCTTAACCCACTAATTGTTTTCCTAAACCAACTCTAGTCCCATCTAAGGTTTAACTTTGCCAAGAAGAACCCATTCTACGTTTTTCTTTACTTTATCATTATTTCCACATTGCTTGTACATTATTCCGTGGATGATGCCTTGATCCTACTTCTTCTCAAAACCCAAAATTTATATGAGGAGGGAAGCATTTTTAGGGTTTATTAATCAATAGGATGAGAAGTGGATGAAATGTGAGATGAGAAGACTTAGAGGAAATATTACTTTAGGAAAATCGTAGGTTCTGTCCAGGAAGGTATCACTATGACTAAGGGAGTCCTCATATAACAACTAAATGGTGTGAAGGAGAAGTATTGTTATCCCCAAGAGCCATGACCCCTTCTAGACACCATTACCATCAAGACATGCCTTAATTGGTTTCCTTAGATTTCTACATATTACTTGAAATTATAAACTATTAAATATTATTTAAAAAATATGGGGCTTTGATACCAAATGTAATGACCTCACTTTTCAGCATCCCCTAATTAAGGAAAGACCCAAAAAGTTGAGAGTTGTTGCCTAAAATTTCCTAGGATCTAGATTTAACCAAATAACGAATAATAGCAAATAATTTCCATTAATTAAAATATTGTTTACAAGATTCTCCTCGAAAGAGTTACATGAGATTTTTACACAAGAATTGTACATATGAAAAGAAATGTCTATCTAATCCACCTTACACGTTATCTTTAATATCTTTAGATAAATTTATTTGTCCATCATATCTGAATATCTTCATACTTAGCATGTACTTAAAACAATGTGAAATAAAAATGTGGCTTAGTATATTGCTATACCGTGTATATGGGGTGCATGAAAAAGTGTGCAAGTACATCACAACATATATTCAATCAATTACTTGCAAATAAGAATTGGCATTTTCATCTTATAATATTTCTTTACGTGATACTCATAATGGCATTATGATTGAACATAAAGTAAACAAACACTCAACAATTTGTTTTTTCAAATCTTGAGAAAACCTCGACAAACACTGGCGAACTATATTGCGGATAGTCATAAGTGTAACCACATATCTCTTGTAGAACCATGCATATTATTGAATCTTAGTTTAAGCATATTATCCAATCAAGCAAGTAAAGAGGAATCCAGTCATTTAATCTACATATATGTAAATCCTAAAGTGTCACCATCACATTAATTAGATTAAACTCTACTCAAGTCCTAATCTATGGCTTAGGATCATGTTTGGGTTTAGGTGAGGAATAAGGGTACAAACCCTAGTTCTCATGCATATTGATCATTAGGTAAAACCCTAATTACTAGATCCAGCATACCCTTTTCATTATGATCACTTAGATTCAATCGTGCCCATTAACAACACTACAAAATATGACATTTAACCCTAATTCTTCATATGCATGATTATTCACATTATAAATCCTAAGTGTTCATTATTATCACCATAATCATCTTAGGTTCCCATCACGTTCAACAAAGTTAGATAATAATCTAAAACAAAAGTTTTTGATGTTTTCAACATTCAATACACCAATCTAGGATTTTTATGTACTAATCACTTACTAAACATGTATTCATGTCACCTTTGGAATTAGACTTATATCTAGGGTATGAAACCCTTTTATTCATGTTCCTCTCATTTTTCTCATCAACTTTCATATATAATTCATTTTCATCCAATTACCAATAATTTTTTAGAATTATTTCAAAGTGAACATATATAGGACAATCATATAATGCCATGTCAGCATTGGTCTATTTATCCAAAGAATCCAGTCAATCGCGAGGCTGGGACCTAAGACTATGGGCTCACACCACCTTCACATCCCACAACAGGCCAACACGGGGTAGATCAGTAATTCCATCGTTCTTCATCCTTCACCTCTTTCACTCGAACCCACCCTTCTTGCACCATGGAGTTAGTCAACTCTAAAGTTGACTTTGCATTTCATGCCATCAGTGGTGGAATTGAAACTTCTAGAATCCAAGCCATAGGGTTCCAAACTCGATGGCATATCCTTTGGCAGTTTGCATCAATTGGGGAGGAGACCTAGGGAGACCGGGCGACCAGAAAACTGGAGATGTGAAGTCATACACTAGGGAAAAAGAGTAGAATTAACATGTGCGTTGAGGTCAGGGAGTCCCATCATTACTATTTGTGGCCTTATATAGGTGTTGGGTACAAGGGAGAGGCCGAGCCATCTTACCTTGGATTCCTAATTTGATAGGGTTTTGGGCATCTTTTAAATGCTTCACAATCATCACATTTCTGGGGCTCATTGTGTTCTTTGCGTCCTCCCAAATTCAATGGATTTAGTTTTGTGGAGTTTGGTGCAGGATAGAGAGAGAACGAGATGCCAATAGTTCGTAGTTACTATTGGTCTGTGTTTCCCTTTTGGTCGAATGTAGAAGATAGAAGAAGGATCATTGGATCCTGATTGGGTGGTTACGAATCCTCATGATAGGTACAAGGGTTGGGCCCTAGTTTCTTTGTCTGGTATAAATGTGACATGTCATCTTTGTGTCGATTATTCCTCACACTTTAGGGAACTACATAGTTGCATATTTGCCTCCTACTTTATCTAATTAACATCAAAATTTAAGGGAAAACTTTTAGTGATTAAGTCTCAATGTGGGCAAGATTTGGTGTCAAAAAGATATTTCTAGATGCCGCGTTTCTCTCTCTCTTCAAAAATAAACTAATTCATTTATTTTGAGAAGATCCCTCTACCTTTATGAATTTCTCTAGGCCTCTAGAAACAATTTTTAATACGAAACTTGAAGGGTAACTCATTAAAGTCTTTCCCAACCTTTATCTATTTTTTTAGAATTTATTGGGAAAACTTTTATGCACAAAACTTGCTATTTTAGCATATCCTCAAATTGATTACCCACACCACATGGAAAGTCCTTTTTCTTACAAAATCTAGAATTCTCTTCTTTTAATTATTATTTTCAAGTATATCAAAAGTCAGATCGAAATATTCTTGTTTGATGCCTCAAATATTGTGTTGCAATTCTTGGCTAGATAACTATTCTATTAATTATCCAAACGCTACATGCTTTATATTCTTTTAGAAATTTATATATTATCTCATATTTTTTATCTAATAATTAACAAACTCACTATCCTTTATTTGTGCACAAAATCTCTTATTTCTTTAACTTGTGCCACAAGGACCTATTTGCAAAGCAAATAGTCTCGTGGGCCTTTATATGGGTCGTGGGTTGCACCCATGTCACAAAGGTGACTTTATTATTCCATCACATATATTTGGGAATTTTCTTATTCACTCATGCCTATATTTGTATAATTAAATTTTACCAAAATTGAGGATATTACACATCCACATCAAGTATCATGATTTATATCAGGGAACAACCCAACTACCTTATTACGACCACACAAAATCAACCACCTAGTTGAAGTCTTCAATGATGTAATGCTAGCATCATGCAACTAACAATATTCAAAGACAAATCTCTTACTAATTCATAGTCACGTTACTAATATGATTCCTAAGGATGGAGACAAAGATGCAAGGAGTGTCAAGAAGATACATAGTATCACCCAATTCACTCAATAACTTATTATTACCACATCGAACCTTATTGTGATATCCACTCATTCAAAGAATTGGGTTGCTACTAACTGTGAATTAATAAGGGGTGTAAATAACATCTAAACCCTATATTTCTATTACGACCCCACCTCCCGATAACCCCCAATTAAGGGAGACCAAGAGGTTGAGCCGCACCCATTAATCCCGGATCAAAGGTTCGACATATAACCATGAACAATTATTAAATTCTAACAGACTATACTGAAAATGGTAATAAAATTTTTCTTTGCATACCTTGAAAAGTTGGGAACTATCTTCTAACCTCAACTGAACTATTCTATCTAATTCCTCCTTGTTCTTTAATTCTTGAATTCACAAGGTGTCGCTTTACTGTTTGTACTTTTCATTGTACCTAAAATGCCGATAAACAAAACGTCGGTCAGCCGAAGCTGGTATGTGGAGGAAACAAATAATGTTCAACTATGGTAACAATATAATCATTCAATTAATCATTTAACAATCCAGATTAAATTTTAAGTACAACTACGCGATCCATGTGTACCCTATCCCCTGCGCTGTCCCTGTAGTGGACCTGGATACTACCTCCCATGTGGTAGATTCCCATTTTACCCCTCATGACTTCACCTAATAGGTGAATCAATTTCTAGGGTTGAGTCACATGGCACTACCCGTATGTAGCCCACTCCTTAACTCATGGTATGCTAAGAGTCTCATGGCACTACTCATGTGTAGCCTAGTTTCTAACTCATGATACCCTAGACCTTGCTCTAGGTTATCCTTAGCCTTTGCATAGCCACAGGGGTGGACTCGGATCTAACTAGTTATACATGTATACTCATAGTGATAGCCATAGTCACTTTATAGTTGCATGAATTAAAACATCCAACAGTTATTTCATGCATTGAGGGAAACGTCGATACAAACCTCGGAAAACTAATCGGTATAGTCATAAGCGTAACCACATACCTGTCTAGTAGATTTCTCAAGCTAATATCAATTCCAACCAAGAAAGCAATCCAAGGAAGTAATTTAACCACATATTCAAGAATCCTGAAAAACACATGTATTCCATTTACTACACACTTTATCAAGATTCTTTATATCCAACTTGAAATCGCTTCCTAAGGTTTCTGTATTCATTTTAGGGTTTCGTTTTGCATTTAGGGTTTTCCTTCATCCTTTACCATATTAAACCCTATATTTATGCCATTACTCACAAACCCTAATTATCTCATCTATTCTTCAATATTAAGGTTATCTTAACCAAAATATAATCCTATTTTCATATTATAGGCACATTAATCATCAATTAAGCTTCTTTTTCATTAAAGCTACTATTTTATCCTTTTAATCCATAACGAGATCATTATCCGCATCAATCATCAATTTTCCAAGTTCATTAGGGGCAAATTAACATATGAACTCATTTGTCATAACTCTACCTTTTATTCATGAGAAAACCCTAATTACTACCTTTTGGGTTTTTATCCATAATTAGGAACTTTTATATTCAAAATGGATTTAGAACATCATAACTCTATCCTATTCATGGATTTGCACAATTGAGACCATTAAAAGGCATATTATCCCAAATTAGGGTTTCTAAGCCCATTCATGTAAACTTAGGTACATGAAACTATAAATTAAGACAATTATGAATAAAGATCATCCTTTTAGATTCAAACCATCCTTTTTTATCATTAACAGGCTAATACCAACTTTAATCATCTATTAAACCCTACTAATCACTTTAATCATACCAAAATAGGGTTCTTTAAATATTAATACATTAAAGTTGATATCTTTCATTACTTTTCTAATTTCATAAGGAATCAGGCTATAAAACTATTTTTAATGAATTCCTTGTGTTCTCCTGATCAAAAATCATATATAACTTGTTTTAATCCGAGCTACGGTTAATTATTTATGAATTTTGCATTAAAACACTTACTTGACCAATCGGATGGCGCCACGTCATCCAGCTCATGCAACGCGGATTGCTTGAGAATCATAACCGAATTACAGTTTTGCCCTCGACTTAAAACTCAGTTCTTTTGGCCCGCGGAGGGCAATTCCGTCCAATCAGGCCTCCCCTTTCTTCTTCCTCACGATCCGGCTGCTGCTTGTGCCGCAACAACCCTAACTGCGACTGCGGCCTTCTTCTCCCTCTCCTGGACCTCGTCGGTCTCCGGAAAAGGGTCCCAGACCTCCGCCGGACCTCCCCACACCTGGGGCGCCGCCCGATGTCAGCCATCAGTGTTGTCTTCACACCCCACAGGCCGGTGACTTGCGGCTACCCTGCAGGTCGAGCGACTGCTGCTGCACCTCATCTAGGGCCTGGGGACGAAGGCTCTCTTTCCCTTCAGCAACATGGGGTATTAAGCTTCCATCACGAACCCTCCCTGGCTCCTTGTTGTGCTTTGATTGTACTATTTTTCCTTGATTAGGGTTTAGAACGTAAGGAAGTATGAAGAAGATAATGAAGAGGGTGGGAGATGTGAGATCTCTCTGGATTCGCCCCCAAGTCTCACCCCTTTTATAGCTGAAGCCAACGAAGCCCTGTGAGGACTTTCCATTAGGAAAAGAAGTCCTTCTTCTAATAGAACTCATTTTCCTTCAAAGAGAAGTAATTCTTCTCTCTCTCTCTCTCTCTCTCTTTCGGTATCTCCTATTGCTTGGATATTAGGAATTCGAAAATCCCTCTTACTTATTCTCTCTTTCCTTACTTTTTAATCCATTGACACAAAATTCTATTTCTTTTAATCAAAATCACTTTCTTTTTAACAATACCTCATAATTCCTTAATAATGCATTATATTATCCTCTTATTTTGCCTTTTTAATATTTTCTCTTTCTTTCCTCTTTATTGGGACTCCTTGGATCCCAAGGCACTCTATTATTTCGAAATTCATTTTATTGGAATACTCCTTATCTTTCTTAATGCACCTATATGCATTATTTTGCATTATCATGTTTATTTCTTATTAAGATATCTCTTCTTGAGAATTTCTCTTTATTTCTCTTTTATTTCCCTCATTGGCATTCCTTTTATCATTAGAAATCTCATGGATACGAAATTGCCCCAAGAAATCTCATTTATGCCTCTTTCCACTTATTTTCCACATTTTATCATTATTTTCTAATTTCTTTCTTAATAATGAAATACTTAATTAATATTTTCTTTTCTTATTGCTTTCCTTTTATAACTTTGGACTCCTTGGAACCCAAGGAATCCAAGAGGCACGAAATCCTCTTTGGATTTGCCTTCTAGAGGTTTCTACATATTTCTTTTCTCGAATATTCAATTATTCATTCACTAATTGAATTTTCTTTGTTATTTCCTTGTTATTGGGCCCAATAGCCAATAAAGCCCACAAATCACACAACAAGGCTATTTTAAACGAAATCCAATTATTCTCAACCAAATATATGATTATTTGTTCAAACATCTTTAATATGAGAAATTATATTTCTCACCACTTGAACCCAAAAATTTGGGGTTGTAACATCCTTCCCCTCTTATAGGAATTTTGTCCTCAAAATTCAAACAAGAAAACAAACAATTCAGGATAAGACTTTTCCATGTCCATCATTGGCCCCTATGTGGCTTTGCCGTACCCATGGCATTTTCAAAGAACCTTTATTATCACATATACTTTTCTCTGAGTCCTTTCATCCTGGCATCTATAAACTACACAGGTGACTCAGGCCATTTCAGCCTCCCTTGGGGCTCACTAGGTTCATTGCTCAGTACATGGTCGGGGTACCTCACATAGTGCTCTAAATTGTACACATGGAAAAACATCTCCCATTACTCTATCCTGAGGGGTAGGGTCAAACCTAACCTTATTCACCCATCCATCTCTAATGGACCCATGTATCGGGGACTCAGCTCTCTTAGTTATAACTTAGAGGGGTCGGATTTTTCATGTCACATTTTCTCCCACAACAGCTTGTATGTCAGTCTGCTTTGCATCTGCTCACGACTCTTATCGTCTCTAGGCTCCTTTCAGCCCCTGCACAATCAAAGCGACTTCATCTACACACACTGTGGTCTTTTTCTAACCATCATGTGGTCCTTTTCACCAACATCACCTTACTGAAGTGGTGACCGACACAACCTCCCTTACAGAGCTTCTTATAAAACTCGATACTGGCTATGGTGGTCATCTTCACATTTTTCATAGGACAAGAACTGTCTCTAGATATCACCCTGAACGAGCACACATGCCCTCATCAGACCCTTTAGTCTGGATCATACTAACCATAGTTAGGGGTGATAAACTGTACTAACATTGAGTCCTTCATGTACCTACTTCCACTTTATGAAAGTGAACCTTTAGGTCAAACTCAGATTCTTTGAACTTGCATCGTGGTGTAGTTGAACCATCTCTCTCATGGGTAGTTCAACCAGATCTGTCCCTTGACAGAACTCTTCCTTTCTCATATGATCTAGGTAAGGCGACCTACCGTAACCCATATTGTATCTCGACCTTCTTTGGCCCAGGGAAGACCTATCACAACATCCATAGTGTTGAGCTCCCATTCCCTCTCAGGGACTCTTTTGTCCTCTATATCAATACACTGGGTTACTGGGGTTCATCCTTTACCTCCTAGCTTGCATGGCCATAAACCCCATGCAACCTCATCTTAAGCATCCAAAGTGCTATGGCCATTTACCCCGGTGTATGGTGATTTTCAATCATGATTTTCTGTATGTTATGATTCCTCAAGATCGATTTCTTCGAAACCTTAAACCACTTTAGTCGGGGTTCCATCACCTTCTTTTCCAAAGAAGTGCACTTGAGGTTCTACCACCCTCCTTTCATTGCATCGAGGACTAGACTGGCTAACCAAACCACCTCTTATCCTTTCAACGTATCTTGTTACATCTGAGTGTTAACCAAACACCCCTCCTTTCCAAACTTAGGGTTAGCCAAACGACCTCTTCTAGCGTCTAGTCAAACAAGTCAGATGCATCTCAACCAGAGCATCCATTACTACTTCACATCCTTAGGTAACATTACACTTCCATGTATTTCACTCATCATGTCACCTCAAACCATATGTTCATCTTCATAAGAACACTCTCTGATTCCATCATCATGGTGATCAAACTCAACCTGGTATAACTTGTAAGTTCCACATAGCTCATGATAAAAACATCCTCATAAGGGGACTACCTCATTCCTCTTAGTGTTTACAAACCATCCATGTATCATTCACTTTATCAGGGTAGGTATCTTCTCTATCCCCATTTCTCATGGCAACGTTCCAACCTACTTCATCTTCTTATCCTTGGTGTATGACACACATAATGTCCTATCTCTCACCCCCATAACAAGAGGAAATAAGCATTTGGCTGCAGTCCAAATATAGAGTTCTTCCTGTTCCAAGAGTAGAGATGGTACATCCCACCTTGCCAGTACACCTTTAAATCTAAGTTGCAACGTGCCACATATGTCTCTTCATTACAACCATCATGATATCAAACTAGTCTTGCACCTACTGAGGTTTATATCCTTGGTCATCTCCTCTAGGTCTATAGGGTACCGACTCTTTTGGGGTCATCCCTCTTCCCTTATGCATCAAGAGAGTGCCCTACTCATCTGCCCTCTGGGTCCCATGAGTTCATGAAGGTGATCAATCTCCTAACCCATGGCCCTGAGACAATGATAGCTGTTACCTCCCGACCCTATGGTCATGTGCAACTGGGGAATTAGGCAACTCCTACTTTCATCGGTCTTATCCCTACCTGACCCTAGGATAGACCTAGGATTCTCCATTACAGTACATGTTCACTTAGAACCTTACCCAAGTCTTCATCATCTCTCTTTCTGCATTTATGGGCTGGCTTTCATCCTTTCATCAGAATCATGGCAACCTGCCTACCTCGGTCAAGCCCCATACTGGTTACCTCCATGGTAACACATTCACATGCAATAGAGATGGATATCTATGGGTCTGTAGATTCAATCTTATACTATGTACTTTTCACTTAGCTTCTCAAGATCCTATGAGACTTCTTTAGGTTACCTTGAACCAACAAAACTGAATACACCCTTCCAAAGGGGTCCCTCTCCCAAGATGGGAGGAAAACTATCTCTAAGGTCACAAAAGCTCTTAGGTCCAGGGTTTACATCCACCCGAGCCTACTTAACCCTAGCAAGCCATTAAGGCACAAGCAGATCACTTACTGTACCATGCTAGGTCATACTTGTCCTCTTTCCTCAATGTTAGATCAAGATCATACCTTTCTTTATTATCAACCTAGCCGTGAGGGGATCATCACTCACATCTTAAAATTCAGGGGTTCCCCTTTTCCTCTATGCATGAGGATTACCATGCTCGCTTCTATAGGGACTCAACTTCTCGTCATGAGCATTAGGTATACCACTTCCCCTCTTAGGCCTAGGAACCCTAGGTTCACTTTTAGGTGTCAAACTGCATGCTCTATCTCTTAACTACGAACCAAGCATGCAAAAGGTATGACATGCACTTCTTGTCATCCTTCAATTCGAGCAACACTTAGGATTGGGTCCTCCTTAAGGACAACCATCAAGGTATAAGGCTTCTTAACCTGCTACAAAACCTTTCTAAGTCTAAGGAACTCTTCTTCTTACCTTATAAGGTAAACATCTCTACCATAGGCATGTAGGCACCAGATGCTTCATCTTCATTTTCTAGGGTTGGTACCTCTAAAGGCAACCAAGATATCATCAACTTTCAGGGATCGATCATGAGGCAACCATTATCATCCATTGTTCAGGGTTTTAGGCTTCCAACCTTTTTGCTGGGTTTCCTGCTCTCTCTAGAGCTAACCCTACATCCAACCTCATCCTTAGAGGTCCTCTCTTCATGAAGGATCAACCTCAAAAGCATGCTCTACATGGGTGAAGCCTAGGTTCGAACTTATGGTTGCTCAAGATCATCCATAACCCTTTATGCTCCATCATAATTCCTTATCCAGGGTTTCATCCTATCATCAGCACTATGACGTGCCCTAGGTGCTAGATATGCCCTAATTTCACAAGTCCATAGGGTTTCTATGATCCTTCACTAACATCATCATCTAAGGAACTATCCTTTACCTTAACATGAACGACCCTTCCCAGGGTTGGGTTGTGCTAGGTCACCCATGGATCCTATGGCATCCCAAAGGCATGTCCTTTCAAACACCTGGTCCAACTCATCTCTCTCTAACCTTCACTTAGGGTTAGGGTTAGCATCATCCTCTGAGGATGTGCCAGGTCTCTACTTGAAATGGAAATCTCTATCTCCAAGACTAACTTATCCTCCTGACCCGAAGGTCTAGCCTCAGGTCTCTTCTGAGGACATGACATCTTACGTCATACGGCCTAAGCATGTATCTATTATTTATTTTGTGCTGAATCTATTAAGCTTATGTCCATGACATCTTATTTACATGCCTTTTATTAATTTATTGGAGGATTTCCTTAAACCTTATTAACCTTATCCATACCTCCAGAGGGTGAGGCGAAGAAAGAAAGCCCTAATCCTTTAGGTCCTTATCAGAATTTTGTGATTAGAAGGGATGAATAAGATGAGAAGTCCTAAAGGTATCTTATTTCGATTCATATCCTAAGACTTTGGCCAGGCGGTCACACGGGTCCGGGAGTCCTCGTATTCCGACTAGCGATGCGGAGAAAAATCTTGCCAGCCCCCGGTCGTGATCCCTTTCTAGACACCTCCGTCTTTCGGATACTCCTCTAATAACTCCCTTGGGTTCTATGGAGTTTGTAAAATTATTAGTGGTTAAATGAGGAACCTATGCTCTGATACCAAATGTTATGACCCCACCTCCCGATAACCCCCAATTAAGGGAGACCAAGAGGTTGAGCCACACCCATTAATCCCAGATCAAAGGTTCGACATATAACCATGAACAATTATTAAATTCTAACATACTATACTGAAAATGGTAATAAAATTTTTCTTTGCATACCTTGAAAAGTTGGGAACTATCTTCTAACCTCAATTGAACTATTCTATCTAATTCCTCCTTGTTCTTTAATTCTTGAATTCACAAGGTGTCGCTTTACTGTTTGTACTTTTCATTGTACCTAAAACGCCGACAAACAAAACGTCGGTCAGCCGAAGCTGGTATGTTGAGGAAACAAATAATGTTCAACTATGGTAACAATATAATCATTCAATTAATCATTTAACAATACAGATTACATTTTAAGTACAACTATGCGATCCATGTGTACCCTATCCCCTGCGCTGTCCCTGCAGTGGACCTGGATACTACCTCCCATGTGGTAGATTCCCATTTTACCCCTCATGACTTCACCTAATAGGTGAATCAATTTCTAGGGTTGAGTCACATGGCACTACCCGTAGGTAGCCCACTCCTTAACTCATGGTATGCTAAGAGTCTCATGACACTACTCATGTGTAGCCCAGTTTCTAACTCATGATACCCTAGACCTTGCTCTAGGTTATCCTTAGACTTTGCATAGCCACAAGGGTGGACTCGGATCTAACTAGTTATACATGTATACTCATAGTGATATCCATAGTCACTTTATAGTTGCATGAATTAAAACATCCAACAGTTATTTCATGCATTGAGGGAAACGTCGATACAAACCTTGGAAAAATAATCGGTATAGTCATAAGCGTAACCACATACCTGTCCAGTAGATTTCTCAAGCTAATATCAATTCCAACCAAGAAAGCAATCCAAGGAAGTAATTTAACCACATATTCAAGAATCCTGAAAAACACATTTATTCCATTTACTACACACTTTATCAAGATTCTTTCTATCCAACTTGAAATCGCTTCCTAAGGTTTCTGTATTCATTTTAGGGTTTCATTTTGCATTTAGGGTTTTCCTTCATCCTTTACCATATTAAACCCTATATTTATGCCATTACTCACAAACCCTAATTATCTCATCTATTCTTCAATATTAAGGTTATCTTAACCAAAATATAATCCTATTTTCATATTATAGGCACATTAATCATCAATTAAGCTTCTTTTTCATTAAAGCTACTATTTTATCCTTTTAATCCATAACGAGATCATTATCCGCATCAATCATCAATTTCCAAGTTCATTAGGGTCAAATTAACATATGAACTCATTTGTCATAACTCTACCTTTTATTCATGAGAAAACCCTAATTACTACCTTTTGGGTTTTTATCCATATTTAGGAACTTTTATATTCAAAATGGATTTAGAACATCAGAACTCTATCCTATCCATGGATTTGCACAATTGAGACCATTAAAAGGCATATTATCCCAAATTAGGGTTTCTAAGCCCATTCATGTAAACTTAGGTACATGAAACTCTAAATTAAGAAAATTATTAATAAACATCATCCTTTTAGATTCAAACCATACTTTTTTATCATTAACAGGCTAATACCAACTTTAATCATCTATTAAACCCTACTAATCACTTTAATCATACCAAAATAGGGTTCTTTAAATATTAATACATTAAAGTTGATATCTTTCATTACTTTTCGAATTGCATAAGGAATCAGGCTATAAAACTATTTTTAATGAATTCCTTGTGTTCTATTGATCAAAAATCACATATAACTTGTTTTAATCCGAGCTACGGTTAATTATTTATGAATTTTGCATTAAAACACTTACTTGACCAATCGGATGGCGCCACGTCATCCAGCTCATGCAATGCGGATTGCTTGAGAATCATAACCGAATTACGGTTTTGCCCTCGACTTAAAGCTCAGTTCTTTTGGCCCACGGAGAGCAATTTCGTCCAATCAGGCCTCCCCTTTCTTCTTCCTCACGATCCGGCTGCTGCTTGTGCCGCAGCAACCCTAGCTGCGGCTGCAGCCTTCTCCTCCCTCTCCTGGACCTCGTCGGTCTCCGGAAAAGGGTCCCCGACCTCCGCCGGACCTCCCCGCACATGGGGCGCCACCCGATGTCAGCCATCAGGGCTGTCTTCACACCCCACAGGCCGACGACTTGCAGCTGCCCTGCAGGTCGAGCGACTGCTGCTGCACCTCATCTAGGGCCTGGGGACGAAGGCTCTCTTTCCCTTCAGCAACATGGGGTATTAAGCTTCCATCACGAACCCTCCCTGGCTCCTTGTTGTGCTTTGATTGTACTATTTTTCCTTGATTAGGGTTTAGAACGTAAGGAAGTATGAAGAAGATAATGAAGAGGGTGGGAGACGTGAGATCTCTCTGGATTCGCCCCCAAGTCTCACCCCTTTTATAGCTGAAGCCAACGAAGCCCTGTGAGGACTTTCCATTAGGAAAAGAAGTCCTTCTTATAATAGAACTCATTTTCCTTCAAAGAGAAGTAATTATTCTCTCTCTCTCTTTCTTTCGGTATCTCCTATTGCTTGGATATTAGGAATTCGAAAATCCCTCTTACTTATTCTCTCTTTCCTTACTTTTTAATCCATTGACACGAAATTCTATTTCTTTTAATCAAAATCACTTTCTTTTTAACAATACCTCATAATTCCTTAATAATGCATTATATTATCCTCTTATTTTGCCTTTTTAATATTTTCTCTTTCTTTCCTCTTTATTGGGACTCCTTGGATCCCAAGGCACTCTATTATTTCGAAATTCATTTTATTGGAATACTCCTTATCTTTCTTAATGCACCTATATGCATTATTTTGCATTATCATGTTTATTTCTTATTAAGATATCTCTTTTTGAGAATTTCTCTTTTATTTCCCTCATTGGCATTCCTTTTATCATTAGAAATCTCATGGATACGAAATTGCCCCAAGAAATCTCATTTATGCCTCTTTCCACTTATTTTCCACATTTTATCATTATTTTCTAATTTCTTTCTTAATAAAGAAATACTTAATTAATCTTTTCTTTTCTTATTGCTTTCCTTTTATAACTTTGGACTCCTTGGAACCCAAGGAATCCAAGAGGCACGAAATCCTCTTTGGATTTGCCTTCTAGAGGTTTCTACATATTTCTTTTCTCGAATATTCAATTATTCATTCACTAATTGAATTTTCTTTGTTATTTCCTTGTTATTGGGCCCAATAGCCAATAAAGCCCACAAATCACATAACAAGGCTATTTTAAACGAAATCCAATTATTCTCAACCAAATATATGATTATTTGTTCAAACATCTTTAATATGAGAAATTATATTTCTCACCACTTGAACCCAAAAATTTGGGGTTGTAACAATTTCTCAACTAAGTCTAGGGAAAGACATATAGTAAAACATGGGTTGTATTATCTTGGTACCAAAATATCCCAAAGCCACATCCCACTAGACAGTAACTCCCTTACAAACTTAAGTTTAACTTGAAGTGTATAGATCTTTTTATTATACTTGGAATTATTTGTCTTGTCTATAATGTTGTTCTATCATAGTGAACTGATATTGTAGGTAGTGGCTTCATTTGTTTAAACTAAATATAATTCCATGTAGCCATTCAACTTCCACCCAATATTATTTAAAGCACACAACTCAACCTCAAAGGTGTACTGAGACAATAGGTCTATTTTTTAGTTCTCCATGCAACAAAACCTCCTCCCACTAGGAATACATATCCTACACCATATTACTCTAAGAGTTCAAAAAAATACAAGTTGCATCACTATATCCCTGAAATACATAAGGATAATTTCCATAATGCAGTCCAAGGGAACAAGTGTCCTTCATGTACATACTATCAAGAGCTTCCAAATGGGTCATATCGAGAAAACTTTTGTATCTGCTTAAATTTCTAATGCAACTAGAATGAATAGTCATTTGTAACTTATAAGATACATCAAAACTTCTGATAACCTGAAAGTATTTTGGACTGCGTATAGAATGTAGTTCAAGGGAACAAGATTCTTTGATGTACGTCAACACATTATCAAGAACTTCTGAATGGATCATATTAAGATTAATTATGTATCTACTTAACTTGTTCATGTAAAAGTAATGTGTGATCATTTGCAGTTCATAAGATACATCATAAATTCCAATAATCTATGAGTATTGAAATGAAATACGGGAATACCACTTCAATTTTGGAACAAAGTTTTAGATGAATCGTATCATTTTTTTAATAGATTTAAATGATGTGCACTCAAATATGTCTAGTAAAATAGTCAAACTAAGAGAGAAAAAAATCATCTGACCTAGTGATTGTAATGCCTAATATCACACCAGTGGGGGCCATATCTTTCATGTCAACTTGTTACACAAAAATGACATACTACTTCCATGTTGGAACCAAAAAACAAAATGCCATCCACTTACCAATGTAAGATGACGAAACTTGGTTGATGTTTTTTCACTAAAATACTTATCAAAATTATTAGAAATAAATCCAAAAGATGATATCAATAATTAAAATTTTCATGTCATTGCTTCGAGTCTTATTTCAAGAACAATACAAAGACTTAATAGATTTACACACCTGTCTTATTCATAAGGTCCAAATGAATCATGAGGTTGTTCTATATATATCTAGTCTTGAATGTCATCATGTAAGAACATGATATTCACATCCATCTAATGGATATAGAGATTATAAATGAATGTCAATTCTATAAGCTCATAAATGGTGGTCATGCACAAAGCATGAGAATATGCATATCTATTTCCTCCATTTGTGTGTACCCCATGACAACCAATGTATCCTTTACGTATTGATTTTCTTGTCTGCATAGAGTTTTTTTCTTAAGAATCCCTTTACAACCATTAACAAAACAAGTAGGAGGCAAACCCACCAATTTCCAAGTTCTATTTAAGAGGATTGGTTGGATTGTATCGTAGACAGATTCCCTCTAAAACTTAGCTTTAGATGAAGCCATATCTTTCTTAAAAGACACATGACTATCCTAAATATTATGAGTGAGAATCTCAATTCCATAAACTTTGGATGTTCTAGTATGTTTACTTCTCCCTAGTTCAACTATATTCTCATAATCATCAAATTCAACACTGATATGTTTTGTACCACCCCCAACATTTGTCATCCTTTCAATGCGATTGAGAATATGCAGTGTATGAATATTCTTAAGGAACTTCCTTGGGCACACTAGATCTCAGGGTAAAACATCTCAAAGAATGTTGGTCATGGAGTTGCACTGACGACAACTATGTCAATGATTTTTGGATTTGATAACCTAGAATATGTATGCAGAGCTTGTCTCACCTAACCCAAGAATATGACATATATTATTTTCTCAAATTTCTTGATTTTGTGTTCAAGGACAAGTACCTTTGTGTCACACCTCCAGATTTTTATGGGTAACTCTATTCAAAGTATGACAATCCATATTGAAAGATCTTACATAGAAAGTTAGGTAGACTACAAGTTTGAATAAAGGTATTTGCCATATAAATCTGGGTATAGTTTAACATTTAATAAAGTCATTAGACTGTGGTGAGTATGGAGCAGTCAGCCCATGTAAATTGGCAAAATTCCAAGAACATGTTTGAGGTGTACTATACACCCTGATCACACCTTAATCATTTAAGTACCTTTTCATTTAGGGTTTCTACTTATTTCCTAAAGATTTTGAATTTATCTAACACTCTATATTTAAATAAATAGATTTAATAATTGGATCTAGATTGATCATATGTTTCATTGAGTTAACATTCATAATACCCAGATGTGCATGGCATACTTTACATGATACAAGATTCAAGAAAACACAATTATAATTCCTATTCTAACAAAAATTGAAACATGTTCAAATTGAACCTTAAATAACTACTTCAAATCACATAAATAACCTTTTTGCAAAAAATATCACAAAGACATGTACCAACTACTCTTCTACTCTTGCAATCTAAGTGCAAACGTTCTTCAGCTAAAATTGGGCTAGTATGAATGTTGCACCAAATGGTTGAAATATTTTTGACTCTCTAAAGAATATGAAATTTATCAAGACAACCCCAAGGTCCATTCATCCTTTGCATTTGACTTATACATATCTTGAATCAACCAAAGTCATAGATTTGCTTGAAGAAATCTGGTGAGACATAAATAGAGACTTGTCAGCACATACATGCACACTAGTCCAAGTGTAAGGCCCCTGACCCTACTTTTTGGTTGAACATGCTTTCTTATCATAATTAAGTGCCTAAACTTTAATCTAACCCTAATATATGCTTTGATATCATGTTACAAGATTAATTTTCAAGTTTGGTCCAGTTTGGACATTATTTGTGCAAGTTATGCAATTATATGCTTGTTTTGGGATTATGTACAATTTACTCATATATTAGGTCTTTCTTGCAATTTGTCACATTCTTGTGGCGTAACATACCAAAACTTGAGTATATTCTTATTTTATCCTTAGTCTAAGTTTTTCATAACCATTATATCCTTTTTGGCCTTGATGTTTAATTTGTGGAAATATTAATGGTTTGGAATATATTTGAACACTAATTATGTCAATGTAAGGTTATATACATAACTATCTTAGTGGATGTTCCAATGAGGGTCTAACTGAACCACTTAAGTGGGATAATGATAAAGTAAATTTGACCTAGAACTTTCAATTGCCTTTTAGAAGAAGAAAGAAAAAAATCAATAAATAGAAAAGCTATAAATAAGAAAATGTGGCATAAAAAATTTAATTTGATGAGTCATGATAATGTGAAGTAAATTGCCTAAAATTTATAAAAAGGAAACTCAAAATATAATTCTAAGCCCAAATTTGTTTTCCTTGAGTTAAAGTTTACTTGAATGGCAAGGTTCATAATTTTGGAAAATTAATAATCATACTTGCATTAAATGGAATAGGAAAATACGAGTTTTTCTATAAATTATCAAATAAATTATTAAATGACTTCAAAAGTGGAGACAAACCTCAAATTCATAATCTACATTTCAAAATGAGTCTATGTGTGAATTTTCATTTAATTTGCACAATCTTAAATATTTTATTTTATCTAGGAGAGAGAAAATAATTGAAAGAGAATAATATTGAATAATATGATGAAAAACATAATTAATATCAAAATCATGTTCCTCATGTTTAGTATTGCTTATAATCCAAATTTCATATTTTTAGAAAGTTTCTAGATGCCTCTGATTCATTAAAAGGATAAAATAAGTGATAAATTTTAAATATATTAAATAAAATTATAAAGTATTAAAAAAAATAATGTTCGTATTCTACATGCTAAAATAGACCTTTGGTTCAATTTTCACTCAATTTGGAAAATATTGGATGAGAAGGTGAATTTAGGATAGAGAAGTGTGTAGAACCTTCAAATCATTAATTAAATAACAAACAACTTCAACAAATAGAAATAATGATAAATTCATATCCAACACACTTAATATGACTTGTGGGTGAAGTTTCATCATATTTGAAAATTTCTAGTGTCATTAATGCATGAGGAAAGAGAAAAAAATATTTGCTTAATGAATATGTAAAAAGTGTACAAAAGGAAAATCTAATTGCATATTCAGATTCTACATACTCGAATTAGTTTAGGTGTCAAATTTCATTAATTTTTAGTTCGTTTGCACCCTCAAATAAGAATAGAGAAAAAGTTGAATAATGAAATACAGAACTATAGTCCGAATTGGTTTTAGCAATGAAATAAATATCACACAGCCAGCTAGATGGGTGCTTTAATCTTGGTCGTCGATTCTCGATCGAATGGCGCGTGTGTTGTCTTTTAGCCCATGTTAAGAAAGACAAACGGAGCCTTTTACATGTGATTTTTTTATTTCAACTTTCTCCCTCTACCATGCATCATTGCTCGCGATTTTTATTTCCTTGGCTTTCTTTTTTGATTCCACACATATTTATGGCTTACTCACAAGTTTTTTTCAGGAAATAAAGAAATGCCTAATTGTTATTCTCCATGGATCCAAAGCTCCACATCCTTCGACCGAGGGATCAGACCCTGCCTATATGTATCTCATTCTTAGGTTTTGTATCATCATGAGCGTTAGTTTTTTGGTATCAATTTCATCTTCGATTTAGACATTGCTGTCGTCGACACCTTTCTTTTCTCCAAGTTTGCAGCACCTATACCCGACTCGGAGCATCCCCATAGTTCAATTCGACTGGACAGTAAGTTCCTCACATCATGTACTTCATTTCTATGTCCTTAGATCAGTGAATTGAAATCACTTTTGGTTTTCCCCTATTCCGCCAAGGTTCCGAGCTGCTGCTCATCATAGCCATGTCTGAGCGTGCGAAGAAGAAAGTCCGTTGTGGATTTCCTATTTTTCCCCGCTCGTCCTTTAGTTTTGTTTTTCCTTGCCATGGACAATTAGGTCTTTTTTCTGCTTGTTGCTTTGCCTTGAACGTGACTTAGTTGGTCGTTGACCCATGACTTGGCCACTCGTGAATGGGCCAAGTCACCAGTCTGGCCCTCTCCCTCTCTCTCTTCCTCTCTCACAAGTTATTTGCCTATGTGGCATTTTCAGATTGGTCTATTTTGTAAAATTCATATCTTTTAATGTACTTGTCCAAAATTTAAGTAAAAATATGTTTTAAAATTGGAAAATTGTATTCTTTCTAATAAAAATAGTTTCAATTCCCAATTTCCATGTTTTCGATGATTGATTTTTGATGATCTAATAAATCATATAAAAATCCCTAAAAATTTGTAACTTTATTATATAAACTCCAAATTTGACAAATAAATATGTTTTCTTGATCAAAAAAATATAAGGAATTGTTTGGTCTAGGTTTTATAACTAAAATCTGAGATTTTCCACAAAGTTCTAAAATTAGGGTTTCTTACACATATACATTATAAAACCCTAATACACGTGAATAATTTGTAATTAGGCAATGGAAACAACTAGATTGGTGAAGAGTGTTTTTAGGACTATGAAATAAGGTATGTTTGCAATGCCTATTCTTCTATATTGAGCAATAACCTATCTTTATCATTCTCTTTGTCTGATGGACATTAGCCTTTACAATATCTTGTTCTTTTGGAAAATAAGCTTCATGTGAAGTATCTTATATTGTTAGTGATCATATGATCATATTTGACATTCTCTTGGACTATTTCTTATACATTGCTCATGGTGGGACATTCTATGGTGTTATATGTTCTTTTTCCCACTTTTATGGTGGATGTTGATTAGGATCATCAGATCCCACTTATTGTATTTGAATGTTCTCATCTTTCTTATTCTCTTTTATTATTGCTTATTATTTTGTTATGTATCATGTGGTGACTGCTAGTATAATTTTACATGTTATTTTATGTGGATGTGAACATTCCCACATATAAGTGCAAAGGTGATAATTCCTGCATATGAAATTATTTTGAGCAGATGTGTATCCTGACCTGCTCAGGTGGAAGTATACAATTCCTACCCACTCCATGTTTAGAGCGGATGTATACAGTTCCCGCTCACCTCATATTTTTGGTATATGTGTTATTTTCTACCTACATGTTTATATTGTCTAGTATTGTCACAAGTGAAACACATGGATGCCTTGTTCTTATACTTTTCTCTTCTTAATCTCTTTTATTGTGATTCATTTCTTTTATGCTCTATTGGGTAGTTCTTTTAATTTTTTATGGGAAGCTTTTTATTTAACATCCTTTATTTCATTATATTGCTCATTTTCATTTAGTATGCACATACCAACTTTTGTTGATGTCATCTTCTTTTCTCCTTCGACTGGGGTATGCTTCCAACCCCATGTGTAGGTCAAGGAGAACATGGCATTCAACATGGACTTAACTTTAGGAGTTGAAGCTTGGAGACAATATTGATATGGTTTAGATTTCTCTCTACTAGATCCTTATGATGTAATATCCATGTAAATCCTATGTTGGAGATTATGATGTACTTTTTATAAATTGATTATAGTCATTACTTTTGTTTCGCTTCTATACTCTTTGGTCTTTTGTATACCATTATCTGAAATTTGGTAATTTTACACCTGTTCCGACATACCTTTTGAGTTTGTTTGAAATGGATATTTTATTCTTCAAATTTTTAGTAGGGAGTGGATCCCTTCTGGGTTCCACTCCTTACAAGTGGTACCTTTATGCATTTTCTTATCATTATTGATATTTTTGTGCCATGGGCTATCTTGTTACACCTTGGTTTGGTGGAGATACCTTTCTTGGGTTGTGTTAATGTTTTGCCCTCATAGATGAGCTACCTTGGAGGACAAAACTCGATGATCCACCTGATTGGATGGGATTTTATGGTGTTGGGATCTGATGATAGTTAATTGAAGGTTCCTTGAGGTGTGAGGGTTGATGATTTCCCCTCTTGAGGCTCCTTGGGTCGGTGGTTCACCTAGAGAGGTACTCAAATAATGGTTTTCACCCTTGTGACCTAGGGTTTCAAAACCAATGGTCACCATGCTTTATAACTCTATGACTACCCTAGGAAACCATGATCTTATTTCCCTGAAGAGTCCCACAACCATGTAGCTACTGCTTTCCATGGATGTGACCCTTTAGGCCATGGACACATGGCAAACCTAGTAGGACACCTTAACATTCTCTCCTCTCTCACCCATATCCTTATATACCTCTCGCCTTCCAGCCAAATGACCCCTTTAGGCTCTCCCTCTCCCTTCTTGTTGTGTAGAGCTTTCCCCCCCTTGTCTATATGGAGAATAAGGTGCCCAAGGTAGAAGAAGGTGGTCGATCTCCTTGCATGTGCACCTAGGGTTCAGATCTACCCTCTCTTGGTGCTTGTACAGCTTCATTTGCTTGTTCTTGACCTAAGCAAGTAAGTTCTCCCCTCTTTCCTTCGTTTCTCTTTTTATCCCACCTTCTTCTCTCTTCTTCTTGGTCGGAACCATGGTGTTTCATAGTAGAGCTTGTGCTAGAGCTTAAAGGACACCTCTTTCTTGCTTCCTTGACCTAGGGTTTGCTTCCTCCTTAGAGAAGGAGCTAGCTTGGTAGAGTATGAAGCTCAAGATAGGGTTTTATTCTACCTTTCCTCGAGCTTCCTTGTTGTTTCGAGCTGCATCTTCTTCCTAGAGCCGAGTTATATAACTGTCTTCATGTTTATTGTTTACTACTAGCCTGCATGTACATGATCTTGCTCTAAAATGAAGTTCTAAGTATAAAGATGCTACCTTTGCCTAGGGTTTAAGCTTAAATGATGTTTCTTGGGTATTTTATCACCATGGGTGAACCCTAAACCTTGTGCATGAACTTTACTTTGTAGAGAAATCTCTAGACCTGGATTGCACATGGATGTTTTTCCCCTTGAAATGGTGGTCATACTTAGGGTTTTTGAGTTGTTTTACCTTCTTGCCTTGCAACCCGATGGCTTTGTTCTTGTTGTTGTTTTGATTGGCCTTGTGCCAACCGATGGTGGTCACTTATATGATCTTTTGGGTTTTCTCTTATGCTCACAACCAAGGGATAGTTTCCCTCTCACAAATAATAGTCTTCTTTTAGGGTTTTGTGTTGATCTACCTTCTTATTTTTGGAACTTGTCGATTTTGTGCTTGGTTCTATTTTGCTTGTCTTTCTTATGCCAAACTATGGTCATGACCTTTTTTTTCTTTTGGGGTCTCTTATGCCCAAAGAAATGATGGTTTTGGTGCCCCTTGAAGTGGTGAACTCGATGATCTTCTTTCCATACTCATCCGATGATTTTTGAAGCTTGTTTCACCACCTGTTGACCAAATTCAATGATCATACTAGGTTCCACAACTGATGTCTCTTCTGAGCCAACAACTAATGGATTCCCTAATTCGATGGTCACAACTAATGTTTTGACTCCAAGATTCTATGGTTTTCTAACCAATTGTCATCAAATGATGGTTGCCATGGTTTAACACTCAATGGTGTCAACTAATGGTCCTTATGGACACATCATCCGATGGTGGTCCTATGTACCACAACCAATGGTGGGCACATGTCAACAATCGATGGTTTCTTTGGGGTCAACTAATGATGGGGTTCTTTGAGAAACAATCAATGGCTTGAATAGGTTTAATTAGTGATTGTTTTAGGTCACAATTTGATGGTTTCATTAGACATGTGGTTCAAGGTTTTTCTTGTATAGCAATCGATGGTTTTGTCTATCCCAGATCTGATGGTCTTGAGTAAGGGTCATGATTCGATGGTTTGGTTTGATGCTCCAACATTCGATGGTCTTGAGTGAAGACCATGATTTGATGGATTGGTTTTGATGATGTTGAAATGATGGTTCAATGCCCTAACCTTGTAGTCTTACATTTGCTCTCGTATGAATATAAACTAATAGTCACCATAATGAGTTGATGTGTAATCTTAATGTATCATATCTTGTTACACCTAACCCTAATGTAATTAGTGATGGTGATTAATAATGATCACCCTTATTAAATGATTACTATGATGATGGAATACTCTCTTAATTTTTGTTGAAACCCTAGTATGCTTCTTCATGAACATCATAAGCTTCTTAATACAATGTTATGCTAAACATGTGTATCACAAGTATGGTGATGGTCTGTTGTACCTGGATATAAGGTTTGGGAAGATAATGATGTTCTTGTAGGTGATTATGAGAATGGTCTTGATGACCTTTAGGCATGGTTGAGCCCTAATGAAGGCGTAATCCTCTTCAATACATGACAATGGTTGGAACCCTGATTAATATGATAAGGACTTGATGTCCTATGGTGGTACGATGACAAGTATGGTCTCATGAATGGAAATGAAATAGTACCATGTGGTGTTGTGATAAGAATTTTGTCTCATACATTTTTATATCTTCTAGAGTTGTTATGTATCATATGCTTCCTAGAAATGAATTAGTGTTTGTATGTACATTTGTTTGATGCAACCTTAATTCACCCAATTGACATAACTCAAGTGAAACCCTAATCATGTAGTATCATGTGTCCTAGAACCATTTTAAGCGTTAGAACTTGATGGATGGTGAAATGAGTATTCCTAAGGGAAACTTGGAGCACATACTATTGAGTATGCAAGGTGCAAGTGACTGTGTGTCCTTGTCATCTTAACCCCAAGATTTTGGAGGGTAGCTGCGTTCGTGCCTCAGAGTGAGAATGGTTGCGGTCGTGTCTTAAATTTTGTATATGTGATATGTTTGAAAACAACTATGGTTGTGCCTCACTGGTAGGGTTTTGTATACCCTGATGTCTAGTGTTGTGACCTGTACCAAGGGCGTACTAGGTGTTATCAGCTTGACTATATGTCCTTGTTGGCAGTTTGATTGATATGTCACTGCATTAGACCCGTACTAACTGGGTGTGGATGAGATCTTAGGATTATGGCTCTCTACATCTTGTACGGAACTGATTTCTACTTTAGAATGGCCAGTTGGACTTTGGGTGGTATGAATCAAACTCCCCATGGATAAATAAAGGATGTAATACAGCAGTGTAGCATATATGTTAGGGTTATACACTACGCTTCACATTGGATGATAACCCTTGTTTTCTATTTTTACATATAGATGATGCATAGTGTAATTAGAGATGGTAGATATGATTATTGTTGTTAGACTTTCCTATATTGTTAGCTATGCTTATGCTATTAGCAATGTTCTTAATGATAGTCAGGTTGATGATGATAATTGTTGTTTGTTCCTTTATGTATCTTGATAATCATATCATTTGTTATGCCTATCAATTTCACATGTTTAACTTGCTTATACCATTTAATTACTTAACCTGCTATAATCAATAAGTGGTGTTGAGAGTTATATCTCTTATTGGGACATGGGTCTCACCTCGTGGGTCACCACATCTTTTTAGGTGATCGGCAGCAGTGGCAGCAGACCCGTGGCAGCAAGGAGAAGCTATGGTGATGAACCTTAGAGTAGGTTGTTTACATGCTAGTGTGTTCTAGAGTCATCCATGTACCCTCCGGTTCGAGCAGGAAAGTTTGTACGTGATGTTTCAATCGAATTGAGCTTTTGGTAGCATTGCGATGCTTGTACATGTGGTATATGTGGATGATATTCTTCTGTATGTATATGTTGTGGCAGAGGCCATAGAGCAGTTGTAAAAGATTCTTGACACTATATATGAATACAAGTAAGATGTTGGGCTTTCATGTAAATGTTATTGAGCTTGACGATGATGTTACTATTAGTTTTAATTATCCCCTTTTTCTACAATGTGGTTAGTTAGTGATTGATCATGTTTTGAGTTTTGAGTAATCTTGTTTAGCATGATGGGTTCTCACACAAAGTATCTACAATCTAATGTAGTTGTTCAAAAATAGGAAAAAAATCAAGTTTAGTGAATACAAAGCCAACACTAAGGTTTAAAGAAATTGGTCAACATGTTTCCTACCACCTTCTCAATTTTGCATGAGGCAGATTTGTTGGTATTATTCATGGTACAATCTTTTCTCCAGTCCACAACTCTATTAAGATTTGTTCTTTAGTTTATTTTAGATCTTGGCATTAGGTTTATGTGGATTACATTTTGGAAACTTGATATTATTTCTTGGTAATATTAAGATCCATAGGTTAAAATGAACATGCATCTTGGTTTTGTCTTGTAGGTACTCCTCTATTATTATATCAATCATTAGTTCATTTAGGGACAAGTTGTTGTTCTTGAGATCCAAACCAAAGGACTCCCAAGAGTTGGAGAACTTTTGACGATTGACATCACAAAAAATATATCAAGTATCTTCATATTTTCTTGTTAAAGACCATGACACTATAGGGTCTCCCTCTACCATATAAAACTTAAGATTCTAGAAGTAAAATACTTTTCAAGACCTTGGTCCCCAATATTATATATCTTATCTGCCCCCCATAGATCTTCATATATGTGACATGAGGACAAATGTATATCTCAAACATGATGTTGTACATTGCAGGGAGGATATATGCTTGGCACAAATGGTCATTCTTTGTCCACTCAATGATTTTCTAAGATCATTCAATATCAATTTCATCTAGCATAAGTGTTTTGTTTTTCAAAGTCAACCAGGCTGACCGTCGTAAGCCAGATTTTCATCTAGCTCTTCTATTATTTAAAGTTGGTGTTAGTTAAAATTCTCAAGCATCTTATATGTGTAAACCTTAGGGGACACAATTTTTTTGTCAGTACTATCAATAACATCACAAAATAATTTCTTTAAGACTGTTGGAACTAAAAAAAATCATACATGCAATAGAATAAAGTTGACTTTTATATTAGTAGGCTTTATCATGATGTGTTAATAGTTTTAAAAAAATCAAGATCAAATAGATCAAGAAAATATAGAGTTAGAAACTGAAACCAAATTTCCCAGGATGTAGGGATTTGCTTAGAGAAATCAGTTCCTTAGTATTGATCTGGTGTGTAATGTTCTCCATACAAAATTGGTCATAAAACTACAAAAATAGCATGTCTAGCGCATGTTGAGAAGAATTCTCTACTAGCATAACATGCATGGATAGTGGCAGTAGACACAAGGAATATAGCATTTGGTTTAATAGAGGGACAAGTGGCAAGCAATTAACCCTAAGAATATAAGGGGCAAAAGAAATTTCTCATGCTTTCACAAAAATTTCATGAAAGACACTATCACCTTTTTGCTCTTGTATACATATAAGATATATGAAGCGATACTTCAGTGTTCAGTTTATAAAATCACTTAACAATTTACTAAAATCCTATTAGAACTATAATTAGTTGTTATTCTTTTGTACAAAAAGAAACATAATTCACATGACCTATGTGTATGTGTCTGATCCTGGTCCATGAAAATATGGTGTGAGCATGCATATGTGTGCATATGTTATGGTCACCATACTCAATCCAAGGTGAGCATATCCTCCTCTAGATCTTTGGAACAACAATGTTGCATGTATTCCATATAGAAGGTAGTTATCCATGTCATAGGTAGGTAACATGGAAGTAAACTTCTCTTCCAACTATATAAAGACAAAAATCATTTATTCTCCAACATATTTTTTAGTTGCACTTACTTTAGGATTAACCTACCAACATCTTTATAGCTAAATTCTATTAAAGTTGATAGCATGTGCAACTATACACGCATGACTAGAGAAATTACATACATAGATTAAGCTCTAGTTCCTCAGAATGGGAGGTGATATGATCCTCCTAAATATCATGATCAACGTCATATCTTGGAATTTATACCTTTATCCTTTGCAACTACCACTTCAAGCAACATATAGATTGAATATGACATAGAACCTCATTAATTATCTACTACATATATGATGACTAGACTCACTCAGGAAACAACAACTCAACTACAACAACCTCATCATTTCATCGCATCTGAATGACATGTTCTTCTTCTCCACTTTTCTGTTCTCACTGCCTTGACTTCCCTATTCTTTTGATCTCTCAATTCCATGTCTGGATAGTATCTTATTGGGATTATGATTATAGCTGGAGTGTTTGATTTGAGATAATGACTACATTATGCATTTTAATTTGATTTCTTTAATTGGATTGTCAAATTAATGTTTGCAGATACTAAGAACAACTCTTAGTAATTATTTTGTTGTTTGCATATTACTATAGAGAGTAGTGTAGAGTTTTATAGTTGTTTGTATATTTATGTAAACATTTTAAAAAGAAATAAGACTTTGGCATGTCAATTATTTGGTTAAATTAGAAGTGCCTGCATCTGCAATAAAGGCCAGTTCTATGTCACATTGGTTATTATAATAAAATCAATTCGATGAATATAATGTGACTATTTTCCAATAAAACCAACACCATAGGCCCCTCGTCAATCATATGCATGGATAGGTGTTACATATATCACGTCGTTTGTGGACATGAATCAAGGTGTGAAACTATTTTTCATGATGTCTCTATATGAACAAACTGTTTGGATCATTATTTCACTCTCATTTTGGACCGCTGCCTGGCCATTTATTCATTATGGTGCACACCTAGGCATTAGTTCGTTTTCTATTCCCAAATCCCTTTTTAACCAATGTTGTAGGTGTATTCCCCGATATTGTGATCTTAAGCACCAAATTATAAGCAATTCAAGTTAAATAGAATGCAACACTACACCTTGGTCTCTTTAGAATTGGAGCATAATTATAAGAGAAATACTTAAACAATCACATTTCTAAGCATCATATGAACATGTTATACATTATACTAGTAGTGGTAACATAGGCTACTGACAAGCATTACAAAACAAAAGACTTCCATGCAATTCATGTTCACATCATTTACAATATATTTTTACAAATTTGAGTTGTGACAACAAGCTTATAAATTCTCTATCCAGGACCTTGAGTGTACAAGGATGATTCTACTATAAGACTCCAAAGCAACCAACTTACATATCAATGCAAACTTCTCATTCTAGTGTGTGTGTGTGTATTAGTGTGTGTGCGCGCGCGTGTATGCGTGTGTGTGTGTGTTGGTGTGTGCGCGCATGTGTGCATGTCTGTGTGTGTGCCTGTATGTGTGAGTGTTTGTGTGTATGTGTGTGTGTGTTTATATTTATGTATGTATATGTATATATATGTGTGTGTAAGTGTGCATGTCTGGATGTGCACATATTTAGCATGTAGTTAATTATACACATGAACATGCAAGTAGCAAAAAACATAAACTATCCAAATAACCTAAAACCCTAATCCACATCGAATGTGGTTTAACATCTTAATTTCTATAATATTATCATCTCAATATGTGTTACTACAAGTGGCAAGTATTGTAAGAGTTATTGTTTATATTGTAGGGGCATTATTCATTCCTTGTAAAGAAAAATGTTATTAAATTTACTAAGATGATTTCTAGTGTGGTTCCCCATGTATTATGATGCTGGATCTTGTGACTCCCATGTATGATGTAAATACTCGATGGCTTCAATTGCAAAATCATACATGATAAACCTTTGACATGGCATCTTTGTCCATAAAAATGATAAGCACAATTTTAATCTCCATAAGGAAGGATACTTAGAATCTTTTGATTTTTAATGTCTCACAATTTATCTTGTTTGTTATTCACTAAGACAATGGAACCTTTAATCGGAAACAAAGAGATGGAAACTAAAATCTTAGAACTCATGCATACCAATGTATGTGGTCCCTTGTATTTCTATGCTTCGAGGTGGAGATCTATACTTCATCACATTTACTTGTGCTTTCGGTATATGAGATATATAGTATATCTTTTGAGATATAAATACAAATATCTTAAAATGTTTAAGAAATTCAAGAATGAAGTAAAGAGAAAACTTTACAAGAATATTAAGATGGTTTGATAAGATCAAAGTGGAAAATATTTGATTGAGGAGTATAAGAATCTTCTCAAGGAGTGTGGTAATGTATCATAGATCATCTGCTTGGAACACCATATTATCAACAGAGAAGGAATCAAACTTAGTTTTACATGTTGTAATCCATGAGACAAGGACTTCCTAACTACTTTGAGGGACATGCTCTAGAAACTTTCACATTTACACTTAATCATGTTCCTTTGGTTCCAAAGACATGATATAATGTATTATAGGGGATGATAGTTGGGTTGAGAAGCATTTGTTTCTTATGAAATTTGAAACCAAATATTATATGTGTTATTTTGTGTGGATACCATAGGAAAACCTGTAACACCCAGATTTTCATAACACATGAGTAGAAGCTATATTTTTTTTCTTTCATCTAGGAGTGTCAAAACTTGATAATCATTGCAATTAAAGTAAATGAAACATTTTGCATTGAGTAATACTGATTCATACATAGTCCTTGATAAAAAGGAAAACTACAACTCATCTAATATACTCTGGTAACAAGACTATGCATAAAAAGAGACGTCTAAACTCTGGACCATCTTAGTAGATGGCACCCCACTAGGCAAGCTTGAAAATCTCCTAGACCTTTACTTGTTCCTTTGACCCGCAACTACTCCAAATCATGTGGACATCACATCCCCAACCATTTATTGGGAAAAATAGTCATTAGAGTAAGTGGCATGAGTATTCTAAAATATACATTGCTAAAGAACTGAAACATTACAAAAGATTCTTGGAATCATAAATATGAAACGAACATTAAACAATGATTAAATCTTGAAACATATTATCTCTCATTTCTTAAACTCTTATTTTGTACTCTATTTTTCTGGAGACCTATACTCTGGGTCTCATGGCCCACACCAAAGTGTCTAGATCATAAATTTATTAACTAAATTCCTCTCATCACACTCGTGGATGAGATTAATGACATGCTCTAATCTTAAGTATCTTTTACTTATGATTTTTATCTATTTGTGGCCACCATTATACAATAAGTCCTCCTCTGTGACACTGAAGTGTCCTCTATGGTGCAACACACCCTCTGTTGGCACAACGTGCCCTCTGTTGACACCGAAGTGTCCTCTATGGTGCAACACACCCTCTATTGGCATAACATGCCCTTTGTGACACCCGTAGTGTCTGGCGCAACGCACCCTCTGAATCGTCCCAGGACTCTCTGGTGAGGATTTATTACATAATGTATTATGTGAAAGTTTTAAATAATTTATCTTAAGTCTATCTTTACTAAACTATGAACCTGAACTTATCTGAAACTAAGTACTAAACATGTACTTAGTTTTGAATCTGAAATCTGAATTTGAATATTTTCTCTTTCAAATCTGAACTGAATCTATTATGGAATTTGGATATGTGTTTCAAATTACAACATAATTGAGATTGGGTCTATAATCCATATCATGTATCTTTATTCAAAATCTGGCTACTCACATAGTGAGTAGTCTAAGTCTAAATCTAAATCTCTTATTCTTAAGTTCTAAACTGAATTCATTGTTGGATTTGAACATGTATCTCATTATCTGGGTAAACCTTATTCTAAAACTCTTATTTGGTAAGATTACTTCATTATCCCAATTATATCATAAATGTGTCTAATGTCTTATGAGAAAGGATCTGACATGAATATAGAAATACTAAGTATACAAAGTATCTTAAGTCAAGCTTATGAAAGTATCATAAGTACAACATATCTAAAAATATCAATTCTGGCAAGATGGTTCAATCCTTCTTATAAAATATGATGTTACCCTAAAACTTTGCATATGAACTTACATATTAAACCTTAAATCTCAAAATAGAAATCTTATAAAATATTGTATTGCAACCTAATCATAACTTAATGTGTAATTATCTTATAACGCCATCATGAACTCCTTTTTACAATACATTGTGATCCCAAAAGTACCTTTATTTCTAAAAGTAGACCATGTCTTAATATTCTGAAATTCATATTCTTATATTGTAATTAAATTCTAGATATTATTCATTCTAAGGAATCTAGTTGTTATATCTATACATATGTATGAAATCTTAGTGGCATGTTTCTATTTGAAATCGTAATACATAGTTATGCCTATAAATATGAGAAATCCTGACAACATATGTGTACTTAAATTCTCAATGCAAAACTATCCCAAATCACCAACTAAGTATGGCTACATTACTTGCATATTTTATCTACAATCTTATTCATTAATTTCGAACATTTCTAAGAAATCTTGTAGGAACATGATTCTTTAACTTTCTCATGTACTTGGTCCATGGGTCACACCTATTTTGAGCAACATGTCTCTATTTGAGATTTTGGATATCTGAACTTACATAATGATAGAGGTATGAGAATATTCTTGTTTGCATTAAAATCTTAGAACATTGAACCACATAAATTATAACAGTCTTATCAGGAGACATATAAACACACTGAACTTAAAACATGAGTACTCATGGGCATGGACCACTTACCTCTTGTACATATGGTATCGGTAAGGAAGTCTTGATCCCAAGTTCCATAACTTTAATAACATGGATATCATCATAGCTTTATCAGTCCAAGCCTATGTTCCCTCTTTCTATTTCTAAATCTCAAATCCCATCTTCCTAACTATATATACCAAATTAGAATTCTTAAAAATAACTTTAATCTATGATCACCATAAAATCTTAGCATTGAAATAAAATAAAACTCATACTATATAATTAATATTATCTTTATACTCAAATAAGACATAAATCATCTTATGCAATAATATGAACATATACTTCATATAATGAGAACAATTCTCAAACATAGTTACATATTCTAAACTTATTGACTCAATTAGGAAATCAAAGTAGAATACCATCACGTTACTAATATTAGACCTAATTAGGCATACATATATCACTTATTGTGTCAGGATAATCATTTATTATTCTTTCATAATGGCTACTCATCTAAAACTAAATACTAATATAATAGCACAAGAAACTTCATCAAATCTCCAGAAAAGTATTCATATAATGTAGGAATGATCATGTATTAAGATATCAGGCCATTTAAAAATCATATCATGGGTGAAATACCCAAAATACCCTTATTAGGAATTACATTAAACCTCATTAAAACTTCATATATGAAAGATCATGATCTGAATTAATGTTAAACATATCAAAATACACATTCAATAACATTTGTATGAATTTCTAAAGGCGTTTACTATTTTTAATTGGCAAAACATCAAAATGATATAGTTTTGTCTACCCAGAATATAATAAATAAAAGACATCAAAATCATACTCTGGAACTATTTTTATAATATAGTACACTTGAAGAGCTTTCTATAGGTACATTTTTTGTCCCAAACCGAGATCTGTAGCTCAAGATATGAATTTTAAAAGAATGACTTTATCAAAATGATGCTAACCATTCAAAATTGATCTGACGGCTGAGTGGAATAAGCGCCCAACTTCCCAGATCTGGGCAGAGTCTTCTTCACCCGATCAAAAATGGGGTTCCTCCCCTGTTTCTTCTGTATGAATAGGGCACTGCGCCCATTGATCCACACGATGAATCCCATGATCTTGGCTGGTGAAAAAAATCAAGCAGAGGTTGCCCTGGCCACCGACGCCTCTCCTCTTCATCTCTGTCCATGCTTCATTGGCTCGATGGCTTCCAAACGATGCTCCAACTGTACCCTAGAGCCTCCGCCACCGTGCTCCCCTTCCACCTTCTTTGCTCTTCCATCTTGCTCTCTACTCCTCTCGATTCGGATCAAAGCCCTAGTATAGGATGCGACCGACCCTTGTTCGCAAGGATCAAAGGTCTTGATATCCACCAAACCTAGATCTAGGCGAAGAGACCCCATCTTCTCAGACCTTGTTTTTGATCTGTTCCGCCCGAGCACCTGCTCTCGGTCTGCGCTGGGCTAGGGTCCTAATCCCCTTTTTTTCTTTCTTTGACAAAAAGGCCCAGTTTCTAGAAATATTCCTATAGCCCATTCCATGACTCCGTTTGATCTTACATTTTAATATTATTTGCATATTGTTAGTATCCTATCTTGAGCAAAATATTACATCACAATTAATGTCACAACCACCACATACTTGTCTTTTGAGTAAATAATACATAATTACTATTTTAATTCCTTTGGACACTAGATACATAACAATTATCTAAAATTTCTCCCACCATCTTATATTCTAATTACTATTCTATTAAAAATATTTTGAGCATTCATTATGACCACAAAATACTTAATTCTCAATTTATACTCCAAGGATCTATTTGTAAAACTTAATTGGTCCAATAGGGCTAGAATTGGGCTCTAGGGCATATGGCCCATCCCTTAGTATTTCAAAGGGTCCATGAGCTTAATTGTATTCCAAATCATGAAAATAAGTCTTCAACCAATATAATTTCTCAATTGAAGCTCATGTATGACATATGTGATTAAAATTTCTTTACTTACATAACATGAAGACATAAGCTAGGTCTAAGGCTCAAGCCATGAACTGGACTCCTTATACTTCGTCCAACATTCTATTTTAATTGTCACCTCAATAATAACTTTATGAAATTTAGGAGTATTATAAAAACTCAAATTGCATAAAAGATATATTTTACATGTCTTTCCTCTTATGTCCATATATCATGGCATTTAGATGGAAATCGTATCGTAACCATAAATAAATCTTATATTGATTTTATTCATAACTTAATCATGTATTTGCTAGGTCTCAAAAGTCAGGGTGTGACAATACTACCCACCTTTTAGGGAATTTCGTCCTCAAAATTTGGCTGAACTATAGAAGGCTACCCACCTTAGGGTTCTTCTTACCTCTTCATCCACTAATAGTCAACATATTAAGGTACACTTATGTTAAAAAAAATTTCATGAAAAGAGACATGTGACATTTAAATTTCCTAAAACATATATGTGAAAATTAACCATTGCCTTAATCTACTTATTAACTCATACCTTGGGTTTATGAAAATAAATTTGGCTCTATACTTAGGACATCTACCTCAACCTTCTCTTGAATTCCTAACATTAGGTATAGTTGACTGTCAAATCTTAGGTCTTCTAGGTATCTCCCACATTTCTAGATATGTGGTGATCAAGCACATACCCAGAGATGTGAGATCCTATTTTGCTATCTCTCACTAACTTACTAATACATGTGTCCCATACCACACAGAATAGTAAGAAATGAGAGATGCATCAAAGTCTAGTGCTTATGATATTCCTCTTCAATTCTCAATTGGCTGGCCATAACCATTGTGAATGGAGAAGCAACGCCATTAGCTAGGGTTAGGTTGAAACTTGAGACCTAGAATAGGTAAACATATATATATGACATCTCTATTTCTTCTAAGGTGAAAATCTTAGTCATTCTAGGTCATTGTATCTTTCTTTGGGAATCTATCCATAAACCATAATCACTTATCTTCATCCTAGGGTGACTATAAGAATCATCTTTGCCTAGTGGCCATTTACCAAATTGCTCTGATACAATATAGTAACACCCATATTTTCATAACACATGAGCGGAAGCTATATTTTTTTTCTTTCATCTGGGAGTGTCACAAACATGATAATCATTGCAATTAAAGTAAATGAAACACTTTGCATTGAGTAATACTCATTCATACATAGTCCTTGAAAAAAAGGAAAACTACAACTCATCTAATATACTCTGGTAACAAGACTATGCATAAAAAGAGACGTCTAAACTCTAGACCGTCTCGGTAGATGGCACCCCACTAGGCAAGCTTGAAAATCTCCTAGACCTTTACTTATTCCTTTGACCCGCAATTGCTCCAAATCATGCGGACATCGCGTCCCCAACCATGCATTGGGAAAAACAGTCGTTAGAGTAAGTGGCATGAGTATTCTAAAATATACATTGCTAAAGAACTGAAACATTATAAAAGATTCTTGGAATCATAAATATGAAATGAACATTAAACTATGATTAAATCTAGAAACATATTATCTCTCATTTCTTAAACTCTTATTTTGTACTCTATCTTTGCTGGAGACCTATACTCTGGGTCTCATGGCCCAAACCAAAGTGTCTGGATCATAAATATATTAACTGAATCCCTCTCATCACACTCGTGGATGAGATTAAAGACATTCTCTAATCTTAAGTATCTTTTGCTTATGATTTTTATCTATTTGTGGTCACCATTATACAAAATAAGTCCTCCTCTGTGACACCGAAGTGTACTCTATGGTGCAACGCACCCTCTGTTGGCATAACATGCCCTATGTTGACACCGAAGTGTCCTCTATGGTGCAACACACCCTCTATTGGCATAATATGCCCTCTATGATACCTACAGTGTCTGGCGCAATGCGCCCTCTGAATCATCCCGGGACTCTCTGGTGAGGACTTATTATATAATGTATTATGTGAAGGTTTTGAATTAATTATCTTAAGTCTATGTTTACTAAACTATGAATCTGAACTTATCTGAAACTGAGTACTAAACATGTACTTAGTCTTGAATCTGAAATCAGAATATAAATCTTTTCTCTTTCAAGTCTGATCTGAATCTATTATGGAATTTGGATATGTATTTCAAATTACAACATAATTGAGATTGGGTCTATAACCCATATCACGTATCTTTATTCAAAATCTAGCTACTCACATAGTGAGTAGTCTAAGTCTAAATCTAAAACTCTTATTCTTAAGTTCTAAACTGAATTCATTATTGGATTTGAACATGTATCTCATTATCTGGGTAAACCTTATTCTAAAACTCTTATTTGGTAAGATTACTTCATTTACCAATTATATCATAAATGTGTCTAATGTCTTATGAGAAAGGATCTGACATGAATATAGAAATAATAAGTATACAAAGTATCTTAAGTCAAGCTTATGAAAGTATCATAAGTACAACATATCTAAAAATATAAATTCTGGCAAGATGGTTCAATCCTTCTTATAAAATATGATGTTACCCTAAAACTTTGCATATGAACTTACATATTAAACCTTAAATCTCAAAATAGAAATATTATAAAATATTGTATTGCAACCTAATCATAACTTAATGTGTCATTATCTTATAATGCCATCATGAACTCCTTTTTACAATACATTGTGATCCCAAAAGTACCTTTATTTCTAAATGTAGACCATGTCTTAATATTCTAAAATTCATATTCTTATATTGTAATTAAATTCTAGATATTATTCATTCTATGGAATCTAGTTGTTATATCTATACATATGTATGAAATCTTAATGGCATGTTTCTATTTGAAATTGTAGTACATAGTTATGCCTATAAATATGAGAAATCCTGACAACATATGTGTACTTAAATTCTCAATGCAAAACTATCCCAAATCACCAACTAAGTATGGCTACATTACTTGCATATCTTATCTACACTATTATTCATTAATTTTGAACATTTCTAAGAAATCTTGTAGGAACATGATTCTTAAAATTTCTCATGTACTTGGTCCATGGGTCACAACTATTTTGAGCAACATGTCTCTATTTGAGATTTTGGATATCTGAACTTACATAATGATAGAGGTATGAGAATATTCTTGTTTGCATTAAAATCTTAGAACATTGAACCATATAAATTATAACAGTCTTATCAGGAGAAATATAAACATACTGAACTTAAAACATGAGTACTCATGGGCATGGACCACTTACCTCTTGTACAGATGGTATCGGTAAGGAAGTCTCCATTCCAAGTTCCATAACTTTAATAACCTAGATATCATCATAGCTTTATCAGTCCAAGGCTATGTTCCCTCTTTCTATTTCTAAATCTCAAATCCGGTCTTCCTAACTATATATACCAAATTAGAATTCTTAAAAATAACTTTAATATATGATCACCATAAAATCTTAGCATTGAAATAAAATGAAACTCATACTATATAATTAATATTATCTTTATACTCAAATAATACATAAATCGTCTTATGCATTAATATGAACATATACTTCATATAATGCGAACAATTCTCAAACATAGTTACATATTCTAAACTTATTGACTCAATTAGGAAATCAAAGTAGAATACCATCACGTTACTAATATCAGACCTAATTAGGCATACATATATCACTTATTGTGTCAGGATAATCATTTATTATTCTTTCATAATGGCTACTCATCTAAAACTAAATACTAATATAATAGCACAAGAAACTTCATCAAATCTCCAGAAAAGTATTCATATAATGTAGGAATGATCATGTATTAAAATATCAGACCATTTAAAAATCATATCATGGGTGAAATACCCAAAATACCCTTATTAGGATTTACATTAAAAACCTCATTAAAACTTCATATATGATGTTAAACATATCAAAATACACATTCAATAAAATTTGTATGAATTTCTAAAGGCATTTACTATTTTTAATTGGCAAAACATCAAAATGATATTGTTTTATCTACCCAGAATATAATAAACAGAAGACATCAAAATCATACTCTGGAACTATTTTTATAAGATATTACACTTGAAGAGCTTTCCATATGTACCTTGTTTGTCCCAAACCGAGATCTGTAGCTCAAGATATGAATTTTAAAAGAATGACTTTATCAAAATGATGCTAACCATTCAAAATTGATCCGACAGCTGAGGGGAATAAGCGCCCAACTTCCCAGATCTGGGCGGAGTCTTCTTCACTGATAAAAAATGGGGTTCCTCCCCTGTTTCATTCGTAAGAATAGGGCACTGCGCCCAGTGATCCACACAATGAATCCCATGATCTTGGCTGGTGAAAAAAAATCAGGCAGAGGTTGCCCTGGCCGTCGACGCCTCTCCTCTGCATCTCTGTCCATGCTTCATTGGCTTGATGGCTGCCAAACGATGCTCCAACTGTACCCTAGAGCCACCGCCATCGTGCTCCCCTTCCACCTTCTTTGTTCTTCCATCTTGCTCTTTACCCCTCTCGATTCGCGCCGAAGCCCTAATATCAGATGCATCTGAACCTTATTCGCAAGGATCAAAGTTTATATCCACAAAACCTAGATCTGGGTGGAGAGACCCCATCTTCTTAGACCTTTGTTTGTGATCTGTTCCGCCTGAGCACCTGCTCTCAGTCTGCACTGGGCTAGGGTCCTATTCCCCCTTTTTTTCTTTCTTTTACAAAAAGGCCCAGTTTCTAGAAATATTCCTATAGCCCATTCCATGACGCCGTTTGATCCTACATTTTAATATTATCTGCATATTGTTAGTATCCTATATTGAGCAAAATATTACATCACAATTAATGTCAAAACCACCACATACTTTTCTTTTGAGTAAATAATACATAATTACTATTTTAATTCCTTTGGCCACTAGATACATGACAATTATCTGAAATTTCTCCCACCATCTTATATTATAGTTACTATTCTATTAAAAATATTTTGAGCATTCATTATGATCACAAAATACTTAATTCTAAATTTTTACTCCAAGGATCTATTTGTAAAACTTAATTGGTCCAATAGGGCTGGAATTGGGCTCTAGGGCATATGGCCCATCCCTTAGTATTTCAAAGGGTCCATGAGCTTAATTGTATTACTAATCATGAAAAGAAGTCTTCAACCAATATAATTTCTCAATTGAATCTCATGTATGACATATGTGATTAATATTTCTTTACTTACATAACATGAAGACATAAGCTAGGTCTAAGGCTCAAGCCATGAGCTGGACTCCTTATACTTCGTCCAACATTCTATTTTAATTGTCACCTCAATAATAACTTTCTGAAATTTAGGAGTATTATAAAAACTCAAATTGCACAAAAGATATATTCTACATGTCTTTCCTCTTATGCCCATATATCATGGCATTTAGATGGAAATCGTATCGTAACCATAAATAAATCTTATATTGATTTCATTCATAACTTAATCATGTATTTGCTAGGTCTCAAAAGTCAAGGTGTGACAAAACCAAAGATAGATTTTTGTGTATTTCGTCAGAGAACAAAGTGTTTGTTTCTAGAACTACTACATTCATAGACAAAGGATCCACTCTATAAATGCTTTTGGTAGGAATATATATCTCAAAGAGGTTTATGCTACACAAACTAACAACGAACCCAAGCGAGAACATGAGGAGGTACCAAGAGTTGTTGTGGCATGACTACCCCCTCGAGAAATGCATATACAAATCTAGTATGACTTGCCATAAGCTAGAGATATTTGGCATTATTGCGACTTGATATGGTGAGGTTTTGGACATGTATTAGGATGAGACAACCTCCTACCAAGAATCCACAGAAATACCACGATATGACTCATAGATTGAGCCTATAAGATTTAAAATGGACTCCATGCATGCAACCAGGGTATGAGACTTGGTGGAACCACCTGAAGGGGTTAAACCCATTGGGTGCAAGTGGTTCTTCAAGGAGGAGACTAATATATATGGAAATATCCATATATGTGAAGCATGATTTGTTGCATAAGGCTTGACACAATTCAAATAATGAAACTTTCTCACCAATTTCTATGTTCAAGTGATTCACTAGGATTATGCATGCCATTGTTGCTTATCGTGACTATGACATCTGGCATATGGATATCAGTATAGTACTCATTCACGAGAAACTCCTTCAGAATGTCTAAATGACATAACTTGTAGGTTTTTGAGTTTTCAAGTAAAGATAGAAAGTTGTGTAGAGTATAAAGGTCAATATATGATTAAAGCTTCATTTTTACAATTTATTAACAAAGATTTGTCTTCATTTAGATTGAATATGAACCTTGTTTTTATAAGAAGGTTAGTGGGAGCTTTTTAACATTCCTCATATTGTATGTGGGTGATATACCACCACTAGAAAATTATTTCCAACTACGCACAATGTAAAGACAAGGTTAGGAAATAGTTTCTTGATGGAAGACTTAGACAAAGATACCTATGTTATAGGTATAAATATAAATATAAAAATGGATATAGACAACTCATTATATTGATTCGAGGTACATACATTGACAAGGTGCTAAATCATTTCAACATGCAAGAGTCTACGAAAGGGAAATTACCCATGTCTTGTAGTATAATTTTTTATAGGACAATTTTTCCAGAAGAGAGACACCACATGAATAAGATTCAATATGCCTTAGTAGGTATCTATCACGCATGTAATGTTAATACATGTCCAAACATCGGGTATGTCTTCAACATGATGAGAAAATATAACGCAAGTCTAGGTCAAGGCCATTCTAGCAATATGAATAATGTCCTCAAGTACTTAAGAAGAACTATGGATGCATACTAGGTGTGGTGATCATGAGTCGGTTTCAAAGGGTTTTAGTTATTCAGGATTCCAAAAATGACAATGATGATTATCAACCACAATCTGCTTTTATATTTTGCTTCAATGTAAGTGTTTCTAGCTAAAATAGATGTATGCAAGATACAATGATTTGTTTTATAATAAAGTCTAAACATATGATGCATCATACCAAACAAGGTAAGATGTATGGATTATAATTTTCATAAGTGAACTCAAAGTACTTACTAAACTTGGTGATGTTATAGAGCTATATAGGGATAGCAAGTGGGGCTATCACATAAACTGATTAACCGATAAGAAATCATTGTTCGGATAACATTCTTGGATGCTTACATATCATATGAGAAACATTTTAGCGAGGAGATCTGAAGATATGCAGTGTATTAGTTGAAATTAAGTTTTTTGATTCCTTGACTAATTCACTACCACAATGAAATTATGATGTATATCACATAGTATAAGATACATGAGAGATTGGATTTAGTGCAAGTGGAATGACTATTGGTGTATGTTCCCTGTATTCCAATAAGAGGATAATTAGAATATCTTGTACTTTTGATTCAATTTACAAAAGTAGTTATGTTTACTTATACACATTTAAATATTTTGATGGTAATGTACATAATGAGTGTCCTTCAAGTGATTGGTTCTAAATCTAATCAATGTTTACTTCAAGTATGCAAATTTCACATGAGATCTGAAAGGAGCCAAGTATAATAATATTAAATGTCCCTAGTTAGTGAATTGGAAAATAATAATACACTTGATACATTATATGTGGTGGTTGATGACTATGTCTTTGGGCCATAGGTAGTGCATACCAAGTCAGACACATTATTATTTATTGGAGAACAAGTGTACAAGACATACCCCTTTGTGAGTGATCTATGGAATGTCGTACACAAGTCATAATCATATATCAATATGATGGTGGTGTTGTGATCATTTGACCTAAGGACACTACAATGGTTACATGATGAGTGTATTACCTTGCCACTACTCAATGTGATCTTAAAAAAAGTTCCCATAAAGGTAGCGATTAGGTGTGAGGAAATGTATAAGGAACTAGTATATCTTAATTAGAAAGATTAATATACTAGTCCTCTTGATAAGTGATATTAGATTAATGCATGACCATGCTTATTATGACAAAGTAGGTTTCTCTCTCATTCAGTAATGAACATCTTCATTCAAATTATGAAGTTTTGCACTGAATGATCTCTCTACTAATAAACTAAATAAATTTGAATCACTTGATACCCAATTATTGTTTTGGAACTAAAAAATTATGATCTGATGATTATATGTGCTAGGTTGATTGTTGAAATCAACTCTTAGAATAATTTAAATATTAGGACCCCTAAAAATCCTCAACTTGATCTAAATATATTCAACAAGAAGAGGTAAAAAATTCTTAATTGATAGTAAAATTGGCACCTCAATCAGAGCTACAGAGCAAAAGCTACAAAATTTTGAAATTTCTCAAAGACACAAATTGAAATTATTTTTTAATTAAGCATGTCAACAATTTGCTCCCTTTTCTCTTAGACAATTAGGCCTCTTTGATCCCTGTGTCATAGATATAGCTAGATCTAAGGGTGTCGACTTCTTCTCCTACCCTAGACTTACGTAACATGGTAGTCTCCCAAGTCGGTCATGTTTAACCATGCCTCACACAAAATTGATACCACCATTCTCTTTGCCACACTCTGCTATCTCTTTCCCCTCTTGTATCCTTTGGTTTTGTTCTCTACAACATCATATTCCTCTCTTCTTCTTCCTTCTTGTCTACAATTCCACTAGGGGCCATTTGGGCATTTTTTCTCTACGATACCTTGGCCACAACTAAGGCCAACCGTAACTTCTTGGCTCGGAACTAGGTTGGGCGGCTAGCTTTTGTAGCCTCAAAACCCTATTTTTTGTTTTACCTCTTTGTTCTGGCATGTGACCCCACTGCCTCCCTCATGCGAGATGGCACCAATAGGAGACATCCATGAGCTGTCGGATCATGAAGTGGGTCAAATATTGACCGCCGATCAAGCGATCGATAGGCCGTCGTGTCAGGCTTGCCCCTATCCCTCACCTAGTTGAGTCAGGCGACATGGATCTACCACATGGTCCATCTATGACCCTCTCTGTATTTCAAGTCTGTCCTCCATAGGATCTTGATCGTGATTGTATTTTTTCTATCTTTTTGTTAAAGCTTCCCTCTCTCACAACAATATTCAAACAAATGCTTGTTTTTTGAAAAAAATCAAAACATATAGACATTTTGTCCAAACTTGGACTTCTAATTAACAAATTGATTTGACAAATAAGATATACCATTTATGAACTCTTACACCCCTAAATCTCAACAAACTCTTGTTTTTATCATCAATATATGAACTTTGATCATGTTGGAAATATATAAATGCATTAATATGCTTAACTTGGATCAATATTGATCAAATCCACCCTAAAGATACTATGTGTAATCCATATGTACTTTTAAGCCAAATGGAGGACTTAATCACCTACCTTGCACTTTTTATTGTCCTTTACACATAATTATGTCATTAAATGAACATTAATGATAATAATTTGATCGTTATGATTACTTTGACCTAATTTTGCATCAAAACCTTATCATATATATCTAAAAAAAGTAACGTTCTGATGCCTTGCGATCTAAATATCGAAGACCGAGCTCTTTTATTCTATCTTGGGGTATTTGACATCAAATCCAATCAATATGACCTAATGTGACTTAAAGTAGCTTGATATGAACTTTCATACTCAAATCACCATGATGAATCAACTCGTATGTTTTCCCCATTTTGGGTCAGGCAATATCTTAATCAAAATCACTACATTGTTGTGGATGTTTTATCTAGGCCTCTTATGATCCCTAATGTTACACGTGAACCATGATGACAATTGAACTTTGACATAATGAAACATGTTATTTTAATGACATCAAGACCTGAAGGAACATTCACCCATCTTACAATGTTCTTAATACATCTATATCTTGTTGATATAAATAATCTTTCATGTTTAAATCACGAGGACTTGTGAATCCTAATCATGTTTTCCTAGTTTGGATCTCTTGGCCTTAAAATGTAAGTGAGTCATTTAATCCTCATAATAGTCATAAAATTTGGATAAAGCTTCAGAATGACATGGAGTCTGAACCAAGCCTTAGTTATGAACCCCAAGTGAGTAAAAGGTCATAAAAATATCTTAATGACCAACTTTGGGCCTAGGTTTGACCAAAACATCAATCGTGTACCTAATATCTAAGAGTCATGTTGAACCTTGTTTTAATGATAATTAATGTTCTTAATCAGATGGTGACCATAAATTAGATGGTCAAGAATAAGTTAGGAAGCTCTAAATTTGGGTACATGGGTTTTATTAGTTTAATGAATGTGATTTTATTGGTTGAATAAATGATATGTATCATGCTATTTTACTTGAAAATATTGACATGTAGTATTATTATGTAGTACTCAATGGTTTTGTATTATTATTTTATCACTTGAAAACATAACATAGATTTTCGTTATAGAACCTTTGACATAGGGTTTTCTCAATGACATTGATCATTTAGGTCCCTCATGTAGAAACAAGGTTAGCTCTTGGCTTTTGAACTAGAGGACTCTCACAGACTCCTGTTGGTGAAAGGCCTTATATTGATAATTGTCTTGGTATTATGGAGTAAAATGACTAAAATATATGTCTTCATTTTGTTAAATAATTATCTAATTATTTATATTTTTTTAGCAAAACTTTTCTAATCACGAAAACGTTAAATATGTGTAACTCTATGACCATGTACCAACATCTTGTGTGCTGATGCGGTTGTTTCTCATATGTTTTAGGTTTGAAGATAACATGAGAGAAAAGATGGCTCATAAGAAAGTGTTAAGGTTGTACCTTTTGTATAAGATCTTAGTTAGTGTGAATGTTTAGACTTGTATAATTCTCTTTTCAATGTGTAATTGTAAATTTGTAATAACTAATTTCGTAATAATATACATGTTGAATATTGAGAATGTATCTGATACATACATCTAGCAATTTATTCATGTACGCTATGATATATAAACTCCACATCACACTTTGATATCATGTTTGTATGAAAACCACCCTGGAGTTCTTTGTCTCAGCCACAGGAGATTTCATGAAGGTAGAGACCAGTTCTGTCATGCTTATGTTAATCATTATACATTATGGAGCTCATATGTATCTTGCTAGTCTACTTAGAGATAAGTGACCTTGGTTTGAATGCAATTAGAATGATGTCCATGCCTCTAGTTCAATATCGATATTTGTGACAAAAGGCTTACAAAACATAGAGACATCGGTTGTTTATGGTTAAGTCTTGTTTGTTTTATCCTACTACTTAGACATCAATAATGTGTATCTAGACACCACTGGTTGTTGATGGATTGTAGTATTGATCATACTTGTCAAAGAGTCTAGGAGATAGGTTTAAGATAAGGGGAACCTAGCCTACCTAGGTTCCTAGGCAGACACTTACAAATTTCTGGGCATTTTTTTTACCCTTTTTCAATTACATATTCAAATGTTTGTACACATGATAGTATATGTGATAACACAATTTTTATTCATTAATTGTTATTACAATTCTAATTTGAATTGGTAACTATAGGAGAATGAGGGGAAAGAGAATTAATAAGAGGAAAAAGAAACAACAGTAAAAGGAAGATAAGTAGGAATTGGAGAGAGAAAATGGGACAAAAAGAAACATGCAACTGGTAGGAGTTGTTCAAGAAGAAGTTAGAATAAGACAAACACAAGGGCATAAAAGGAGATTGAAAGAGGAGGAAGAATTCAACAAAATTAAATAAAAAATAACAGTAGTAGGTGCTGAAATAGAAAATATAGATGAAAGAAGAATATGTCAGTGAAAATAAATGGCAAACAATAGTTGTTGTGAGAAGAGATTTAGGAGGAAGAAATCAGAAAAAGAAGAACTAATATATGCTAATAGTAGTAGTAGATTTGGTAGAAGGATATATATGACAAATATGAGATAGAAATATGCACATACTCACATAGTAGTAGGAGGAAATATAAGAGGAATAACTCACAAAAAAGCAACAATAGTAGGATTTAGGAATAAAATGCAAGAGAAAGTGTAAAAAAAGAAAAGAAAAAGAAGCAAAAACAACATACATATGAAGAAGTAGAAAAAAATTAACAAACAACACTATGAGGGCTTACCAATTTGGCCCAAATCAGACGTGCCCCCCCAAAAAAAATCAGACCTAATTTGTCAACACTTGACCTAAATTGGCCTAAATTAGACCTATTTCAACCACAAAGACTCCAGGTGATCCGATTTGACCAAATATGGACTTGATTCATGCTAATTAAACCTTTAGATGGCTTAATATGGGCCTAAAAGGTCGTAGATGTCCACTTATTGCACTTAATAGGCTAGGTGCGTAGTTGTAGGTGCATTGCCTAGCACCTAGGGTGCCGAGACAGGCACTTTGATAACTAAGGTAGTGATTATTGAAACTATTCTCAATAAAATATGGTGCCTACATGGTCACGCAAATGCAAAATTTGAAGAATGATTGTGTTTACTTTATTGTAATTCAAAATAAATTTATGACTGAAAGTTAGTTTTGAGGACTTAGAATAAGACTCAAAACATAAAATTAATTTACACAACTCAAGGGCCCACTCCTCACAGAAGTGAAAAGTTTTTAGCACACCATGACAATTAGAACATCACGTTCTATGAGTTACCATTGGTTACGGAGTCACGAGGGAGTCCCAACTCTACCTAGAAAGAGTTTAGATACCATGGCCTCTTTGTTACTCTATATATATGGTATTAGATGAGGCCCTTAGGGCATGCGATCTCATTTTATCATAGTTTCCTTCATGGTTTGAGAAACCCTAAATGTAAACAAAGAGAGAGGTTGGAGGAGGAGACTAGAAAATCCAAGCCATCTTTGCACACTTGTGTGGACACTGTGGAGATGAATTCAAACAAAAAATCATTTTAGATGTATAAACCCTTGAATAATACAGAAGGATTCTCTATAGATGAACAATCATTCCAACATGAATATCACACATAGAATTGTCCTTTTTGTGAGTACGTCATGCATGAAATGTGAGTACTCCAAACTTTTTTTTATCAAGGAACTACACATTGCACCACCTACACTTGACCCTAGTTTATCTAAATCCACCATTAATATATGGTAAGGAGCAACTTAGATTTTGAAGCAAAATCATGAGTATTTAAATCACATTGTGATGCTATTTCATCAAGACCAGAACATGCCAAAGATCATATAGTATGGATCTTCACCATGGAATCAAGTTTAGTTGTCAAAATCTCTTATACAATAAGGTATAAACTTGCATCCCCAACCCGATATCAACACATAAGAAGGATCATGCTCCACCATTTCTCAAGTTTGTTGCTTCCTCTACATTTTCTACTCTGAGAACCTAACATTAACATGTTTTAGTCTAGATTGCAAGTAAAAAATATAATTAATTAAGGTTTAATGTAATTTCAATGCATATTTTCTTATTATATATTATGATATTGAATATGATTTCACATGATTGGTATATGGACTGACCACTTCTATTTTATTTCAACTAGGGGGATTTACACCTGATTTTAAAGTGCAATTTAAGTCAAGATTTAATTTTTTGACAGTTTAAGTCAATATCTGTTAATGGGTTGCCCTAATAAATGTCACTAGTGCTATTAAAAATAGGTGGTCCTTACAATATAATAAGATAGAAAATTCCAATAAGAGTCCTGATATATGAAAATCATGTATTTTACACAGTTGATGGACTATAAATAAGCTCCAAAATCCTTAGAGAGAACAATTGAATGTGATTGCTAGTAACTTATCAAGGATAGACCAAACCTAAAATTTTAGGAGGAGTCGATAACACTGATTTTATATGCTCTTCTCCAGCCCTTCAAAGTACATATATATGTTTGTTTACATCAAATATAATATAAACAGATCAATATTTGGGTTTGGTGCACTTTATCTACATCATGAATATCAACCTATATGGGTGATACACGAAGCCTCAAATGGTTATCCATCCAAAAGAAACAAACAAAATAACCTTTTTAGAAGATGAAAGGACCGCCCGCCCATTATTATCTTGTCATAGACTCTCTCCTCGTTCCATCACCTTTGTAGAAGCCAAGTGTCATCAAACATCTCAAAGCAAGAAATTCATGTTATAAGCACATACCACATGCAATAAAATAGGAAGTGAGATAGAAGCAAGAAGAAATCATTATAGATAGAAAGAATGTTCATTACAAGCTATTTTCCCCCAACATGGTATCAAAGTCACATTTTGACCCCAAACAGCCCACCACTAGGGGCTTAGCTAGACATGATCAAGAAAATAATAAAAGAAAAGGGAAGAAGGGGAAGAAGCTCCATGGAGCACATGGTAAAAGCCTTCTTCTTCACCTCCAAGATGCTTGGGGACATCCTCTCTCCTCCAAAGGTGCAGATGGGCATGAAGATATGGGGGATTATGGAGGAAAACCTAGAAAACTAGGTTTCTAAGGTGAAATGGAGATGGAAATGGTGGGTGGAGAGCATAAATGCAAGGGGAATGTACCAAATGCTTAAGGAGTGGGTGGAGAGGAGTAATGGTGGCTAGGAGTAGCTAACCTAAAGGCTAAAGGGTGCTAATCTCGTGCTAGAGGTGCCACCCAAGTATATATAGGTGGTGGGGAAGAATTAGGTCAAGTGAGGGCAAAGTGGGTAGAACAATGCAGAAAATTGGGTAAAATCCCATGTATCATGGCCGTGTTGGGATGCACAGCTGTGGTGGGCAGTGGGTAGCACGGGTGTGGTGGATGGGAATGACTGTGGTAGAAAAATGGAATGAACAGGGGAATTTTGGATTTCTGGGACTGGTAGCACGACCGTGCTGGGCTCTAGCTAGCACGGGCCTGCTGGCATTCTGGGTCATTTTCTAAAGTTACTGATGATTGGAGCATGTCCCAGAATGGCCATTCCATGGTAACACTGCTGTTCTGGAGTCCTTCCCTGCATTTGAGTGTTGAACTTGGCCATCCATGAAGGTTATTGCTTCAATACATCCTTTGACCGCCCGGGGTAGGTTTGGAGTGGTTTTGGCCTAATTTTGGGCTTGTCCAAGCATGGGGAAACCCTAGATTCAACCATCTTCTTTCCAATCATCAAGTAGTGGCCAAAGTACCTATAAAACATGCAAAAACCATCCATAAGTGCATTTGACAATAAAACACATATTGGGGGAATTATCTTGTAATCTAACTTGTTTAGATGTGATAAAAGTACAAAATGGTACAAAATGGAGCCCTAAAATAGGGCTACATCACCACCCCAAACTTAAAACATACTTGTCCTCAAGTATGCTTCAACTCAATATCTCTTTTCAATTTTCTTTCAACAACTAAGAATGACAAATGCATAGCAATAGAAAATTATTGACTATATGGTCTAGGAAGTGACTAAGTGCATGTGTTCCATCTCTCTCCTTTCCACTTTCACATGTTAATCATGAAATGAGCACTGAGCATACAAACTTCAAATATAAAGCATAGAAAACACAAGTTGTCCATATGTCCTTCATGTCATTCTAGGTAAACCTTTTCATGTTGGTGTTAATCAAAGATGACTATGAGTATTGTTTCTCTTTCATGCATTCACTCTTATGCCTCAAACCACACTAGATGACCCACATGGCTGTAGAAAAGGGTAAATTGAGCTAGATTTGATGTTTTCTAGCTCAATGGGTGTGAAAATATATGAAAGGGTTGCAGAAAGATTTTTAGAGTGGTATTACATAGAGCACTCATCTTTTCTTTATTTGAATGATCTTAAATAGGAGCATCCTTTTATTTTATTTTTGTTATTGTTTTGTTTTTATTTTCTTTTTCTTTGCCCTTGGTGTAAATAGGGCATATGGTGGATAGGGTGAAGCAGGGAGATAAAGATATTGCCACCCCAAACTTTTGGAGGTGGCCAAGGCTAATTATGTGCACTAGGGCATCCTTTCATGAGGTGGGGAGGTATGAATATGGTGAAAGAATAGTCGGATCAAAGAGGGGTCATTAGTGTAGTCTTCGACATAAGATTTCATGCATTAAAGCTAATCCAACACTTCATCAAATGATATCACACCACATGATAGAGTAGCATGACATTCACATTTCTACCAAGTGATTCCATAGGCTTTAAGCATTTGTAGCTTGCTCAGTTGACTTAACAACTGAGACTTTCACAAACTTTGAGAGAAGCAGTGCACATGTAAAAAGTAAAAAAATAAGACCATATAGCAATAAAATCTAAGAGATCGACATGCATTTGTCAAAGGATTAAAAATTGCATTTCAAACAATGGAGATTAAGTCAAAACATGCTTTTTGGGCAAGGATATTTAAGTTTGGGCAAAATTGGCCAAAATGGGGCCAATTTGCCTTCAATCACATCTAAACCTAACTTTTAGGGAATTTAAAGCATGAAACATCAAACATGCAAAAATTACCAAAAACTACATGAGAATGCAATGCATGCTATGGAGTGATGAAAGAGCAAAATTTTTGAAAAATTACGAAGAAAATGCATGAAAGTAAACTACATGCATGCGTGAATGCAAGCATACACACAAGGTTAGGATAGATAAGTATGAGATTTAATCAAACTATTTAATCATCTAAAATAAATATAGCACAAGGTACATGGATGAAAATGCGGTGAAAGAAGGGCTTATCGCCCTACCACCCCAAACTTTTAAATCATGTTGTCCTCAGCATGAAATAGAAGTTTTGAATAGTAGGGAAAGAGGGTGGAGTCACGGAAGACAACCACCAAGAGATGGAGTGATCAATGTAGCACTAGGTGAGTAGGGTAGGACCACTATGACTGTGTTGGGAAGCACGATCGTAATATCTTATCGGTTACACGGCCGTGCTGCCTAGTACGTCCGATCTAGACTACTTCCTGTAGCTTTTCTACTATTTTGCAATGTTCTCTTCAACTTTGATCTTCTCCTTGGCTGGACCCTTTTTGCATCATCTTTTCTTCCTTGTACCTGTACTAACATGATTCACACACAGAAAAACTTTCAAGTATAGTGTGTGTGAGTGTGTTTTTTGTGGAAAAGAAAGCAAAAGTATCAAAAAAACAAGGTTCGAGAATCTCAAACCACGTGGGTTGCCTCCCACTAGCACTAAATTTAGATCCTTCAGCCAGGCTTGTTGTTCCTCCATCAATCAACCATTTCCAAAAAGAAAAATGTTTTCATCCTCATCATACACAATCCTCTCAAATGCCTTCATTGTCTCCCAAGGGTTATGTGAGTTTCTCAAGTGTCTTTCTTCATTTGTCTCTCCTCCGGGGTCATCATCATAGGTCTCAAAGTAAGAATCCTCATCAACAAAACTTTTTAGCTCATTTAAGATGACTCCTTAGGAATCTTCCCTCTCATCTTGTTCTTGAAGGTGAAAACACCCTTATGGAAGCTTACACAAGTTGGACTTTGCTTGATGATGGCAAGCAATGATGTGTTTTCCTTAGTCAATCTTAAGACCTTCAAACTTTGCATGCCATAGTTTTGCCTTCCCTTGAGGAATGGGTATTTATAGGCATCAATGAGAGGGGTTTCCATCCTATTGGACACTTGCAATCCTAACAATATCACATTGGGATGTCTTGGATCAACAATGGGAGAACTTGGTGGTGTCATCTCAAAGGAAGATGGGATACAAGATATTATCTTCTCAAAATCTGACAGGACTGTAGAATTTATAGTGCACTTAACACTCTCACAAGGACTTTGCGGTAGGGGTTCTCAATCATGATCTTTGTCTAATTGCTTCCCTCACTTGTTGATCTCCTAAAAAACCTTGCCACACCTCAACATTGAAACCTTCTTCACTTGCTCATAGGGAGGAGGGGGAGCGTGTGATGGTTGCGGTGGTGGTGGTGGTTTTTGGTGTGGTTCTTGTGGTTGATATTATGGTGGTGGTTTTGAGGTGTGTTGAAATTTGTACGAAGGTTGAGGAGGTGGTGGATTATAGATAACAAGAGGGGGACCTATAGAACTATTTTCATTCTTTGGATGGACTATGGTTTGGGAAAGGGGTCTTCCCTCCTCACAAAGGGCAAGTAAAAGGGAAATCTCATCCCACCTTTAATCAAGCCACTCAATGGTTTTTCCATGAAAGGACACCTCTCTCTTCACTTCATCAAGGCTTCTTAACCTTGTAATAACTTCTTCTTCAAACATGGAGTCGTATTCTTTCTCTTGGACTCCTTGTTCCTCCCATGAAAAGTTTGGACCATTATTCTATTCTGGAGTGTATGAGCTTGACATGGAGCCTTAGTTGTTCTGGATGCCATAGGATTGTAGAACCATGTCCTCACAAAGAGCCACCATGGATTTGGAGGAGTAATTATAAGAACCTCCCACATGCATTTTCATGAGATGTACCATGTCTTCCAACATCTTCATCATGTAGGGCGGTTGAGGGATTGAAGGGGCTCATGCATCTCGGTCTACCATCTTGACTCTAAAGGGTTGCTTGTCACAAGCATAAGGCACAACCAAAAAAAAGAGGACAAGTTAGAAAAACAAGATGCAAAAGTAACACAAAGAATAAAGAATAGCAATGGTGAGGGCAATAGGAAAGGCTAATCTATACTAACTAGCTAGGATGAGCACCTACATCCCCGACAATGGCGCCAGAAAGCTTGGTCCATCAAGCCAGAGGCATACACACTAGCCAACAAAGGGTGACTAGATGCACCCCACGTGACTTGAACACACGTGTGGATCTTTCAAAATTTACAACAACCCTAACCAAGTCGATCACAGTGCCAAATAGGTTGCCCGCAAGCGCACAGGGATCTATTGTAGCATAGGTGAAGGGCAAGTGTAGGGGTCGATCCTTAGGGAAGAGGGGGCACTAGAGCTAGACTAGAGTTGGCTACGTTCCTAATGCAGAGTCTAGGGTTGAAGGGTTTAAAAGGGTTTGTTTGGGTGTTAAACTAGGTGAACAGGCAAGTAAAGGCAATTATGAAATCTAGATTATCACAACCCTAAGTTATCCTAAGCAGGCAAGTCTAATGAACTAGATTAAGCAAATAACAAAGCAACAAAAAAAGTGAACTACACTACACTAGAAGAGAAATTAACACTAAGAACTAGATTAACCACAAGAGAGGGAGTGAAAACCTAAGTTATCACTAAATGGCAAGACTGATCAATTAACTAGGTTTAGCACAAGTAGTTAAACTAGATTAGCATAAACAAGCTAAGGAAGAAAAATGGGTTTTAAGTAGTGATGATTAGGTAGGTGGGCCATTTGGGGATGTGGTTTGATATTAGTTGGGGGATCTCAACATAGCAAGCAATCATCACAATTCTATCTAGGTTACCAAACCAAACAACTAGGCAAGTGCTAGTAGAATGTACCCCATACTACTAGTTGGGGAACTAGGGTTAGGTGTAATTCTAGTAATACCTTTAAAGTTTAGGTCTCTAGGGCAAGTGGTATTAGGTCAATTGAGAGCTAAGGGTAGAAATGGGAGTAGAAATGAGGGGTTTTCACCTCATGCCACTAGCCATCTAGCCTTTAGAAAGCCCTAGGAAATTGCACTAATCACACTTACACTAGCCACTTAGATCTCACACTCACTTGTAGGAGGAGGGATGTGTATGTAGGAATAAAGGGAGCTAGCTAGGGATCCACTAATTGGACCTAGGAAGCATTCTTAATATTGCCACATACACTCCAATTCATCCTAGAAGCTGTCATCAAACATCTCAAAGCAAGCAATTCATGTTATAAGCACAAACCACATGCAATAAAATAGGAAATGAGATAGAAATAAAAAGTAATCATCGTAGATAGAAATTATGTTCATTACAAGCTAGTTTCCCCCAACATGGTATCAAAGTCATATTTTGACCCCAAACATCCCACCACTATGGGCTTAACTAGACATGATCAAGAAAATAGCAAAAGAAAGGGGAAGAAGGGGAAGAAACTCCATGGAGCTCATGGTAGAAGCCTTCTTATTCACCTCCTAGCTGCTTGGGGACGTACTCTCTCCTCCAAATGTGTAGATGAGCATGAAGAAATGGGGATTATGGAGGAAAACCTAGAAAACTAGGTTTCCAAGGTGAAATGGAGATGGAAATGGTGGGTGGCGAGTATAAATGCAAGGGGAATGCACTAAATGCTCAAAGAGTGGGTGGAGAGGAGTAATGGTGACTAGGAGCAGCTAACCTAGAGGCTAAAGGGTAATAACCCCATACTAGAGCTGCCACCCAAGTATATGTAGGTGATGGGAAAGCATTAGGTCAAGTGGGGGCAAAGTTGGTAGAACAGTGCAGAAAATCACGTAAAATTCTATGTAGCACGGTCGTGTTGGGCTGTATGGCCATGGTGAGTAGTAAGTAGCACGGGTTTGGTGGATGGGAATTATTGTGGTGGAAAAATAGAATGAACATGGGAATTTTGGGTTTCTGGGACCGGTTGCACGGCCGTGTTGGGTTCTAGTTAGCTTGGGCCTGCTGGCTAGCACGGGCCTGTTGGCATTCTTGGTCATTTTATGAAGTTACTGATGATTGGGGCATGTCCCAGAACGCCCATTCCATGGTAGCACGGCCGTTTTGGAGTCCTTCCCTGCATCTGAGTGTTGAACTTGGGCATCCATGAAGGTTATTGCTTCAATACATCCTTTGACCACTTGGGATAGGTTTGGAGTGGTTTTGGTCTCATTTTTGGCTCCTCCAAGCCTAGGGATACCCTAGATTCAACCATCTTCTTTCCAATCATCAAGTAGTGGCCAAAGTACCTATAAAACATGCAAAAACCATCCATAAGTGCATTTGACAATAAAACATGTATTGGGGGAATTAACTTGTAATCTAACTTGTTTAGATGTGATAGAAGTACAAAATGGCACAAGATGGAGCCCTAAAATAGGGCTACATCACCACCCCAAACTTAAAACATACTTGTCCGCAAGTATTCTTCAACTCAATCTCTCTTTTTAGTTTTATAATGCATAGCAACAGAAAATTATTGACTACATGGTCTTGGAAGTGACTAAGTGCATGTGTTCCATATCTCTCCTTTCCTCTTTCACATACCAATCATGAAATGAGTACTGAGCATACAAACTTCAAATATAAAGCATAGAAAACACAAGTTGTCCATATGTCCTTCATGTCATTTTGGGTAACCGTTTCATGTTGGTGTTAATCAAAGATGACTACGAGTATTGTTTCGCTTTCATGCATTCACTCTTATGCCTCAAACCACACTAGATGACCCACATGGCTATAGAAAAGGGTAAATTGAGCTAGATTTGATGTTTTCTAGCTCAATGGATGTGAAAATAGAGGAAATGGTTGCGGAAAGGATTTTGGAGTGGTATTACATAGAGCACTCATCTTTTCTTTGTTTGAATGTTCTTAAACAGGAGGATCCTTTTATTTTATTTTTGCTTTTCTTTTTCTTTTCTTTTCATTTTCTTTGCCCTTGGTGTAGATAAGGCATATGGTGGATAGGGTGAAGCGAGGAGATAAAGATATGGACACCCCAAACTTTTGGTGGTGGCCAAGGTTGATTATATGCACTAGGGCATCCTTTCATGAGGGGAAATGTATGAAGATGGTGAAAGAATAGTCATATCAAAGAGGGGTTATTAGTGTAGTCTTCAACATAAGATTTTATGCATGAAAGCTAATCCAACACTTCATCAAATGATATCACACCAAATTATAGAGCAACATCACACTCACATTTCTACGAAGTGATTCCATAGGCTTTAAGCATTTGTAGCTTGCTCAATTCACAAAATAACCAAAACTTTCACAAACTTTGAGAGAAGTGGTGCACATGTAAAAAGTCAACAAACAATATCATATAGCAATGGAATCTAAGAGAACGACATGCATTTTTTCAAAGGATTAAAAATTTCATTTCAAACAGTGGAGATTAAGTCAAAACATGCTTTTTGGGCAAGGACATTCAAGTTTGGGAAAAATTGGCCAAAATGGTGCCAATTTGCCTTCAATCACATCTAAACCTAACTTTTAGGGAATATGAAGCATAAAATAGCATATCCTAGTTAAAACATACAAAAATTACCAAAAACTATATGATAATACAATGCATGCTATGGAGTGATGAAAGAGAAAAAATTTTGAAAAATTATAAAGAAAATGCATGAAAGTAAACTACATGCATACGTGAATGCAAGCAGACACACAAGGTCAGGATAGACAAGTATGAGATTTAGTCAAATTGTTTGATCATCTTATAAAAATATAGCACAAGGTACATGGATGAAAATGCAGTGAAAGAAGGACTTACCACCCTACCACCCCAAACTTTTAAATCATGTTATCCTCAACATGAAATAGAAGTTTAGAATAGTAGGGTAAGGGGTGGAGTTACGGAAGACAACCACCAAGAGATGGAGTGATCAATGTAGCACTAGGTGAGTAGGGTAGGACCACCACGACTGTGTTGGGCAGCACGACCATTCTATCTTGCCGGTTACACGACCGTGCTGACTAGCACGACCGTTCTAGACTGCTTCTTGTAGCTTTTCTACTATTTTGCAATGTTCTCTTCAACTTTGATCTTCTCCTTGGCTGGACCCTTTTTGCATCATCTTTTCTTCCTTGTACCTGTACTAACATGATTCACAAATAGAAAAACTATCAAGTTTAGTATGTGTGTGTGTGGTTTTGTGGAAAAGAAAGCAAAAGTATAAAAAAGACAAGGTTTGAGAATCTCAAACCACGTGGGTTGCCTCCCACTAGCGCTATATTTAGATCCTACAGCCAGGCTTGTTGTTCCTCCATTAATCAACTATTGTCCAAAAGAAAAATGTTTTCATCCTCATCATACACAATCCTCTCAAATGCCTTCATTGTCTCCCAAGGGTTATGTGAGTTTCTTAAGTGTCTTTCTTCATTTGTCTCTCCTCCAGGGTCATCATAGGTCTCAAAGTAAGAATCCTCATCAACAAAACTTTTTAGCTCATTTAAGATGACCTCCTTAGGCATATTCCATCTCATCTTGTTCTTGAAGGTGAAAACACCCTTATGGAACCTTACATAAGTTGGACTTTGCTTGATGATGGCAATAAATGAGGTGTTTGCCTTAGTCAATCTTAAGACTTTCAAACTTTGCATGCCATAGTTTTGCCTTCCCTTGTGGAATGGGTATTCATAGGCATGAACGAGAGGGGTTTCCATCCCGTTGGACACTTGCAATCCTAAAAATATCACGTTGGTATGTCTTGGATTTGCAATGGGAGAACTTGGTGGTGTCATCTCAAAGGAAGATGGGACACAAGATATTATCTTCTTAAAATCTGGCAGGACTACAGAATTTATAGTGCACTTAGCACTCTCACAAGGACTTTGCAATAGGGGTTCTCCATAATGATCTTTGTCTAATTGCTTCCCTCCCTTGTTGAGCTCCTCAACAAACTTGTCACACCTCAACATTGAAACCTTCTTCACTTGCTCATAGGGAGGAGGGGGAGCATGTGATGGTTGTGGTGGTGGTGGTGGTTTTTGGTGTGGGTCTTGTGGTGGATATTTTGGTGCTGGTTATGAAGTGTGTTGAAAGTTGTACGAAGGTTGAGGAGGTGGTGGATTATAGATAATAGGAGGGGGACCCATATAACTATTTGCATTCTTGGGGTTGGCTATGGTTTGGGAAAAGGGTCTTCCCTCCTCTCAAAGGGAAAGTGAAAGGGAAATCTCATCCAGCCTTTGCTCAAGACACTCAATGGTTTGTCCACGAAAGGACACCTCTCTCTTCACTTCATCAAGGCTTCTTAACCTTATAAGAACTTCTTCTTCAAACATGGAGCTATCTTCTTGCTCTTGGACTCCTTGTTCCTCCCATGAAAAGTTTGGACCATTTCTCCATTCTGAAGTGTATGAGCTTGACATGCAGCCTTGGTTTTTCTAGATGCCATAGGATTGTAGAACCATGTCCTCACAAAGAACCACCATAGAGTTAACAAAGTAATTACAAGAACCTCCCACATGAATTTTCATGAGATCTAGCATGTCTTACAACATCTTCATCATGTAGGGCAGTTGAGGAATTGAAGGGGCTCATGCATCTCAGTCTACCATCTTGACTCCAAAGGGTTACTTGTCACATGCACAAGGAAAAACCAAACAAAAGAGGGCAAGTTAGCCAAACAAGATGCAAAATTAACACAAAGAATAAATAATAGCAATGGTGAGGGCAATAGTAAAGGCTAAGCTACACTAACTAGCTAGGTTGAGCGCCTACATCCCCGGCAACGGTGCCAGAAAGCTTGGTGCATCAAGCGAGAGGCGTACACACTAGCTAATAAAGGGTGACTAGATGCACCCCACGGGACTCAAATACATGTGTGGATCTTTCAAAATTTATAACAACCCTAACTAAGTCGATCACAATACAAAATAGGTCGCCCGCAAGCGCACATGGATCTATTATAACATAGGTGAAGGGAAAGTGTAGGGGTCGATCCTCAGGGATAGAGGGGACACCAGATCTAGACTAGTGTTGGCTATGTTCCTAATGCAGAGTCTAGGGTTTAAGGGTTTAAAAGGGTTTGTTTGGGTGTTAAACTAGGTGAACAGGAAAGTAAAGGCAATTATGAAATCTAGATTATCACAACCTTAAGTTATCCTAAGCAGGCACGTCTAATGAACTAGATCAAGCAACTAACAAAGCCAGAACAAAAGTGAACTACACTACACTAGAAGAGTAATTAACACTAAGAACTAGATTAACCACAAGAGAGAGATCAAAAACCTAAGTTATCACTAAAGGGCAAGACTGAGCAATTAACTAGGTTACACACAAGTAGTTAAACTAGATTAGCATAAACAAGCTAAGGAAGAAAAATGGGTTTTAAGTAGTGATGATTAGGTAGGTGGGTCATTTGGGGATGTGGTTTAATATTAGTTGGGGGGTCTCAACATAGCAAACAGTCATCACAATTCTATCTAGATTACCATATCAAACAACAAGGCAAGTGCTAGTAGAATGTACCGTATACTACTAGTTGGGGAACTAGGGTTAGGTGTAATTCTAGTAGGACTTGTCAAGTCTAGGTCTCTAGGGTAAGTGGTATTAGGTCAATTGAGAGCCAAGGGTAGAAATGGGAGTAGAAATGATGGTTTTTCACCTCATGCCACTAGCCATCTAGCCTTTAGAAAGCCCTAGGCAATTGCACTAATCACACTTACACTAGCCACTTCGATCTCACACTCATTTGTAGGAGGAGGGATGTGCATGTAGGAATGAAGGGAGCAATCTAGGGATCCACTAATTGGACCTAGGAGCCATTCCTAAGATTGGCACATACACTCCAATTCCTCCTAGAAGCTAAGTGTCATCAAACATCTCAAAGTAATCAATTCATGTTATAAGCACAAACCACATGTAATAAAATAGGAAATGAGACAGAAGTAAGAAGCAATCATCAAAGATAGAAATTATGTTCATTATAAGCTATTTTCCCCCAACATGGTATCAAAGTCACATTTTGACCCCAAACAACCCACCACTAGGGGCTTAGCTAGACATGATCAAGAAAATAACAAAAGAAAGGGGAAGAAACTCCGTGGAGCTCATGGTAGAAGCCTTCCTCTTCACCTTATATCTTCTTGGGGACGTCCTCTCTCCTCCAAAGGTACAGACGGGCATGAAGATATGGGGGATTATGGAGGCAAACCTAGAAAATTAGGTTTGTTAGGTGAAATGACGATGAAAATGGTGGGTGGAGAGCATAAATGCAAGGGAAATGCACTAAATGCTCAAGGAGTGGGCGGAGAGGAGTAATGGTGTCTATGAGCAGATAACCTAGAGGCTAAAGGGTGATAACCTCATGCTAGAGCTGCCACCCAAGTATATATAGGTGGTGGGGAAGCAGTAGGTCAAGTGGGGGCAAAGTGGGTAGAACAGTGCAGAAAATTGGGTACAATTTTGTGTAGCACGACTATGCTGGGCTACACGGCCGTGGTGGGTAGTGGGTAGCATGGGCGTGGTGGAAAAATGGAATGAACATGGGAATTTTGGGTTTCTGGGACTGGTCGCACGGCCGTGCTAGGCTCTAGCTAGCACGAGCCTGCTGGCTAGCACGGGCCTGTTGACATTCTAGGTCATTTTCTAAAGTTAATGTTGATTGGGGCATGTCCCAGAACGGCCATTCTATACTAGCACGGCCGTTCTGGAGTCCTTCCCTTGCATTTGAGTGTTGAACTTGGCCATCCATGAAGGTTATTACTTCAATACATCCTTTGACCACTTGGGGTAGGTTTGGAGTGGTTTTGGCCTCATTTTGGGCTCTTTCAAGCCTGGAGAACCCTAGATTCAACCATCTTCTTTCCACTCATCAAGTAGTGGCCAAAGTACCTATAAAACATTAAAAACCATCCATAAGTGCATTTGACAATAAAACACATATTGGGGGAATTAACTTGCAATCTAACTTGTTTAGATATGATAAAAGTACAAAATGGCACAAGATGGAGCCCTAATATAGGGCTACATCACCACCCCAAACTTAAAACATACTTGTCCTCAAGTATGCTTCAACTCAATCTCTCTTTTCAGTTTTCTTTCAATAAATAAGAATGACAAATGCATAGCAACAAAAAATTATTGACTACATGGTCTTAGAAGTGACTAAGTGCATGTGTTCCATATCTCTCCTTTCCTCTTTCACATACTAATCATGAAATGAGCACTGAGCATACAAACTTCAAATATAAAGCATAGAAAATACAAGTTGTCCATATGTCCTTCATGTCATTCTAGTAAATTGTTTCTTGTTGGTGTTAATCAAAGATGACTCGGAGTATTGTTTCGCTTTCATGCATTCACTCTTATGCCTCAAACCATACTAGATGACCCACATGGCTGTAGAAAAGGGTAAATTAAGCTAGATTTTATATTTTCTAGCTCAATGGGTGTGAAAATAGAGGAAAGGGTTGCAGAATGGTTTTTGGAGTGCTATTACATAGAGCACTCATCTTTTCTTTATTTGAATTCTCTTAAATAGGAGCATCCTTTTATTTTATTTTTGCTTTTCTTTTTCTTTTCATTTCTTTTTCTTTGCCCTTGGTATAGATAGGGCATATGGTGGATAGGGTGAAGTGGGGAGATAAAGATATGGCCACCCCAAACATTTGGAGGTGGCCAAGGCTGATTATGTGCACTCAGGCATCCTTTCATGAGGCGGGGAGGTATGAAGATGGTGAACGAATAGTCAGATCAAAGAGGGGTCATTAGTGTAGTCTTCAACATAAGATTTCATGCATGGAAGCTAATCCAAAACTTCATCAAATGATATCACACCACATGATAGAGAAACATGACATTCACATATATACCAAGTGATTCAATAGGCTTTAAGCGTTTGTAGCTTTCTCAATTCACAAAACAACCAAAACTTTCACAAACTTTGAGAGAAGTGGTGCACATGTAAAACATCAACAAACAAGACCATATAATAATAAAATCTAAGAGAACGACATGCATTTGTCAAAGGATTAAAAATTTCATTTCAAACAGTGGAGATTAAGTCAAAACATGCTTTTTGGGCAAGGACATTCAAGTTTGGGAAAAATTGGCCAAAATGGTGCCAATTTTCCTTCAATAACATCTAAACCTAACTTTTAGGAAATTTAAAGCATAAAATAGCAAATCCTAGTTAAATCATGCAAAAATTACCAAAAACTACATGAGAATGCGATGTATGCTATGGAGTGATGAAAGAGATTTTTTTTTTGTAAAATTACGAAGAAAATGCATGAAAGTAAACAACATGCATGCGTGAATGCAAGAAGACACACAAGGTCAGGATAGGCAAGTATGAGATTTAGTCAAATTGTTCCATCATCTTGAAAAAATATAGCACAAGGTACATGGATGAAAATTAAGTGAAAGAAGGGCTTACCGCCCTACCACCCCAAACTTTTAAATCATGCCATCCTCAACATTAAATAGAAGTTTAGAATAGTAGGGTAAAGGGACAGACTCACATAAGACAACTACCAAGAGATGAAGTGATCAATGTAGCAATACTAGCTGAGTATGGAAAGACCACAATGACTATTTTGGGTAGCACAACCATTCTATCTTGTCAGTTACACGGCTGTGCTGCCTAGTACGACCGTTCTAGACTACTTCCTGTAGCTTTTCTACTATTTTGCAATGTTCTCTTCAACTTTGATCTTCTCCTTGGCTGGACCCTTTTTGCATCATCTTTTCTTCCTTTTACCTATACTAACATGATTCACAAATAGAAAAACTATCAAGTATATTGTGTGTGTGTTTTTTTTTGTGTGGAAAAGAAAGCAAAAGTATCAAAAAGACAAGGTTTGAGAATCTCAAACCACGTGGGTTGTCTCCCACTAGTGCTAAATTTAGATCCTTTAGCCAGGCTTGTTGTTCTTCCATCAATCAACCATTGTCTAAAAGAAAAATGTTTTCATCCTCATCATACACAATCCTCTCGAATGCCTTCATTGTCTCCCAAGGGTTATGTGAGTTTCTCAAGTGTCTTTCTTCATTTGTCTCTCCTCCGCGGTCATCATCATAGGTCTCAAAGTAAGAATCCTATTCAACAAAACTTTTTAGTTTATTTAAGATGACCTCCTTAGGCATCTTCCCTCTCATCTTGTTCTTGAAGGTGAAAATACCCTTATGGAACCCTACATAAGTTGAACTTTGCTTGATGATGGCAAGCAATGATGTGTTTGCCTTAGTCAATCTTAAGACCTTCGAACTTTGCATGCCATAGTTTTGCCTTCCCATGAGGAATGGGTCTTCATAGGCATCAAAGAGAAGGGTTTCCATCTTGTTGGACAGTTGCAATCCTAAAAATATCACATTGGGATGTCTTGGATTAGCAATGGGAGAACTTGGTGGTGTCATCTCAAAGGAAGATGGGACACAAGATATTATCTTCTCAAAATCTGGCAGGGCTGTCGAATTTATAGTACACTTATCACTCTCACAAGGACTTTGCGGTAGGGGTTCTCCATCATGATCTTTGTCTAATTGCTTCCCTCCCTTGTTGAGATCCTCAACAACCTTGTCACACCTCAACATTGAAACTTGCTTCACTTGCTCATAGGGAGGAGGGGGAGAATGTGATGGTTGTGGTGGTGCTGGTGGTTTTTGGTGTGGTTCTTTTGGTGGTGGTTGTGAGGTGTGTTGAAATTTGTGTGAAGGTTGAGGAGGTGGTGGATTATAGATAACATGAGGGGGACCCATATAACTATTTGCATTGTTTGGGTTGGCTATTGTTTGGGAAAGGGGTCTTCCCTCCTCACAAAGGGCAAGTGAATGGGAAATCTCATCCATCCTTTGATCAATCCACTCATTGGTTTGTCCTTGAAATGACACCTATAACTTCACTTCATTAAGGCTTCTTAACCTTGCAAGAAATTCTTCTTCAAACATGGAGCTGTCTTCTTGCTCTTGGACTCCTTGTTCCTCCCATGAAAAGTTTGGACTATTTCTTCATTCTAAAGTGTATGAGTTTGAAATGGGTCCTTGGTTGTTATGGATGCCATAGGATTGTAGAACCATGTCCTCAAAAAGAGCCACCATGGAGTTGGAGGAGTAATTATAAGGACCTCCCACATGAATTTTCATGAGATCTACCATATCTTCCAACATCTTCATCAAGTAGGGCGGTTGATGGATTGAAGGGGCTCGTGCATATCAGTCTACCATCTTGACTCCAAAGGGTTGCTTGTCACATGCACAAGGCACAACCAAATGAAAGAGGACAAGTTAGAAAAACAAGATGCAAAAGTAACACAAAGAATAAAGAGTAGCAATGGTGAGGGCAGTAGAAAAGGCTAAGCTACACTAACTAGCTAGGCCGAGTGCCTACATCCCCGACAATGATGGCAGAAAGCTTGGTGCGTCAAGCCAGAGGCGTACACACTAGCCTACAAAGGGTGATTAGATGCAACCCATGGGACTCAAACACACGTGTGGATCATTAAAAATTTATAACAACCCTAACCAAGTCGATCACAATGCCAAATAGGTTGCTCGCAAGCACACGGGGTACTATTGTTGCATAGGTGAAGGGCAAGTGTAGGGGTTGATCCTCAGGGACAGAGGGGGAACTAGAACTAGATTAGCATTGGCTACGTTCCTAATGCAGAGTCTAGGGTTGAAGGGTTTAAAAGGGTTTGTTTGGGTGTTAAACTAGGTGAATAGGAAAGTAAAGGCAATTATGAAATCTAGTTTATCACAACCCTAAGTTATCCTAAGCAAGCAGGCAAGTCTAATGAACTAGATTAAGCAACTAACAGATCCAGAGCAAATGTGAACTACACTACACTAGCATAGCAATTAACACTAAGAACTAGATTAACCACAAGAGAGAGAGTTAAAACCTACGTTATCACTAAAGGGCAAGACTGAACAATTAATGAGGTTAAGCACAAGTAGTTAAACTAGATTAGCATAAACAAGCTAACAAAGCAAAATGGGTTTTAAGCAGTGATGATTAGGTAGGTGGGCCATTTGGGGATGTGGTTTGATATTAGTTGGGGGATCTCAACATAGCAAGCAATAATCACAATTCTATCTAGATTACCAAACCAAACAACAAGGCAAGTGCTAGTTGAATGTACCCTATACTACTAGTTGGGGAACTAGGGTTAGGTGTAATTCTAGTAGGACTTGTCAAGTCTAGGTCTCTAGGGTAAGTGGTATTAGGTCAATTGAGAGCCAAGGGTAGAAATGGGAGTAGAAATGATGGTTTTTCACCTCATGCCACTAGCCATCTAGCCTTTAGAAAGCCCTAGGCAATTGCACTAATCACACTTACAGTAGACACTTAGATCTCACACTCACTTGTACGAGGAGGGATGTGTATGTAGGAACATAGGGAGCTAGCTAGAGATCCACTAATTGGACCTATGAGCCATTCCTAAGATTGCCATATACACTCCATTTCCTCCTAGAAGCTAAGTGTCATCAAACATCTCAAAGCAAGCCATTCATGTTATAAGAACAAACCACATGCAATAAAATAGGAAATGAGATAGAAGCAAGAAGAAATCATCATAGATAGAAATTATGTTCATTACAAGCTATTTTCCCCCAACATGGTATCAAAGTCACATTTTGACCCCAAACAGCCCACCACTAGGGGCTTAGCTAGACATGATCAAGAAAATAGCAAAATAAAGGGGAAGAAACTCCATGGAGCTTGTGGTAGAAGCCTTCTTCTTCACTTACTAGTTGCTTGGGGACGTCCTCTCTCCTCCAAAGGTGCAGATGGGCATGAAGATATGGGGGATTATAGAGGAAAACCTAGAAAACTAGGTTTCCAAGGTGAAATGGAGATGGAAATGGTGGGTGGAGAGCATAAATGCAAGGGGAATGCACTAAATGCTCATGGAGTGGGTGGAGAGGAGTAATGGTGGCTAGGATCAGCTAGCCTAGAGGCTAAAGGGTGCTAACCTTGTATTAGAGCTGCCACCCAAGTATATATAGGTGGTGGGGAAGCATTAGGTCAAGTGGGGGCAAAGTGGGTAGAACCGTATAGAAAATTGGGTAAACTTCTGTGTAGCACGGACGTGCTGGACAGTGGGTAGTACAGGCATGGTGGATGGGAACGAGCGTGGTGGAAAAATAGAATGAATAGGGGAATTTTGGGTTTCTGGGACTGGTAGCACGGCCGTGCTGGGCTCTGGCTAGCACGGGCCTGCTGGTATTTTGGGTCATTTTCTGAAGTTACTGTTGATTGGGACATGTCCCAGAACGGCCATTTCATGGTAGCACGGCCAATCTGGAGTCCTTCCCCTGCATTTGAGTGTTGAATTTGGCCATCCATGAAGGTTATTGCTTCAATACATCCTTTGACCACTTGGGGTAGGTTTGGATTCGTTTTGGCCTCATTTTGGGCTCCTCAAAGCTTAGGGAAACCCTAGATTCAACCATCTTCTTTCCAATCATCAAGTAATGGCCAAAGTACCTATAAAACATGCAAAAACCATCCATAAGTGCATTTGGAAATAAAACACATATTGGGGGAATTAACTTGCAATCTAACTTATTTAGATGTGATAAAAGTACAAAATGGCACAAGATGGAGCACTAAAATATGGCTACATCACCACCCCAAACATAAAACATACTTGTTCTCAAGTATGCTTCAACTCAATCTCTCTTTTTTTGTTTTCTTTCAACAAATAAGAATGACAAATGCATAGCAACAGAAAATTATTGACTACATGGTCTTCGAAGTGACTAAGTGCATGTGTTCCATCTCTCTCTTTTCCTCTTTCACATACAAATCATGAAATGAGCACTGAGCATACAAACTCCAAATATAAAGCATAGAAAATACAAGTTGTCCATATGTCCTTCATGTCAGTCTGGGTAAACTGTTTGATGTTGGTGTTAATCAAAGATGACTAGGTGTATTGTTTTGCTTTTATGCATTCACTCTTATGCCTCAAACCACACTAGATGACCCACATGACTGTAGAAAAGGGTAAAGTGAGCTAGATTTGATGTTTTTTACCTCAATGGGTGTGAAAATAGAGGAACATGTTGCAGAAAGGTTTTTAGAGTTCTATTACATAGAGCACTCATCTTTTCTTTATTTGAAAGCTCTTAAATAGGAGCATCCTTTTATTTTATTTTTGATTTCCTTTTTCTTTTATTTTATTTTACTTTACCCTTGGTGTAGATAGGGCATATGGTGGATAGGGTGAAGCGGGGAGATAAAGATATGGCCATCCCAAACTTTTGGAGGTGGCCAAGGCTGATTATGTGCACTAGGGCATCCTTTCATGAGGCGGGGAGGTATGAAGATGGTGAAAGAATAGTCAGATCAAAGAGGGATCATTTGTGTAGTCTTCAACATAATATTTCATGAATGAAAGCTAATTCAACACTTCATCAAATGATATCACACCACATGATAGAGCAGCATGACATTCACATTTCTACCAAGTGATTCCATAGGCTTTAAGCATTTTTAGCTTGCTCAATTCACAAAACAACCGAAACTTTCACAAACATTGAGAGAAGTGATGCACATGTAAAAAGTCAACAAACAAGACCATATAGTAATAAAATCTAAGAGAATGGCATGCACTTGTCAAAGGATTAAAAATTTCATTTGAAATAGTGGATATTAAGTCAAAAATGCTTTTTGGGCAAGGACATTTAAGTTTGGGCAAAATTGACCAAAGTGGTGCCAATTTGCCTTCAATCACATCTAAACCTAACTTTTAGGGAATTTAAAGCATAAAACAGCAAACATGCAAAAATTACCAAAAACTACATGAGAATGCAATGCATGCTATGGATGATGAAAGAGCAAAATATTTGAAAAATTACAAAGAAAATGCATGAAAGTAAACTACATGCATGCGTGAATGCAAGCAGACACACAAGGTCAGGATAGACAAGTATGCGATTTAGTCAAACTGTTTGATCATCTTGCAAAAATATAACATAAGGTACATGGATGAAAATGCGGTGAAAGAAGGGCTTACCGCCCTACCACCCCAAACTTTTAAATCATGCTGTCCTCAGCATGAAATATAAGTTTAGAATAGTAGGGTAAGGGGGTGGAGTCGCAGAATACAACCACCAAGAGATGGAGTGATCGATAGCACTAGGTGAGTAGGGCAAGAACACCATGACCGTGTTGGGCAACATGACCATTCTATCTTGTCGGTTACACGACCGTGCTGCCTAGCATGACCGTTCTAGACTGCTTCCTGTAGCTTTTCTGCTATTTTGCAATGTTCTCTTCAACTTTGACCTTATCCTTGGTTGGACCCTTTTTGCATCATCTTTTCTTCCTTGTACCTGTACTAACATGATTCACAAATAGTAAAACTATCAAGTATAGTGTGTGTATTTTGTGTGTGGAAAATAAAGCAGAAATATCAAAAAGACAAGGTTCGAGAATCTCATACCACGTGGGTTGCCTCCCACTAGCGCTAAATTTAGATCCTTCAGCCAGGCTTGTTGTTCCTCCGTCAATCAACCATTGTTCAAAAACAAAATGTTTTCATCCTCATCATACACAATCCTCTCAATTGCCTTCATTGTCTCCTAAGGGTTATGTGAGTTTCTCAAGTGTCTTTCTTCATTTGTCTCTCCTCTGGGGTCATCATCATAGGTCTCAAAGTAAGAATCCTCATCAATAAAACTTTTTAGCACATTTAAGATGAACTCCTTAGGCAGCTTCCCTCTCATCTTGTTCTTGAAGGTGAAAACACCCTTATGGAACCTTACATAAGTTGGACTTTGCTTGATGATGGCAAGCAATGATGTGTTTGCCTTAGTCAATCTTAAGACCTTCAAACTTTGCATGCCATAGTTTTGTCTTCCCTTGAGGAATGGGTCTTCATAGGCATCAACGAGATGGGTTTCCATCCTATTGGACACTTGCCATCCTAAAAATATAACATTGGGATATCTTGGATCAGAAATGGGAGAACTTGGTGGTGTCATCTCAAAGAAAGATGGGACACAAGATATTATCTTCTCAAAATTTGGCAGGACTACAAAATTTATAGTGCACTTAGAACTCTCACAAGGACTTTGCGGCAGGGTTTCTCCATCATGATCTTTGTCTAATTGCTTCCCTCCCTTGTTGAGCTCCTCAACAACCTTGTCACACCTCAACATTGAAACCTTCTTCACTTTCTCATAGGGAGGAGGGGGAGCATGTGATGGTTGTGGTGGTGGTGGTGGTTTTTGGTGTGGTTCTTGTGGTGGATATTGTGGTGGTGGTTGTGAGGTGTGTTGAAAGTTGTACGAAGGTTGAGTAGGTGGTGGATTATAGATAACAGGAGGGGGACCCATAGAACTATTTGCAGTGTTTGGGTTGGCTATGGTATGGGAAAGGGGTCTTCCCTCCTCACAAAGGGCAAGTGAAAGGGAAATCTCATCCAGCCTTTGCTCAAGCCGTTGAATGGCTTGTCCATGAAAGGAAACCTATCTCTTCACTTTATCAAGGCTTCTTAACCTTACAAGAACTTCTTATTCAACTATGGAGTTGTCTTCTTGCACTTGGACTCCTTGTTCCTCCCATGAAAAGTTTGGACCATTTCTCCATTCTGAAGTGTATGAGCTTGACATGCAACCTTTGTTGTTCTGGATGCCATAGGATTGTAAAACCATGTCCTCACAAAGAGCCACCATGGAGTTGGAGGAGTAATTATAAGAACCTCCCACATGAATTTTCATGAGATCCACCATGTCTTCCAACATCTTCATCATGTAGGACGGTTGAGGGATTGAAGGGGCTCGTGCATCTCAGTCTACCATCTTTACTCCAACGGGTTGCTTGTCACACGAACAAGGCACAACCAAACACAAGAGGACAAGTTAGCAAAACAAGACGCAAAAGTAATACAAAGAATAAAGAATAGCAATGGTGAGGGCAATAGGAAAGGCTAAGCTACACTAACTAGCTAGGCCGAGTGCCTACATCCCCGACAACGGTGCCAGAAAGCTTGATGCGTCAAGTTAGAGGCATACACACTAGCCAACAAAGGGTGACTAGATGCACCCTAAGGGACTCAAACACACGTGGGATCTTTCAAAATATATAACAACCCTAACCAAGTCGATCACAGTGCTAAATAGGTCACCCGCAAGTACACGAGGTACTATTATAGCATAGGTGAAGGGAAAGTGTAGGGGTCGATCCTCAGGGACAAAGGGAGAACTAGAGCTAGAATAGCATTGGCTACGTTCCTAGTGCAGAGTCTAGGGTTGAAGGGTTTAAAAGGGTTTGTCTGGGTGTTAAACTAGGTGAACATGCAAGTAAAGGCAATTATGAAATCTAGATTATCACAACCCTAAGTTATTCTAAGCAAGCAAGTCTAATGAACTACATTAAGCAACTAACAGAGCCAGAGCAAAAGTGAACTACACTACACTAGTAGAGCAATTAGCACTAAGAACTAGATTAACCATAAGAGAGAGAGAGAAAAAACCTAAGTTATCACTAAAGGTTAAGACTGAGCAATTAACTAGGTTAAGCACACATAGTTAAACTACATTAGCATAAACAAGCTAAGCAAGAAAAATGGGTTTTAAGCAGTGATGATTAGGTAGGTGGGCCATTTGGGGATGCAGTTTAATATTAGTTGTGGGATCTCAACATAGCAAGAAATCATCACAATTCTATCTAGATTACCAAACCAAACAACAAGGCAAGTGCAAGTAGAATGTACCGTATACTACTAGTTGGGGAACTCGGGTTAGGTGTAATTCTAGTAGGACTTGTTAAGTTTAGGTCTCTAGGGTAAGTGGTTTTAGGTCAATTGAGAGTCAAGGGTAGAAATGGGAGTAGAAATGAGGGTTTTTCACCTCATGCCACTAGCCATCTAGCCTTTAGAAAGCCCTAGGAAATTGCTCTAATCACACTTACACTAGCCACTTAGATCTCACACTCACTTGTAGGAGGAGGGATGTGTATGTAGGAATAAAGGGAGATATCTAGGGATCAACTAATTGGACCTAGGAGCCATTCCTAAGATTGCAACATACACTCTGATTCCTCTTGGAAGCTAAGTGTCATCAAATATCTCAAAGCAAGCAATTCATGTTATAAGCACAAACCACATGCAATAAAATAGGAAATGAGATAGAAGCAAGAAGCAATCATCATAGATAGAAATTATGTTCATTACAAGCTATTTTCCCCCAACATGGTATCAAAGTCACATTTTGACCCCAAACAACCCACCACTAGGGGCTTAGCTAGACATGATCAAGAAAATAGCAAAAGAAAGGGGAAGAAGGGGAAGAAACTCCATGGAGCTCATGGTAGAAGCCTTCTTCTTCACCTCCTAGCTACTTGGGGACGTCCTCTCTCCTCCAAAGGTGCAGATGGGCATGTAGATATGGGGGATTATGGAGGAAAACATAGAAAACTAGGTTTCCAAGGTGAAATGGAGATGGAAATGGTGGGTGGAGAGCATAAATACAAGGGGAATGCACTAAATGCTCAAGGAGTTGGTGGAGAGGAGTAATGATGGCTAGGAGCAGCTAACATATAGGATAAAGGGTGCTAACCTCGTGCTAGAGCTTCCACCCAAGTATATATAGGTGGTGGGGAAGCATTAGGTCAAGTGGGGGCAAAGTGGGTAGAACAGTGCAAAAAATTGGGTAAAATTATGTGTAGCATGACCGTCCTGGGCTACACAGCTGTGGTGGGCAGTGGGTTGCACGGTCGTGGTGGATGGGAACGACCGTGGTGGAAAAATGGAATGAATAGGGGAATTTCGGGTTACTGGGACTGGTAGCACGGTCGTGCTGGGCTCTGGCTAGTACGGGCCTGCTGGCATTCTAGGTCATTTTCTAAAGTTACTGTTGATTGGGGCATGTCCCATAACGGCCATTCCATGGTAGCACGGCCGTTCTAGAGTCCTTCCCATGCATTTGAGTGTTGAACTTGGCCATCGATGAAGGTTATTGCTTCAATACATCCTTTGACCACTTGGGGTAGGTTTGGAGTGGTTTTGGCCTCATTTTGGGCTCCTCCAAGCCTGGAGAAACCCTAGATTCAACCATCTTCATTCTAATCATCAAGTAGTGGCCAAAGTACCTATAAAAATGCAAAAACCATCCATAAGTACATTTGGCATTAAAAAACATATTGGGGGAATTAACTTACAATCTAACTTATTTAGATGTGATAAAAGTACAAAATAACACAAGATGGAGCCCTAAAATAGTGCTACATCACTCATCATGTTTCCATATTTTCTTCCTCCTCTCGCTTTTGCTCTCTCTCTCTCTCTCTCTCTTCTATTCTATTCATGGAGACACATTCGTGGTCTCTCTCATCTACACACAACTTGCAAGCCACTGACCAAATAAATCTCTATACACATAATGATGCTTTATCCTATTATTTTTCTTATGTGTACTTCCCTTTTTCATTGGTCATTTTATTCACTTTGTCCTTTCATTTTTTTGATAAAATTTATTTATTCTTTCTTTTTATTATTCTCTAATTGCTTCTCATGCCATTTTATTCTTTCTTATTTGGCATCCGTTTAACTTCTGCTTTTTTTTCTCCTCACAGTTTGGCAATTTATATTCTGGTTTGTTTTTATTATTTTCTTTAATTTATCCCACCATTGCGCTATATGTTTTTTGCATTGACTTAAATGAAAAATATAACACATCATGTATTGCGTTCATATTGTATAGACGATACTCCTAACTGATAAATGGAGACAGAGGATAATAATAAATAGAATTGTATAGCATATACTTACGACATACATTATCAACATTGAAAAATAAAAATATGAAAATTTATCACAACAATGGTTCGGTCATCATGAATAGCCTAATATATATCTAAAAATTGTGGTAAAAGAAATGTGTAAAAGTATATAATATAAAAGGAAGTCAGTTCAACACTGGAATGGATGTTAATCCCAGACTGCCCACCTATAAGATGGAGACAGTTGACATTGTTGTTCAAAAATTTAGGGGAGAATATGATCGAGATAGGATGAGTACGATGATCAGTCAAACATATTTTAAATAATAAAAAAATTGACAAGTTTTATTACTTAACTTTAAAATATATGTTCTATAAACATGTAGCTATACATTTAATGCATATGAATAACTAGAGTTTCAAATATATTATATAAACATGTAATTATATAGATGTGCATATGTTATGAATCTGAATATTTGAACATTCAAATTTGTTCATCGTTGTGGACAATAATAAAATCTAGCCTGAGTGAGTCTATGTATGGTTGTGTTGTATTAGGATATAGTTAATTTACTAACATGCATAGATTGAGTTATAGTGATCAATGATAGTTTATTAGAAATAGAAAAAAAATAATCATTTGTCAATCATATGCTATAATTTAAATATTTTAGCCTAACTAGATTTGTGTGTTTAATTGCTTACTGGCTTATATGCAATCAAGTAATAAATTTCTTCCTTTAGTAATTATTTAGCAAAATGAAGAAGTAATTATGGTCAAAAACAAAAATAAGTAAGAGGAATTAAAAAAAGCTAAAAAGAGAAAGTGAGAAGAGAAAAAGGGGGAAGTCAATTAAAGGAGAAAAAGAACATGATGTGGAAAAGGGAGGAGAAAGAAATAGTACAAAGAAGGAGAAATCAAAATAAATGAGTAGGAAGAAACTCGTAATCAGGAGAAGCCTTTAGAGATGAAGAAGAATATATTAAAAAGGAATACTGGACTGGAACGATATCATATGAGAACAGAAGAGACGAATGAAGAAAGTTTGAAAGAATAGAGAGACACGACTGTCAATAAATAGGAAAAAGAAAAGTCACATTGATGTATAATAGATGCTAAAGTGTGATGAAAAGTTATTGGCTCATCACAATTAGATAAATAGAAGAGAGAGAGAGAGTTACATGAAGAGGAAAGGAAGGATGTAGGAGGAGCATAATATTGAGGAATCCACAATGATGGTAGACTCTATGTGTGTTGTCATGAGAGAGAACAGTGAGAAGGGACTGCATTTACACTAAAATGAGTACCACAAAGGAAGTGTGAGAAAGTTCCAACTTCTCTCTAGCCCCAACTCCTGGAACATCAACAACTATCTCCTTCGGCGAGCTCTAGAGCATTGAAATCCAACTACCTGCTAGCCCACACCTCTGGAACATCAACCATCCTCTCCGCCTGTGGGTTTCGACGCTTTGATCTCGTGGAGCCTCTCATGACACCATCAAGGTAGATAGCTAAACATGCTAAGGACCCAATCAGGTGAGCTTTTAACCTTGGGTTTCTACTCAGGTGAGCTCTTCTAGCAGATTTTTACTCCAGATCAACACTGCATCATCTCTAATTTTGCGATTGTACCACCTATCCGGACTCCCACACCTGTATCCTTCATATTTGATCACCACCCTTTTTGAGATACCCTATTCCTGATCAAGCGAGACACTCTACACCTTTTTTTGTGTTCTCATCCAACTTTGATCCCCCCTTTTACAGGAGCCCCCTGGCCGTTCCTGCTCCCTGCATGCACGACTTGATCCCTCTCTCTTCAAGTGAGACTTTCTCTACCTTTAGCGATCACGCTCTGTGACATCATTACCATCGCTAGTACACCTGGACTTAATCGTTGTCCCTTTATTGTCCTCGAGCCACCCTCCCAACCTATATCCCACAGAATCTTCAATATGAGGACTGGAGGTACCATCTTTGCATCTCTAAGAACCAACAAGAGGATAAAAGACAAGCAATTGATCTCAACCCTTTTCAAAAGTGCTATGCTTTATAAGAAACCACCGACCCCTACTAGATCAGACTATCTCATGCCTGCCTTACCATATATGGCTTCACACTTCCCATTCATGGATTAAAACCTATCAAACCCCTTGTACCTCACCAGCATACCCCTCCCGAAATCTTGGAAATACCACAAATTTGACATATTGCCTGGTCCTAATACTATCCTAGTTGGAAACAAATCCTTCCCAGTCACCATAGAACTCTTCGGAAAATATGAACTCTACATCACCAAAGGTTGGGCAAGCATGATTGCTGAGTTGAAGATCAAGCGGTAGTGGATCATCTTCATTAAACCCTCAGCACACAAAACCCTAACTGTTTGGGTAAATGATTTCAACAATGAACCCCCCCAAGATCTTTACCCACTTTTCTTCAACAAGGAAGAACACATCTTCTCTTCTACTTCTAGCTCAACTAATCATCTCTTTGTGAGAAAAGAGCACCAACCTCCCTCTAGTACAAAGTTCTGTCCCGTCTCCCTATCGTCCAACCTAGATAACAAAGATATGGAAGACACATCTACATCATCATCTATCGGCAACATGATTGCAACAAGGTATGAGAAATCTTCCACATCTGAGGTTAGTAGGGTAGATAGTAAGCACCATGTTCAAAAAAAAGATAACATCATCCCAACTGACCCTCACCAACTAAATCTTACTTTCCCACCTCTTGGACACATCCTAGTGGTTGCCCTTACCCAGTTGTGCTTTGAGACAGAGAGAAACTCTCATACTTGGGAAACAACCCCTCAAAGGTGACCCTTTAGAGCTCTTCACTGCACCTATTGCAACAGCCTGCACCACTCACGACTAAGATGCACCAAAAAAGTGATCTGCTTCAATTGCCAAAAGAGGTGCCACACCTGGCGCGTCTATAAATCCACCCTAAACCATTTTCCAAAAACGTTTAGACACTTCCCAAAATCTCAACCAGGTTACGATGCTCACAATTAGCCCAATAAACACTTTTTCAAATATGACAAATCCCATCAGCATAAACATCCTAATCATTCTTTATCGATTCAAAACAACTCTTTTACATATCTTGTAGATCCATCTTCCCCTCCATCTAAACCCCATGCACATGATAAACTCTTCTCACGTCCTCCTTTTAAGCCCTCTATGGCACCACCTGAAAAACCCTCACCCTAACATAACCACTCCTCTTCTTTCAGCTACCCAAACCCTCTCCATGGCTCCTGCTGCCCACCTGGAGTCACTGTTCGGAAAACCCCCCGCTTAGGCCGAATAATTGGCCAAATATTCCTTTTTGGGGGTCTACCGAACCGATTATCAATAATCGGCCTATAATCGGTCAAGGACCGATTAATCGGTCGATCGGGGGAATAATCAGCTGATTAATCGGCGATTTCAAAATCAAATGCTAGTAATAATTTTTTTTACATTAATTTTTTCTAATACTACTATTGGTCATTACAATTACATTCTCTTCTTCCAATTTACATATTTGGTCTTCTGCTCATGTTTTCTCTATGAGTTTATAGTTAGTGTTTATTGAACTGATCCTTACTATTGACGTTTTCTCTATACGTTTATAGTTAGTCTATTACTTATAAATGTTTCTAATTACTTATCATTGTCATTATTATATGGTCAATATATAATTTACATATCTTTATGATTAATATTAAAAAAAATCAAAACCGATTAAAACCGAATATTCTCCCGCTTATACTCCCACATACCGTATATACTCTATTCGGTACCCTCTCCGCCCGTACACCGATTACCGCTTTTCAGAACACTGCCTGGAGTCTGCCATCCCTTTTGATCTCCCTACCAACTCTTTGACACTTCTGAAGGTCTTCTCTACTAGAAGTGTCCTAGCTTCTATTGAAAAAAACCTAGATAACAACACGGTCAATATTTTGGATGTCACAAGAGATATTGCCCTTCTAATCCCTGGGCACACTGTACTCAAACAAAAAATTCTCTCACCCTCACAACTTATATACTTGTCCCTGAGGTTACAAAGATAGACCACCTATTCAAACAAATTCTCACGATTCCTTGTGGGACTAGCTTTGTTCAAGCCAACCTCTCTACATGGACATTGATAACCTCCTATTTTAGTAGTTTATCTTAGTCTTTTTCTTTAGTTTTCCATACTCTTTTTACGTTTATACGGTACATAAACCTAATTTTACCCCTTTTTGTAAATACATCATCAAACTAACTTTTTCCTTTTACACTTGCAGAAAAAGCACAAAAAAATCATAAAAGAATAAACCAACCTCAAGGCCGAGTGAAGCCAAACGGTCCCAAGACCGCATGGAATTCAAACGGTCCCGAGACCGCATGAAGCCAAATGGTCCCAAGACCGCATGGAGTTCAAACGGTTCTGAGACCGCATGAAGCCAAACGGTCCCAAGACCGCATGGAGTTCAAACGGTCCCAAGACCGCATGGAGTTCAAACGGTCCCGAGACCGCATGAAGTCAAACGGTCCCGAGACCGCATGACGCCAAACGGTCCCAAGACCGCATGGAGTTCAAACGGTCCCGAGACCGCATGAAGCCAAATGGTCCCAAGACCGCATGGAGTTCAAACGGTCCCGAGACCGCATGAAGCCAAACGGTCCCAAGACCGCATGGAGTTCAAACAGTCCCGAGACCGCATGAAGCCAAACGGTCCCAAGACCGCATGGAGTTCAAACGGTCCCGAGACCGCATGAAGCCAAACGGTCCCAAGACCGCATGGAGTTCAAACGGTCCCAAGACCGCATAAAGCCAAACGGTCCCAAGACCGCATGGAGTTCAAACGGTCCCAAGACCGCATGGAGTTCAAACGGTCCCAAGACCGTTTGACGCCAAACGATCTCAAAACCGCCAAACGGTCTCAAGACCGTTTGACGCCAAACGATCTCAAGACCGTTTGACGCCAAACGGTCTCAAGACCGTTTGACGCCAAATGGTCTCAAGACCGTTTGACCCCAAACGGTCTCAAGACCGTTTGAACCCAAACGGTCTCCAGACCGTTTGACCTCACTCAAGGCCTATAAATAAGACCTCAAGGGCCATCCCTGAGGGGAGTCCAGACGTCAAGAGGCTGCCTCTCTAGTACCAGAACAACTCCATCCACCGCCCGAGGCTGCCGGTCTGAGACTCACATTCCATTACAAAGCTACCTTCTCTCTCATCAACAAAGAAGGTGAGAGGAGAAGATCCGTCGTCAAGCAAGCCACGAAGGGTGAAGATCGTTGCTCTCTCCACCAAGGGTTCAACCTTCTCTCCTCAGTGGAGATGATGTTCTTTCTATCTCTTCTTTCCTCCTCCTTTGTTACTCCCTCTATGAGGAGCGAGTAGTTCCATCCACTGGGGTGCGGGGACTAGCCCCGCTGCCCATGTCTTGTACTTTGTACTAAAAAGATGTTATCCTTTCGTTTTAATACGAAATCGTTCCATACATGCTTGAATGATGGCCACGTTCTTGTATGCATCTATTGTCTTTTGTTGTGGTTTGTCTACGACCGCTCTCGAGACTCGAATACCGATTTAGTGTTGGTTTCTGGTGTGTGTATCCACCACGCATCCGTTTCAGTGTCTAGGAGTGTATCTCAAAGAGTGGAGTAAACTCACTATCATCCGTTGCACTTCCATCTGTATGGAAGTAACCTTGGTAAGTCGAGGAACACGCTTTGCGAGGGGAATGATGTAAAGCATGTGACCATTTGATCGGGAATGGCTGGCGTTGCAACATTCCCGCACTTCTCGTAGCTAGGTTATCCGAATAGGAGACTAGGCCTACAAAGATACTATTCGATTTGATAATTATCGCTCGCTTGTTAGTTTTAGATGCACGTTTCATGAGGTTGAGTAAGATTCTCTCTTTGTAAGACTACATATCTTCATTGACACGTAGAAATGTACCGAATGAGAGCTACTTAACCCTTGAAGGATGCGATGCATTGCTCTTGTCTTATAAGGCATCGGTCTTGTGGAACATCGAAGGATGCAATGCATCACTCTTGTCTTACGAGGCATCGGTCTTGTGGAACATCCTTGGATGCAATGCATTTGTCACGCCCCGATCTCACATTAACCACAAACCACAAGATTAAGACGCGACAGGATGGGATTCACACATAAGCCAATCACTCTTTACTTTTTAAAACCCTTTAAAGGACATTAACAGGATAATCTGGTTTATGCTGTAAAATGAAACAAAACAACTGCAGAAGCATCATTATTAAACTGACTAACAATATAAACAGAGGTTACAGCATATTACATTATTCGGCATAAAATAAAGCATAACAGTTAATTTACATCAATATACATATTCTCTCTCTCACTCACACCTTGTCCCGTAGATCGAGGGGAATGGACTAAGAGACCTCTAACTATTAACTACGAACCTTCTATCGACTAGGCGTAAGGATAAATCGATCCTTCAGATTTCCTGCTGCTGATGATAACCTGAAAATGTTTTGAGTAGAGGTATGAGCCTACTCGCTCAGTGAATAGTATTTCACTTAGCAATCACTAAACAACTCATCAGGTTTATAATATTGAAATTAAATATAAATGCAGAACTAAGCAAGGCAGTTCTAATACCATAACAAACATACAGATAATAATCACATTCTAAATCATCAACAGGTAATTCAGGTAGATAAACAGTTATATAAATTTACTGTGAACCTACATGATTATTTATTCATTTTATTATGCCCTAAATATATGCAGTGTACTCTGCATATAAAGATCCGTAACAAGTTCATGCTACGGCCCCACCGTACAAGACTTAGCGACACACCCGGGAAATGCTAAGTCTGACTTCGGCCCTGCTCTGCTACAGGACCCCAGGCTCCACGGCCTCACTGCACAACCACGTGTGCTGCACAACCACGTGTGCTCCAGACTCTGCAAACCTGAGCACACAGGCAGAGAGTCTCACGGGGTTATCTCCATGACACACGCACGGATAATGTTGCAATAACCCCCACTTTCCTCTAGTGCCACCGTGACACAAGCACGCGTTATTGTTGGACACTACCTTACCATCCTCGTGTCTCCATGACATCGCACGGATAATGTTGCAACACGAGTTTCACCCCTAAATCGCAGACACATGTTAGGGGTTCTACGGTGTTAGGGCATCTAGGTCTATACTTGATTAACAAATAAACATTTAAACAGGAATATTACATTTCATGCATTTTGCACAATCTAAACATCACAAAAGCACATATATATAATTATCATAATTAAACATGATTCAGAATCATTTATCCAGTTTCAATGCTAAACAACTATATTTGAAATCAGTAAATACATTGCAACAATAATACAGGAAATCTCATCATCTTCATTAAGTATATCACGTAGTTCAATTCTAATGAATCTAACATTCTCTATTGTATGAACTATACTGTTTAGAAGTTACATCAATTGATACAGAAGCAATTAAACAATTAATTTGAGTTAAATATGGATTTCTAAATGAACTACTACTCACTTTCTGGAACTCGGCCGACCAAACTGGGAACTCGGCCGATCGGCTGACAACTCGGCCGATCCACCTGCAACTCGGCCGATCCAAACCTTGGTCGAAAACCTATAATGGGAAACTCGGCCGAATCATGTCCAATTCGGCCGATCAAAACACTGATCGTCAAAATCTAATTAAGGATCTCGGCCGAACCATATGCAATTCGGCCGAACTGCGCACTGGCTAGGAAACTAAAACGGATATAGGTTTATTAAAAGGTGAAATCCTACTCACCGCATTTCGGATTGTCCGGGTTCGTCCGGAATTGCGTCTAAGGCCGGATTCTAGACGATTTCGGATCGTCTTCTACCTCTGGTCTTTTCCAGTTTACGAACCTGCTGCAACAGCAGCTTTCACTCTCGAACAGGTTGGAGAAGAGACTCGGTTAGGTGCTGATTGAGGGCTATTAGTTGCGGATTTCTGCTTAGGCCTCTTGGCCGAGCTCAAAGGCATCATCTCCTTGACAAATCCCACTCCATTAAGCCCTAGCTCAGACAGCTGCTTACAGGCACTTCTACGTTCACAAACAGGTTGAAGAAGAAGGTCACGCTTAGTGCTTGACACATCTACAACTGCATATTTGGATTCAAAACCATAAATCGGAATTGGGGTTACCTTCCCGAAGAACTAGACCAGCCAAACGATCCCTCCTTGATCGTGCGCCACACAGCTATTGCTGCAGGTCGGCCGGCGCTCAAGCAGGTTAGGTCGACGATGGTGGGGGAAAGAAGGGAGGAAGGAAGGAGGTAGAAGGAGGAGAGCAGTGGGGATGTTGGATCGGAGCCCAGGGCTAGAAAATCGCCCCATGATCGCCCCTTGCTCGTGACCTGCTTCAAATCTATCGGGCGCCGCTTTTGGCGAGTTCCTGTTCTATCGGTCGCGTGAGGGAGAAAAGAACAGGGGTAACCGACCCCAAAGGTAGTAAATAAAATAAAAGATAAAAGTCCAATTAATAGAAAAATTGCACTTAGGTCCAAAAACCTTAAAACTGTCATAACTTTTGCCTTGGAGGTCCAATTCACATGATTCTTTTTGCAACGTTTCGAGCACGAGGTCCTCTACACCCTCAAAGAAAGTAATCATACTAACTAGTTTGTTTCAACTAATCGCTTCATAGGCACTTATTTAACTTAATGAACTTAATAACCAACGTTGCTATCATCATTAGTTACCTTATATGAGTAAATCTCAACTATTGATTCATGACTTAGCTTATCTTGGTTATTAGCTAATCATAACTGGTCAAATGCACAAATTGCATCTTGAGTACTTTATTCAATTTGATTAAATTAATGATGCACTAAGCGATGTGCTTACTGGTTAATCATGGAGTGGGTCATAACAGCATCGCTCTTGTCTTATAAGGCATCGGTCTTGTGGAACGTCCATGCATCTAGCTTATAAGTCTTACTTGCTTAGTACATATACAATGCATGTGTAGCGGTGGTGAATACCTGCTTAACCCCAGTGATTCATCATCATTTGTTAAATCTTAGTTTTACTTGCTTTATTTACTTTTCATGCTTTAGTCTAAAAACCAATCAAAATCCAACCTTTTGATATAAGTGCCAATTAGTAAAATAACTAAGTGAAGTGCTGTACGTTTTCCAACTTGTTGCTTGCAACAAGACCGTTGTCTTTTGGGTTCGATCCTAAATCTGTACTATGATAAGGCTTCCATACTCTTATGGGGTTGGAGTTGTTATCTAAGCACCAGTTCTAGGTAAACCTAGGGAAGACATCAATCCTCTCTAGGGTTTTTGGTGATAGAATTCTGGGACTCCCATTGGAAGACTGAAAATCTTTTGGTGTAAGTCCTAGCTCCATCAAAAAATGGTGCCAAACGGTCTCAAGACCGTTTGAACCCAAACGGTCTCCAGACCGTTTGACCTCACTCAAGGCCTATAAATAAGACCTCAAGGGCCATCCCTGAGGGGAGTCCAGACGTCCAGAGGCTGCCTCTCTAGTACCAGAACAACTCCATCCACCGCCCGAGGCTGCCGGTCTGAGACTCACGTTCCATTACAAAGCTACCTTCTCTCTCATCAACAAAGAAGGTGAGAGGAGAAGATCCTTCGTCAAGCAAGCCACGAAGGGTGAAGATCATTGCTCTCTCCACCAAGGGTTCAACCTTCTCTCCTTAGTGGAGATGATGTTCTTTCTATCTCTTCTTTCCTCCTCCTTTGTTGCTCCCTCTATGAGGAGCGAGTAGTTCCATCCACTGGGGCGCGGGGACTAGCCCCGCTGCCCATGTCTTGTACTTTGTACTAAAAAGATTTTATCCTTTCGTTTTAATACTAAATCATTCCATACATGCTTGAATGATGGCCACGTTCTTGTATGCATCTATTGTATTTTGTTGTGGTTTGTCTACGACCGCTCTCGAGACTCGAATACCGATTTAGTGTTGGTTTCTGGTGTGTGTATCCACCACGCATCCGTTTCGGTGTCTAGGAGTGTATCTCAAAGAGTGGAGTAAACTCACTATCATCCGTTGCACTTCCATCTGTATGGAAGTAACCTTGGTAAGTCGAGGAACACGCTTTGCGAGGGGAATGATGTAAAGCATGTGACCATTTGATCGGGAATGGCTGGCGTTGCAACATTCCCGCACTTCTCGTAGCTAGGTTATCCGAATAGGAGACTAGGCCTACAAAGATACTATTCGATTTGATAATTATCGCTCGCTTGTTAGTTTTAGATGCACGTTTCATGAGGTTGAGTAAGATTCTCTCTTTGGAAGACTACATATCTTCATTGACACGTAGAAATGTACCGAATGAGAGCTACTTAACCCTTGAAGGATGCGATGCATTGCTCTTGTCTTATAAGGCATCGGTCTTGTGGAACATCGAAGGATGCAATGCATCGCTCTTGTCTTACGAGGCATCGGTCTTGTGGAACATCCTTGGATGCAATGCATCGCTCTTGTCTTATAAGGCATCGGTCTTGTGGAACGTCCATGCATCTAGCTTATAAGTCTTGCTTGCTTAGTACATATACAATGCATGTGTAGCGGTGGTGAATACCTGCTTAACCCCAGTGATTCATCATCATTTGTTAAATCTTAGTTTTACTTGCTTTATTTACTTTTCATGCTTTAGTCTAAAAACCAATCAAAATCCAACCTTTTGATATAAGTGCCAATTAGTAAAATAACTAAGTGAAGTGCTGTACGTTTTCCATCTTGTTGCTTGCAACAAGACCGTTGTCTTTTGGGTTCGATCCTAAATCTGTACTATGATAAGGCTTCCATACTCTTATGGGGTTGGAGTTGTTATCTAAGCACCAGTTCTAGGTAAACCTAGGGAAGACATCAATCCTCTCTAGGGTTTTTGGTGATAGAATTCTGGGACTCCCATTGGAAGACTGAAAATCTTTTGGTGTAAGTCCTAGCTCCATCAAAAAATGGCACCGTTGCCGGGGACAACGGAACGTTAGTATTTCACTTAGTTTATTTTTCTAGTTGGTGAGGATTTTACACTTTCTTTTTGAATCATAACTCATCATCTTCTTGAAGCTTTCATATTGTCTCTATTATCTAAAGGTGTTCTCTTTTCTTTACTCAGGTAGAACCCGTATATGCAATCACCGCATAATCGAGGATTCTCCCCTGATCCGGAGTTCGACTCTGAGGTAGAGAGAAGTTTCCACCGCAGAATCCATCTCAATCGCCAACGCGCTAGTCAAATGGCTGACGAACATCATCAAGCCGCTTTGGTGATGGAGAGAGTCAATGCTGCTATCGCCGCACAACGGGCACAACTCATTGCAGACACCCGTTCCCAAATACAAGCGGAGATACGAGCAGAAGAGCAAGCCCGCATAAGAGCAGAGACCGAGGCTGCTCAGCTCGAATTACGAAACAAGCAACTGAGGGACTATGCTGTCCCGAAGAATTACGAAGACAACCACCCGGTCCGGCCTCCGATCATCAATATCCCAAACTTTGAGATCTGGACCCAGTGGATCCAGATTATGCAAGGAATTTCCTTCTCTGGAGGTTCAGGGGACGATTGCATGGACCATTTGAAACGGTTTAAGGCATTATGCCGCCTGGTCCCGCAAGCTGGCATTGCTTTCGACGCAATAATGCTCCACCTGTTTCATTTCACCTTATCTGGAAGGGCTTTGAGTTGGTACAACTCATTGGACAGAGAACCCATCATAACCACTTGGGCCCCTCTAGAGGAAAAATTCTTGGAGAAGTTCTTTCCACCCTCGCTTACCTACGAAATCAGAGGGTAGATCAACCATTTCTCCCAGCTACCTGGAGAAACCCTCGCTGAGGCATGGGAAAGATTCAAGGAACTTCTACGCAAATGCCCTCATCATGGAATTTCACAGAATCAATTGATTGAAACTTTTTATCGGGGGGTAAGTGATGACATTAAACAATTCCTAGATTCCTCATCTGGAGGAAATTTCATGAGGAAAAAATATGAAGATGCCTGGAAGATCGTTACCTTAGGAGCCGAAAACCAGTCCAATTGGGGGCGGTCAGCCGGAAAAGGCGTCTTAAAAGTCTTTAAAGCTGAAGAATCTATGGAACTAAAGTCAATAGCCGAAGCTTTGAAGACAATCGCTCATAAACAGCAAACCCTCGAAACAACTCTAGGGGAAATTGATAAGAAGAAAACCCCGCTGGTTCATCAAGTCAAAGCCGTCACAGGATCCTGTGAGGCTTGTCATTCTTCGGATCATCCGACTCTTTCCTGCGGAATACTCTATAATGTGATGATGGATCTGCATCCACCACCACAATCCTATGAGGCCATCACTAATCAGGCTGAAGATCAGATTCCAGAGCAAGTCAACTCCATCCATACTATTCCCGGACAAGTTTATTATAATCCCAGTCAACCAAGGAACCATCCTGGGTTCCAGTATGGGAATCCTTCTGGAACTGCGAATCCGCAACATCAGACACAAGGGGGACTTGACAATAGGCTGCCTCCTGGATTTCCAAACAATTTTAACCAAAATCAAGGGAACCCAAGGAACAATTTCCCTAGGGCTAACTACCCTAGAAATCAATCAGCCTACTATCAGTACACTCATCCCCCGCTTCACCCGCAATTGCATATTCAACAGTCTCAACAACAAAACCCTCAGAAAAACGTCACTGCACAACCGGAAGATGAGCTATCTTTGATAAAACAAATGCTTCAGTCTCAGCAAACCATGCTGGCCAACCAACAAGCTCAACAGAAGGCAGTTGAAGCACATCTTGCCCAAATTGCTGCACAATTGAAACCCCCAACAGGAACTTTTGATGGGCAGCCTGATCCAAACTCTAAATATGGGAAAAATAAACACGAACAGCTGAATGCCGTCACCACAAGGTCGGGACGCATTCTTCCTGAACCCATCAAGATCACTCTAGATGATGATGATGTGCCCACTTTTATGACGAAAGAGATCTCGCAACAAGAGATTGGGAAATCCCCCGAAGGCACAGAGGACAAAAACAAAGAGCATGTACCTGCAGAATCCAAGGTCCCGCAATTCAAACCAAGGATTCCGTACCCAGGCAGACTGCAAGAAACAAAAATGGACACCAGGTTTCAGAAATTCAAGGAAGCAATGAAGAAACTTTATATTGACATCCCACTCCTTGACGCTCTATCCGAAGTACCAGCATGGGCAAGGTATCTCAAAACTTTGCTATCATGTAAGTATATCACCAAAGAGCAGGAAACCGTCAAGCTCGCTCAAACCACTTCTGACATCATCTTGAACAAACTACCCAAAAAGAAGAAGGACCCAGGTTCCTTCGGAATCCAATGTTGCATTGGAAATGCATCCACAAAGAAAGGATTGGATGAACTCGGGGCTAGTATATCCATTATGCCCTACTCAATGTGCCAACGCCTTGGTTTCACTGACCTGCTGCCTACAGCAATGACTATCCAACTAGCCGACTCCACCATAACCGCACCGTTGGGAATCATCGAAGATATCCCAGTAAGGATAGGGAAGGATGCCTACGTTCCATGTGATTTTGTCATCATGGATATTAAAGAAGACTTAAGGTATCCGATCATTTTCGGTAGGCCTTTCCTAGCTACAGCCAAAGCGCTAATCGATGTCGAAGCCGGAACCATCATTCTTAGGCTCGGGAAAGAAGCAATTCAATTCCGCGTCCTTGATAGCATGAAAGGTCCCATCATCCAAGAAGAAGTCTTTCTTTTAGACGCAATTCAACAAATGTCGCAATTAGAAATCTCCGAGCCAATTGACGAACTTGAGAATGCTCTTATCAATCCAGAAGTTGAATTCTCTGCAAATGAACTAGTCCAGCAATGCATCCAATACCTAGAAAAGATAGAAGAAGCACCAAAGGCTACTTTTGAAGAGCTTAAAGCCATCACTACCATTGAAGCAGCAGAACCATCAAAAACCCCTGAATTGAAGACTTTACCTACAGGGCTTAAATATGTTTTCCTGGATAAGGAAGAGCTATGCCCAGTTATTATCAGTTCCACCCTTACCGAAGACCAAGAAGTCAAACTTCTGGACAAACTAAGGAGGCACAAAAAGATCATTGGTTATAAAATAACCGACCTCACAGGCATAAACCCGGCTCTGTGTATGCATAAGATTCCTATGGTTGAAGAATTTAAACCCACTCGTGAACATCAAAGAAAACTGAACCCAAATTTGAAAGAGGTAGTCCGTTTGGAAGTCCTCAAACTACTCAAAGCTGGCATGATCTATCCTATCTCTGACTCTCAGTGGGTCAGTCCTGTTCAAGTTGTCCCAAAGAAAGGGGGCACTACTGTAGTGATCAACGATAAAAATGAGCTCGTACCTACTAGGACTGTAACGGGGTGGCGAATGTGCATCGATTATAGGAAGTTGAATAAAGCTACAAGAAAAGACCACTACCCTCTACCCTTCCTTGACGAAGTCCTAGAGCGCTTGGCCCACCAAAAGTATTTCTGTTATCTCGATGGTTACTCCGGGTTCTACCAAATACCCATACATCCAGAGGACCAAGAAAAAACCACCTTCACTTGTCCCTTTGGGACATATGCTTTCAGAAGAATGCCGTTCGGGCTATGTAACGCTCCTGCTACTTTCCAACGCTGCATGTCTGCCATCTTCGCCGGATTAACTGAATCTGTTATGGAAGTCTTTATGGATGATTTCTCTGTCTATGGATATTCTTTCGATAACTGTCTAAATAATCTTGAACGAGTCCTGCAACGTTGCAAGGAAACGAACCTTATCCTGAATTGGGAAAAATGTCATTTCATGGTAACAGAGGGTATCGTCCTCGGACATAGAATAAGTGATAGGGGAATTGAGGCCGACAAAGAAAAGATTGATGTTATCTCAAAGTTGTCACCTCCGAAGGACATAAGGGGCGTTCGAGCTTTCCTAGGTCATGCAGGGTTCTACAGAAGGTTCATCAAAGATTTCTCGAAAATAGCTAAACCCATGACCCAACTCCTGACAAAAGATGCCGAGTTCGTTTTCGACCAAGAATGTATGCGAAGTTTCTCTACCCTTAAAGAAGCATTAATTTCCGCACCTATTCTAAGGGCTCCAGACTGGTCGCAACCATTCGAAATCATGTGCGACGCAAGTGATTATGCCATAGGTGCCGTTTTAGGACAACAGATCGATAAGAAACCCTATGTCATCTACTATGCATCAAAAACGCTTAACGAAGCACAGAAAAACTACACGACCACGGAAAAAGAGTTTTTGGCTATCATCTACGCCTTCGAAAAATTCCGCTCTTACCTGATCGGCTCTAAAGTCATCGTCTACACTGACCATTCTGCTATCCGACATCTGATCCAGAAACAGGACGCCAAACCCAGGCTCATCCGCTGGGTATTAATGCTTCAAGAATTCGACCTAGAAATCAAAGATAAAAGTGGCGTAGAGAACGTTGTAGCCGATCACCTCAGCAGAATCGAGGTTGAAGAAAAAGATAAAATCCCTATCAGGGATTCTCTTCCTGATGATCAGCTTATGAAGGCCACTCATAGTTTTCCTTGGTTTGCTGATATCGTCAATTATCTAGCCACAGGGATCATCCACCCGTCTGCTTCATATCAGGATAAAAGGAAATTCCTTCATGACATAAAACGTTATCATTGGGACGAACCCTACTTATTTTACCTCTGTGCCGCGGACTTTTTCGCCGGTGCCTTCCAGAAGAAGAAATAACCTCGATTTTGGAACACTGTCACTCCGGACCCACGGGGGGGCACATGGGCGCCAAGAAAACTGCCATAAAAGTTCTACAATCTGGTTTCTTTTGGCCCACCATATCAAAAGACTCACATGATTTTGTCAAAGCCTGTGATAAATGCCAATTTTCGGGCAACATATAAAAAAGGGATGAAATGCCTCTTACCATGTGGCAGGAAATTGAACTGTTTGATGTATGGGGAGTAGACTACATGGGACCTTTCCCTTCATCATATGGCTTCTATTACATTTTGGTCGCAGTGGATTACGTCTCAAAGTGGGTCGAAGCTGTACCCACCGTATCCAATGACTCCAAACCTGTTGTCAAATTGTTCAAAGACACTATTTTTCCGAGATTTGGAGTTCCAAGAACGGTCATATCTGATGGCGGGACCCATTTCCTGGAACGAAGTTTTGAAGCGTTACTGAGAAAATACGGAGTCCATCACAAAGTTGCCACACCTTACCACCCACAAACTAGTGGCCAGGTAGAAGTGTCCAATAGATAGATAAAAGCGATTCTTGAAAAAACAGTGAATAAAAACCGCACTGATTGGTCCACCAAACTTCCTGACGCCCTCTGGGCATACCGTACTGCTTACAAAACACCAATTGGAACAACTCCGTTTCATTTGGTGTACGGCAAATCATGTCATCTTCCAGTAGAACTAGAACATAAAGCCTGGTGGGCCATCAAGCAACTAAACTTCGACCTTAAAAGCGCAGGGGAGAACAGACAACTCCAGCTACAGGAGCTAGAAGAACTCCGAATGACAGCATATCACAGTGCCAGAATCTATAAAGAGCAAACAAAAATGTGGCACGATGGACATCTTAAGAGAAAAGATATCGCCGTTGGCGACAAAGTGCTCTTATTCAACTCCAAGCTCAGATTATTCCCCGAAAAGCTCCGAACAAAATGGTCCGGACCCTTCACCATAAAACATATCTACCCAACTAGAGCCGCCATTATCATCGGCAACAACGGAGGAGAACGAACGGTTAATGGGCACCGTTTAAAAAGATACTACACTCAGGAAGACAAAACACATCAACAAACCCTCGATATCAGAGATGCTACGCCCACAGCATAACAACCTTACAAGTTTCGTCGAGCCAGTGACGTAAAACCAAGGCGCTTCTTGGGAGGCAACCCAAGACCTCAGTATCACCTTCTCTAATTTCTAGTCTTTTATTTTTTCTTTTGATTTTGTTTTGCTTTCTTTAAGTTCTTGCATCATTAATCTAAAAATACAAAAAAATCTACATAATCAAAACTACAAAAACAATACATAAAACAAACAACATAAAAATTCATAAACCAAAATACAAAAAATAATATACATACTCAAAAACAAACATAAAAATATACAAACCCTTTGTGCCCCTCCAAACGGTCTCCAAACCGTTTGGAGCCAAACGGTCTTGAAACCGTTTGGACTCCAAACGGTCTTCAAACCGTTTGGAACCAAACGGTCCTGAAACCGTTTGGGACCAAACGGTCCTCAAACCGTTTGGGACCAAACGGTCTCGAAACCGTTTGAGACCAAACGGTCTTGAAATCATTTGGGACCAAAACGGTCTTGAGACCGCTTGGGACCAAGCGGTCTTCAAACCGTCTGGAATACAAAAGGTCACCCACCTATCACTATAAATATCGACCCTACCCCTCTGTCTTTCTCTCTTCGAACCTTCGTTTTCTCCAGAGCTTTCGTGCGAAGAGCTTCCCTTTTTGCTCCTGTTGCATCCGCGCAAAGTCACCTTTCCGTCCGCCTTCCGCAAGGTAGTCCGGCGACTCCACGCTGCTCATTTCATCGCCAGTCGCTGCTTACGTTGCCATCGCCGTCGTTATCGACCGAGTTCACCATCTCTTCTATCGCCTTCATCGCCGCGCCGTTCTGTCATTACCATCATGGCGCCAGTTGCCGTTTCCTTTACCATCGCATGACGTCTCTCTCTTCGCCATCGCCGTCGCTGTCAAAAGACTTCACCGACTCTTCCACCGCTTTCATCGCTGTCGCCGTTCTCTCATCGTTTTCGTCTTTGTCGAAGGCGCCGGAGCGTTCTTCACCTTCGCGCCGTTCCACCTTCTCCCGCGCCGGCGACCTGCGACTCTTCGCTTTCCAAACGGTCTTGAAACCATTTGGGGCCAAACGGTCCTCAAACCGTTTGGAACCAAACGGTCTTGAAACCGTTTGGGGCCAAACGGTCCTCAAACCGTTTGGAACCAAACGGTCTTGAAACCGTTTGGGGCCAAACAGTCCTCAAACTGTTTGGAACCAAACGGTCTTGAAACCGTTTGAGGCCAAACGGTCCTCAAAACCGTTTGGAACCAAACGATCCTGAACTACATATCAAATTTAAACTATTTCAAATCTTCTCTAAATTACGAAACTCATACTTTTTTCAGAAGTGGCGTCAAACAAGGCTTCCGGATCCGGAACTGCCCCTGCTCCGACAAGGGAGCAGATGATGGAGGAGCGAGACAGGCTCATACAAATAAGGGACACTTACAACACCACCAGAGCCGCCCCTCCCAAGACCAAGATCATTGACGTCCTGTGTAAAATAACCCGCCTCACCAAATGCCTGGGTGAGGCTCCTGAAGAAGACGTCGAGCACATCTTTTCGAACGATGATGAAGGTTCAGACTACACACCGAACCACGATGAAGACTCCTCTGCCCAAGAGACAGAGGGAAAGTGCAAGGCTGCAACATCACGTCTTTTCTAAAAATACTTACTTGCGCATTCCCTCTCAATTTGTGAAGCTGAACAACATTTGGGGAATTGGTCGAGCATTACTTAGTTATTCAGCAAAGCAGTTTCCCGTAATACTTTTTCACTATCAGGATGGGAACCGTAGGATATCCAAAATGGGTGTTGGTTGGTATGACTTTCAGATAGAAAACGATCTGAGGATTGGAGATGTATTTGTATTTGAGCTACTACTGAAGGACAATGATATCATGAACTTTTGTGTAACCAAGCAGCACATATCAAGCAACACTTGCAATAAAGACCATCCTCCAGTTAGTGGCAACATGGAAGATGGAATCAATATTGAGAATAGCAGCTACCTGACTTAATCCATGGATGATGAAGTAGGAAATCCCAAGGAAACTGATGTCGAAGGCAGCGACTACCACAGTAACTTGAAGTATGATCAAGCAAAGAATATGCTAGACAATATCAAGACAAAATTGCAAAAGAGTGCGCTGTGAAATTAATGGAGCTCCTGAGTCAGCACTCCAAGGCATACAGCAAAGAGCACTTCAATCGCCCAGCCTTCTGCCATAAATGCCCCCATCTTTACGAGGGCAATTCGCATCCACTCTACTCCGATCTCCAGGGGCTACCGAAAATCTGCCTTAACTCGCAGCCCTTGTTCTAATGACTTCTCAACCTATCACTTTGCCACTCTGAGGACAGAGTGTGTGATAAGTTAGGGGGGGATTCATTAGATAAGGGCTAGGTATCAACTTCTATACTCCCTTTTCCTTTATACAATTCCCTAAATAGTCACCTCAACTAACTCTAGAATCATGTTAGTCTTACAAATAAATAGCACTCAGACATCAAATGGCGATTTATCAATTCCCACCTACTATGGATTCCATATTTTTGCTTCAATTCTTTATCTGACTCTCTACAGGTCAAAATCAGGGCAGAAATAAGCCGAGATCTCGAGGATGAGAGGGAAATTAGGCAACTTCCAAATCAAAAAGTTCTGCAAGTGGATCACAAACCAAATAAGTGCATGCTGAAAAACTTTAAGAACAGCTTTCCTCTCTTCAAAATAAAAGAGGCTTGGCCACCCAAAATAAATCCTCATTCCAAAACCCAAGCCTGTGAGTTTTTGAATAAAAGCCAGAGAGACAAATAAAATCATGAGAGTTGTGCCACGTATAAGGACCTATATGAAGAACTGAAAAAGGGCTCACCCGGCCGGCACATTCCGCTGCCCTCACAAAGGCAGCTGTGTCGCGTCCGGTAGTGAAACCCTAAAAGTTCCAAGTATATGAAAAGGCTCATAAAGGACTTGCCCAGCCGGTACATTCAGCTGCCCTCATAAAGGCAGATGTGTCGTGCCCGATAGTGAGATCCTAAAAAGCATAGACAGCCCCTCCCCCACTCGAAGGGGAGCTACACTTCAAAGCCTTTAGCCAACCCTCATACCCTCTCTAGCTTCCAGTAGGTTTCCAGAGAGGTATAAAGTTGATTAGAGTCAACAGCATGCACAAAATAAATGTGGTCCCAAGGCAAATTTTGAGATACGGAAAAACCCTGAGATCCAAGCAACTCTCGAAATCCAAAAGAATCAAGGCATGCAATAAGCCTCGATATGACCCCTGGGGAACTCAGGTCAAGAATTGAAGCAAGAGTATGGAGACCCTAATTAAGATCGCCTCGCCATTTCATGTCTCAGCTCTATCTAACTTGAGGACAAGCTAGACTCTAAGTTAGGGGGGGTGATAACCTCCTATTTTAGTAGTTTATCTTAGTCTTTTTCTTTAGTTTTCCATACTCTTTTTACGTTTATACGGTACATAAACCTAATTTTACCCCTTTTTGTAAATACATCATCAAACTAACTTTTTCCTTTTACACTTGCAGAAAAAGCACAAAAAAATCATAAAAGAATAAACCAACCTCAAGGCCGAGTGAAGCCAAACGGTCCCAAGACCGCATGGAATTCAAACGGTCCCGAGACCGCATGAAGCCAAACGGTCCCGAGACCGCATGAAGCCAAACGGTCCCGAGACCGCATGAAGCCAAACGGTCCCAAGACCGCATGGAGTTCAAACGGTCCCGAGACCGCATGGAGTTCAAACGGTCCCGAGACCGCATGGAGTTCAAACGGTCCCGAGACCGCATGAAGCCAAACGGTCCCAAGACCGCATGGAGTTCAAACGGTCCCGAGACCGCATGAAGCCAAACGGTCCCAAGACCGCATGGAGTTCAAACGGTCCCGAGACCGCATGAAGCCAAACGGTCCCAAGACCGCATGGAGTTCAAACAGTCCCGAGACCGCATGAAGCCAAACGGTCCCAAGACCGCATGGAGTTCAAACGGTCCCAAGACCGCATGAAGCCAAACGGTCCCAAGACCGCATGGAGTTCAAACGGTCCCAAGACCGCATAAAGCCAAACGGTCCCAAGACCGCATGGAGTTCAAACGGTCCCAAGACCGCATGGAGTTCAAACGGTCCCAAGACCGTTTGACGCCAAACGATCTCAAAACTGTTTGACACCAAACGGTCTCAAGACCGTTTGACGCCAAACGATCTCAAGACCGTTTGACGCCAAACGGTCTCAAGACCGTTTGAACCCAAACGGTCTCCAGACCGTTTGACCTCACTCAAGGCCTATAAATAAGACCTCAAGGGCCATCCCTGAGGGGAGTCCAGACGTCCAGAGGCTGCCTCTCTAGTACCAGAACAACTCCATCCACCGCCCGAGGCTGCCGGTCTGAGACTCACGTTCCATTACAAAGCTACCTTCTCTCTCATCAACAAAGAAGGTGAGAGGAGAAGATCCGTCATCAAGCAAGCCACGAAGGGTGAAGATCGTTGCTCTCTCCACCAAGGGTTCAACCTTCTCTCCTCAGTGGAGATGATGTTCTTTCTATCTCTTCTTTCCTCCTCCTTTGTTGCTCCCTCTATGAGGAGCGAGTAGTTCCATCCACTGGGGCGCGGGGACTAGCCCCGCTGCCCATGTCTTGTACTTTGTACTAAAAAGATGTTATCCTTTCGTTTTAATACTAAATCGTTCCATACATGCTTGAATGATGGCCACGTTCTTGTATGCATCTATTGTCTTTTGTTGTGGTTTGTCTACGACCGCTCTCGAGACTCGAATACCGATTTAGTGTTGGTTTCTGGTGTGTGTATCCACCACACATCCGTTTCGGTGTCTAGGAGTGTATCTCAAAGAGTGGAGTAAACTCACTATCATCCGTTGCACTTCCATCTGTATGGAAGTAACCTTAGTAAGTCGAGGAACACGCTTTGCGAGGGGAATGATGTAAAGCATGTGACCATTTGATCGGGAATGGCTGGCGTTGCAACATTCCCGCACTTCTCGTAGCTAGGTTATCCGAATAGGAGACTAGGCCTACAAAGATACTATTCGATTTGATAATTATCGCTCGCTTGTTAGTTTTAGATGCACGTTTCATGAGGTTGAGTAAGATTCTCTCTTTGGAAGACTACATATCTTCATTGACACGTAGAAATGTACCGAATGAGAGCTACTTAACCCTTGAAGAATGCGATGCATTGCTCTTGTCTTATAAGGCATCGGTCTTGTGGAACATCGAAGGATGCAATGCATCGCTCTTGTCTTACAAGGCATCGGTCTTGTGGAACATCCTTGGATGCAATGCATCGCTCTTGTCTTATAAGGCATCAGTCTTGTGGAACGTCCATGCATCTAGCTTATAAGTCTTGCTTGCTTAGTACATATACAATGCATGTGTAGCGGTGGTGAATACCTGCTTAACCCCAGTGATTCATCATCATTTGTTAAATCTTAGTTTTACTTGCTTTATTTACTTTTCATGCTTTAGTCTAAAAACCAATCAAAATCCAACCTTTTGATATAAGTGCCAATTAGTAAAATAACTAAGTGAAGTGCTGTACGTTTTCCATCTTGTTGCTTGCAACAAGACCGTTGTCTTTTGGGTTCGATCCTAAATCTGTACTATGATAAGGCTTCCATACTCTTATGGGGTTGGAGTTGTTATCTAAGCACCAGTTCTAGGTAAACCTAGGGAAGACATCAATCCTCTCTAGGGTTTTTGGTGATAGAATTCTGGGACTCCCATTGGAAGACTGAAAATCTTTTGGTGTAAGTCCTAGCTCCATCAGACATCTAGACAAGGGGCTTTTGAGGCCCAGTCGGGAGGGTCAAGGTGGGTCGCTATATCCAACCTCCACCCACACCTTTAGGAATTAGAAGTCTTCAGAGCCATTGCTCATGCAGTTGGTTCTACTCTCCAATACATCAGTTTATCAAAGCTTACACCCATCACAGTTTATCAAAGCTTACTACCTATTCTCTATTAAATAAACCACCTCTCTCCCATATTCACTAAATATCAGACTGGGAGAAATCATCTACAACATCAAACTCTCTACATAGCACTCCTCTGACATCAAAACCTCTTTCTATGATCTTTCTGTTCACCCTCCTTCCTGGCACTCCTTGATCAACAATAAAAAATCTTACAATCCTATTCGAAAACTAGGTGAAAGAAACTTAGTATGGGAAAGCAAAACTGCCACGACAAAATCCTCAGCCGACTCCAACATATCTCACAGTCTCAAAAGACAGAACAAATTCTCCACCTGCCAAAACTCTTTTCCCTCCCCCAATGGCACATTTCAACCTTTCTCCTCTATCCCAAAAGATGATAACTTTCCTCTAAACATAGATCCAGATACTATTAAGAAGCTCAAAACAACAATCATTGATGAGATTAAATCTTTACAAAGTCCAAAGAAGAAGGGAAAAGGAAAGGACATGAGTATCATCAAGTCCATCAACACCATGCAATCCAGCCCTGAAGGGATGCTCAGGGGAAACATCTTTGCTGCTTTAGAAATATGTACTGGTTTCTCTTCTTCCAGCTCTGATATTATTTCAAATTCTAGATTTTCATCATTTGCCTCATTAGAAGATCATTGGAGGGGACTTCAACCTCATTACCAGGGTCACTGACAGGCAGAACTTATTCTCAACATCATCAGCCCTTGCTCCAGCTGACAAAACTTTTATACACCTCCTCTGTAAACACAAAATGATGGACCTTCCTCCCTCTAATGCTGGCTTCACGTGGTCGAGAAATAATACCAGAGCTAGATTGGACCACTTCATATGTTCCTCCTCTTGGGAAGAACATTCCCCTCTTGCTTTTGTCCATATTGCCCATCGGCCTATCTCTGACCACTTTCCCTTAATCATTGACACCCATAGAGAAATTTGGGGGGAAAATAGTTTCAATTCGAAAATTTCTAGCTCACAAACCCCCAATTTGTTAATCTATGTGAAAACAACTGGATCTTGGTAGATCACATGACTAGAAATATGGGGTTCCACATACAGAGAAACACCAAACTCATGAAACACAAGATCTTAGATTGGAAACACAGACAACCCCTAAACCTTGCAAACTCTCTTAAAGATCTTAAACAACAACACCTTTTTGTTGATAGTGACCCCACAGCTGATCCAACTCTTGTTCTCACTATCAAGTCAGAAATTGACCTTATTAAAAACTTCCTAGACATCAAGTGGAGACAAAGAGGTAAAGTCACTTGGGCTAACAAAGGTGACAAAAACACAAAATTCTTTCACAAAGTTTGCAACAATAACCATAGGAGAAATATCATTGCGTTTTTTAACATATAAGGGGTCATCACCACAAACAAACACCTGATCATTTCTCACATTATTGAACACTTTAGAAATATTTTTAATACCCACCACAGCCCATCCTTTCTTAACTCCATAAACTGGCAGATTCTTTTCCAGATTAAGATTGATTCTCCATCAAACTTAATCAAGCCTTTCTGTTCTGATGAGCTTGATGCAGCTATAAAGTCTCTCAGAAAGAACAAATCTCCTGGGCCTGATGGACTTAATGTGGAATTCTACCTTGCCAACTAGAATCACTTCAAGAAAGACTTTTTGGCTTTGCTTCAAGAAATCCACAAACACAACAATGCTCACAACATCCTCAAACATCTAAACAAAACATTCATTGCCCTCATCAAAAAAACTGATCATCCTGAGCATATAACACAATTCCATCCAATCAGCCTCATCAATACATCATACAAAATCATTACTAAAACCTTAGAAAATAGATTGAAACCCTACACCAACAACATCATAACCCTTAACCAGAATGCCTTATTAAAGACATAAATATACAAGATGCTTACCTAATGATAAATGAGACAATTCATCTATGACATATAAATAAAACCCCTCTGATTGCTATCAAACTTGATTTTGAAAAGCCTTTGACTACATCAACTAGAATTGTCTCATTAAAACACTGGCTGGTTTTAGTTTCCCAGAACCTTGGATAGACTGGATACATGCATGCATATCCACAAATCACTTTTCCACAATCATAAATGACTTACCTTTTTGATACTTTAAAACACCAATGGGCTCAGGCAAGGTGACTGTTGTGTGATTTCTACATCATCTTTTCACAGTCTATCGCACACACATTTGGTTCATTCTGATATTATTTATCCTCTACTCATATTACTTTTGCCATCTTTTTGTTACTTTACTTATCACATAACTTGCATTGCAGCTATGCTCCAAATAAGACTGAATTGTAGAGTTTAATTCTACTGAAATAGCAGAACACACGACGTGTAAGATTTTAGAAGAATTTCCGTTTCACCCAGACAACAAACTGCACAGCGTGTTCGAACCTTGAGCACGGCGTGCGAGTTTCTAGAAAAGTGCAAAAAAGCAAATGCATGGCGTGCAATTGAATGCACGACATGCACCCGGAGCATCAAACTAACCAAAAATCTTCTGGAAAGTCACACGGCGTGCATTACTTCAGTGCACGCCGTGTGTAGTGCTTTCTGGAGCAACTTCCAATGGCCTTGCACAACGTGCATTTTTAGAAATTTGAAAGTTACAACCTTTTATTTAAAACGAAGGGGGGGGACTTAAGGGGCTGTTATAGAGGGTGATAATTAAAAGTTCTCTGGTCCTAGAGGAAGTCTAGAGTAGAGGAGGGCAATTTTGAGGAGAAAGGAGGTGGTTTCTTACCAAAGGAGCCCATTTCTTCTTCTCTTCTTCTCCACTGTCTTCTCCAAGGTGCAGCCAAGCTTCCCCAACTTCGTGTAGCTTCTCCGGAGAGGAACCAATTTTTTTTGGAGCAGCTAAAGGAGGAGAATTTCATCCCCAAGCCAAAATTCCTCCTTCTTGTGGTTACATTTTCGGATCTCTTTGTTTTTCCTCCTCAAGATCATGTTAAATCTGAATTTTCTGTAGCAAATCTACAAAGCATGATTATGGACGAGTAATTCCCTTTTCTTGGGCATGGGAGTGTAGCTCCCATGTCATATCATGTATGGAACAAGTTAATTTTGTACTAAATACTATGTAGCTTGCTTTTCTACCATGAAAGTACTGGTTTTATCATCTCTTGCATGTATTGCTAGCCACTTTATATGCATGTGTTCTGTTTTCTTGCTTGATCTGAGAAGATAAGTAGGAATGTATGGAGGTTCTCTTCTTGGCAACTCTTTTTCTACCATGAGAGTGGAGATAAATGAGTTGAGGAACATGTTGTGATCAAAAGAAAAATTTATACATGAGAATGTGACTTTGAGTTGAGATCATTGCACTCATACCGGGAGGTGAAGTGCAACACAACTTTTCCTTTAAAACAAGTGCTTATGTATGTTTAGAATTTTGTGTTCCTATGATGTGCTATGATATGTGAGTGAAATTCTAATGTCCAAGATCCATTAATTTCTAAATCTAAACCATTTTAGTAATCTTTTCATTTCTTGTTTAAATCAGAATTTATGCAATTAGATAAACATTACCATCCTTTTAAAACCGATCTAGATTGTTGAACTTTAGTGCTGTTGCACTCGATTAATTACTTAAGCTCCTTGTGTTCTACCTCGACTACACTACCTCCGTATACTTGTGGAGATTGGTTAAGTTGGGTAAACTTTCCTTGTTAGGATTGAAACTCGTTAGTGTAAACAACCAATAAGTTTTTAGCATCGTTGCCGGGGAGCTACAGTAATTTAATTGGAGTAATAAGTGCTAATTAGTAGTTGAGACTAGATCACCATTTTTATTCTCAAATTTCATATACCTCTTAGTTGTGTTCTTAATTCCTCTTGCTATTTTTCAGGTTGTATGCATCGCTCACAAAGGGGTCTTCAAACATCTGCATTGTTAGACCTTGAAATCGAGCGTACCCTTTCAAGCTTAATAAGAGAAAGGAGAGTAGAACCACCGCTTCTAGGAGTTACTTCACCATCATCACCATCTCCATCTCCTTCACACCTTGAGGAATCTACACCAAGTGATCCAATCATGGAGTACAACCGTCCTTTGAAGGACTTCGCAATGTCGGTCGCCACAAACATTTGTGGGGCCATTGACCTACCTGTAGTAGAAGTGAACAATTTCTCTATTGCTCCTTCCATGATGCAAATGATACAACAGAATTGTTTTGTAGGTACAACCAATGAAGATCCAAGTCTTCATGTTGTCGAGTTCTTGGAATATCTGAATACTTTCTGAATCAATGGAGTATCTGCTGATGGAATTAGACTTATGCTATTTCCCTTCACCCTAAGAGATAGAACCAAGGCGTGGCTTTTGTCTCTTCCAAAGAAGTCAATAAAAAATTGGGACCAACTCTTAAATGCATTCCTTGCAATGTACTTCCCATCTAGAAAGACAACCCAATTAAGAAATCAACTCACCAATTTCTCTCAAAATGAAGGAGAAACTCTATATGACACATGGGAATGGTTTAAGGATCTTCAACGCCTTTGCCCGCACCATGGTTTAACCAACTGGATGCTCTTTAAACTTTCTATAATGGATTGTTTTACAACACCCGATTGACACTGGATGCTGCAGCAAATGGGGCATTGATGACTAAGTCTTATTGGGAAGCTTATGACAATATTGAAGACATATCACTTAATCACTGCCAATAGGGAGCAGATTGGGGAGTAAAATCAGCCTCTACAGCTAGTTCTTTGATCGTGAAGCAAGGAGGGAAACACACTGTTCATGCAGTTTATCATATTGCTGCCAAACTCGATGTTCTTACACAAAAGTTCGAGAAGATGACCACTTTGCAAATCCAATCAGCTGAAGTTATATGTGAAGCTTGTGGCAATGCACGACATACTTCTTCTTCATGCTTTGCGCCTAATGCAATTGAAGGGAGTTTTGAATAGGTCAATGTCGTTGGAATGCAAGGGAACAAGCAGTACAATCCCTATTTCAACACATACAATCTGGGATGGAGAGATCATCCTAATTTATCCTACTATAACACAAGCAACGCTCATAACTTCCAACAAGTACAACAACAACTGCATCAACAACAACATGTCAACCGATAAGGGAATCTGTCGGGTTTTAATAATAGGGGTTACCAATAGCCACAACAACCCCAAAGTTCTTCTTTAGAAGCCATGATGGAAAAATTTATGTCTACACAAATGCAGCAAAATGAAGAACTCCGGGGAAATGACAAGTTGTTGAAAGATGCTATTGCTCAACTTTTCACAAAGGTGGATGGTATTTCCACTCACACCAAAATGTTGGAGAACCAAATAGCACAACAAGCTCTTGCACAACAAAGGAATCCACGATCCAGTTCTCTTCCAAGTCAACCAGAAGTGAACCCAAGGCAACAAGCTAATGCAATTGCTCTAAGAAGTGGAGCTGAAATTGAGAGACCTTCTCCACCCAAAGAGAAGAACATGGAGGTAGCTGATGAAGAGGAGTCCAACACTCCTAGTTGCAGCAAGGAGAAAGGTATGGCCAAAACACCACCTTCTTTCAAGGCCACTGCACCTTTTCCTCAAAGGCTTGCCAACAAGAAGGAAAACCTCAAGTTTAGGAAGTTTATGGACATTCTCAATAAACTACATGTCAACCTTCCTTTTGCTGAAGTTATTGCTGAGATGCCTTATTATTCTAAGTTCCTAAAGGATATCTTAGCTAAAAGAAGAAAGGTTGATCAATTTGAAATAGTAATGCTTTCGGAGAGAGTGAGTTCTATTATTCAAAACCGCCTTCCACAAAAGCTTGATGATTTGGGAGCTTTTACACTACCATGTAAGATCAACAATACCACTTTTGACAAAGGTATAGTAGACCTTGGTGCTAGTATTAGTCTCATTCCATCTACCTTATGGCAAGAACTGGATCTTGGAGATTTGAAGCCAACAAAGATGGCTATTGAGTCAGCCAATCATTCTATTAAATACCCAAAATGTATAATGGAGGATGTACTAGTGCAGATCGGAAAGTTCTATATACCATGTGATTTTATCATTATTGATATGGTGGAGATCCCTTCCAATCATGTTCTTTTTGGAAGATCATTCTTGAGGACTGCCGGATGACTTGTTGATGTTCGAGAAGGAAAGCCTACTCTACGTGTTGGCGAGGAAGCAACATAATTCTCTATTTATGATGCCATGAAAGCACCTGTACGTGTTGAAGAAATCTATTTGTTAGATACTATAGATCCAATTGAGGAGGATAATGATGATATTGGTGATTTAATGATTAATCTTTGTGATAATGATGTGACCGAAATCAACAAATCTGAAATTTCTGGACCATTTCTAAGCTACTAATGAAGATGCTCCACTTGTTGATGACAAAGTTGATGAAGGTACATCAGGGAAAAAGGTAGAACTAAAATCCCTTCCACCCGGGCTGAGGTATTCATTTATTGACTCAAACTCTACATCCGCTAATATGATAAACGATGAATTAACTAATGAACAAGAAAATAAATTACTTGCCGAACTGTGTTTGTATAAAGACGTCATTGGTTATTCCATAATTGATTTAAAAGGCATTCATCCTTCAATCTGCATGCATAGAATAAATATGGAAGATGATGCTAAACCAACAGTTGAAACACCTAGGTGTCTAAATCAAAATATGCTTGAAGTGGTAAAGAAAGAAAATTTCAAATTAATTGATGCTGGAGTCATTTATCCCATTAGTGAAAGCCCCTAGGTTAGTGCCATTGACATGGTTCCTAAGAAGAGGGGTGCAACTGTCATTAAGGGAGACAATGATGAGTTAATACAAACACGTATGGTCACCGGCTAGCGTATTTGTATAGACTATCGATACTTGAATAAGGCAACCCAAAAGGATCATTTTCCATTGCCTTTCATTGATATGATGTTGAACACCTCGCTAAGCATTCTTACTTTTGTTACTTGGACGGGTATTCTGGATTTTTTCAGATTCCTATTTACCCACCCGACCAAGAGAAAACCACATTCACTTGTACTTATGGAACATATGCCTATCTCCATATGTTGTTCAGTCTTTGCAATGCTCCCGTGACATTCCAATAGTGTATGATGGCCATATTCTCTGATTTTATTGAAAATGTAATGGAGATTTTCATGGATGACTTTAGTGTATAAAGTGATTCCTTTTATCAATGTCTATTGAACCTGTCTTTAGTCTTAGCCCGCTGTAAAAAGGTTAACCTAGTGCTAAATTGGGAGAAGTGCCATTTCATGGTACAATCCGGTGTAGTACTAGGACATGTTGTATCTAACAAAGGCATTGAAGTGGACAGGGCAAAGGTTGAAGCCATTGAGAAGATGTCTACTTCATCTTCAGTTAAATACATCCAAAACTTTCTTGGCCATGTAGGTTTTTATAGAAGATTCGTCAAAGATTTCTCTAAGATTGCAAAGCCGCTGTGTTCCCTACTTGTAAAAGACACTGAGTTTATATTTGATGATGATTGCCACGCAGCTTTTTCTAAGCTCAAGGAGGCCCTAATTTTAGCCCCAATTATTCAACCTCCGGATTGGGATTCTCCTTTTGAGTTAATGTGTGATGCAAGTGATTATGTAGCGGGAGCTATTCTAGGACAACAGAAGGAAAAGAAACTCCATGCCAATTATTATACAAGCAAAACCCTTGATGAAGCACAAATCAACTATACAACCACAGAGAAGGAAATGCTAGCCATTGTATATGCTTTTGCCAAGTTCTGACAATATTTGGTGGGATCCAAGGTGATTGTATATACTGATCATGCTGCCATAAAGTATTTTCTGAACAAGAAAGATGCTAAACCACATCTTATTTGCTGGATTTTGCTTCTAAAAGAATTTGATCTTGAGATCCGGGATAAGAAAGGTACCAAAAAATAATGTTGCTGATCATCTTTCTAGATTAACCACGGAGGATGGAAATCCATTGCCCATTGAAGATCACTTACCCATTGAAAAGATTTATGCATTATCATATACTCAAGCACCATGGTTTGCAGACATTGCCAACTTTCTTGCTACCAGACAACTCCCACATGATTTGACGTATCAACAAAAGAAGAAATTCTTTCATGATGTGAAATTCTATTATTGGGATGGTCCATTGTTATTCAAGCATGGAAGTGATGGGCTAATCCGCCGGTGTGTTGTTGAAGAAGAAATCCCAAACATTATTGGTGAATGTCATGCCTCTCCTTATGGAGGCCATTTTGGAGGAGAGAAATCTACTGCTAAGATACCACAAGCTGGTTTCTATTGGCCCACATTATTCAAGGATGTTAATCTATTTGTAAAATCTTGTGAATATGTCAAAGAATAGGAGGTCTATCCCGCCGTGACGACATGCCCCTCAACTCTATCTTAGAAGTTGAGGAGTTTGATGTATGGGGAGTGGATTACATGGGACCATTCCCATCCTCTTGCGGGTACCATTACATTCTTGTTGCTTGTGAATATGTGTCCAAATGGGTTGAGGCCATCCCAACCCAAGCATCAGATGCCAAATCTATAGTAAAGCTATTTCAAAAGATCATATTTCCTCAATTTGGATTTTCTCGAGCTGTAATTTCAGATGGAGGCACACATTTTGCTGAAAAACAATTCAACAACCTTCTCTCTAAATATGGTGTAACTCATAAGACCTGTATACCATATCATCCTCAAACTTTCGGGCAGGTAGAGGTCTCAAACCGAAAGTAGAAAAATATTCTAGAAAAGACTATTTCTAGTTCAAGAAAAGATTGGGCTTTAAAGATTGATGATGCATTATGGGCGTACTGTACAACCTACAAGACTATCATAGGAACTACTCCGTTCAAGCTGATTTATGGAAAATCATGTCACCTTCTACTGGAGTTGGAGCACTGTGCTTTGTGGGCCATTCAATTCTTAAACTTTGATATGAAAAAGGCAGGAGAGAAGCACCATTTGTAGTTGCAGGAACTTGAGGAACTCCGCCTTGATGCTTATGAGAATGCAAGGCTGTACAAAGAACGGACAAAAGATTGGCATGACAAAAAAATTCGCAGGAAGGACTTCCAAGAAGGAGATAAAGTCTTGCTATTCAACTCTAGATTAAAGCTATTTCTAGGGAAGCTAAAATCAAAGTAGTCCATCCCGTTTCTTGTGCTAAAGATTTTCCCATATTGAGTTGTGGAACTCCAAGGCAAAGATGGCAACTTCAAAGTGAATGGACAGCATTGCAAGCTTTATTCTTGTCGAGATGAAGTGGACATGGGAGCCTCTTGCTCCCTCCAAGATGCTTGAAGGAATTGAAGAGTCTTACTCCAGACTCTGAATGGATGACCTTGTGGGAGTTGACCCCACATTAGGATAGATTTCTTTTAAATTTCTTCGAGTCAAAAACACTCTTTAATTTTATCAATAAGCCTGTCATGGATGAATATAATAATTTAGACTTGATTTTTGCCATAACTATCTTTATTTCGTGCTAATTGACTGCTATTTTTTGTAGGAATTCCAAAATGCACGTCGTGTCTTTATTTGACATGGCATGCACCTCAACAGAAGATATACTGTAATCGGGATATATCTCCTGGTACACGACGTGTTTTCACCAACTTGCCATGTTCTACTCACAAATATGTTTTTGGAAACTAACACAATGTGCATTTACTCGATGCACGCTGTGCACCCAGAGAGCTGCAGAAGACAAAAACTTTCTAGAAAGTTGCACGCCGTGTACTTGTTCACGCACGCCGTGCACCTGGAGATGCAAATGGCAAACCAGTTACTGGAATCTTACATGGCATGCATTTAAACGATGCACACCATGCGTCTATCTATCAACTAAGCAGCTAGAGTTTTTGTAAACTCGCACGACGTGCATCCATACATGCACGCCATGCATCTGGGCACAAAGTCAGGTCTACAAAGAGATTTTAAGGCCGAACACGTCGTGCACGTAACCTACACGATGTGCATCTGGGCGTAAAAGGCAGTTTGAAAAGAAGAAACTTAAGAGGAATATGTCGTGCATATCACATGCACGCCGTGTCTTTTTTCATAAAGATTGGTCAAAAAGGGGGAGTGCACGACCTAACTTCTCACTCCTACAGTCATGCAAGAGCAAAAGAAAGAAAACAACTGTGCCCTCAGTAGCACTGTCACCTTCCTCCCCGCTCACGCCATGCACATCTGCACGCCGTCGCCTCCTCCTGCAACCCGTGCACATCTGCACGCCGCCAGCTCGCACCTCCACCGATCGCCACTATCTCAGCCTCTACTTGCTCCAGCTTCACAAGCGCCCTAAGCAGCCGCCTAGCAGCTGACAACAGCGCCGAAGAAAACCACCTCATCAAATGACTCCGCCAACCAGCCGCCAGCATGCCGATAGCGCCGCCACCATCAACCATCGACGACCCTAGTGTCTAGCACCCTACTTCCAACAACTCACATCTCAACAATGCTACCAACGTCATCATTTTCCCCATTTCTTCTCCACTCCCGGCTATAGATTTTAGACTGTAGAATATCTATAGGTGCACGATGTTCCCTTATTCTGCACGTTGTGAGTTTCAAAGCAAAAAGAACACCTTCTAGGTGCACGTCGTGACAGCAATCTACACACCGTGCATTGCTACAGAAACAATGGCACCAATCAAGAGGGTTTTGGGCAGACGCCATGGTGGAGCTTCATCTTCCACGAAACCTTATGAATAGCAGCTTTTGTACCCTCCACTCAGTTTCGAGTCACCCCTGAGGAGGATGTAGATTACCAATTTCTCATCACTAGGCGAGTTCTACCTTCTTGCTCTGTTTGTGAAGAAACACTTGACAAGTTGGGTTTCAAGACTGAGGTAATGGGGTATCTTCAGTTTTTAGGCCTCCATCTACTCTGCACTAGAGTCACAAAGACCTACCCCCACCTTGTATATGAATTTTTGTCCACCTTTAAGGCATAGGATGACCCCCAAAACCGTCGTGAGACCTATCCAAAGATCAGTTTTCGTCTTCTAAGAAAATGCTTTTCTATGGATCTTTGCCAGTTTTGTACTTTGCTTGGGTGCAACTATGGAGGCTATACTGATTATCCACCCACTTTCGATAGTGACTTTTTTTGGTCTGAAATTACTAGTGAACCGATGCACAAGGCTAGGAATGCCTGATCTTCATCATTCCATAATATGATTTTTAGAGTTGTGCATCGCCTTCTAAGCACATGTCGCTTTGCCAAAAATGAAACTCAAGGGGTCGTTGGGAAAACCGACCTTTTCTTCTTGTAGTGCATGGTCAAAAATGAGTAAATCAGTTCTAGTTACTACATTGTAAACAAACTTCTAGAAGCCAAGAAGAAAAAGCAAAGAGAGGCAGGGGATATCATGTGTGGTGGGTTTCTTACTATACTTGCAATGCAACTTGGGTTAGATGTGGCTACCTTAGAACCTGCACCGGGGAAAAACCTTGTAGACATCAATTATCTTATTTATTGTGGCCTAATATCAAGGCATGGTGATAGAACCAGAAAGTTCAAGGTTTTTATCACAAAGAAACAGTTCATTGTCATCTTCGATGCGGCCCGCAATGACCTCAGCAACAAAGCAAGTTTGAAGGTGGAGTTACAACCTGAGGACAAAGCGGAGACACCCACCCATGGCACCAACAACTCTACAGCCACATCTACAGTAGCTACTACAACACCACTTCCACTCAACACTAGTACTCATATAGAGTACGCTTGGGCGATGCCTGATATGAGGTACCTTTACGGTTATGTTCAACAACGAGTTGACCACATCGACGGTTGTTTGGACCAGATGGGCACATAGTACATTGTGATGTATGACATGGTCACCCAGATGGATGCTTGGAATATCTCTCAGGGCCATTACTCCGTCCCGCCACCGTATCAGTCACCGCCATCACAACAACCTAAGTTTCCACCGCCTGAGTTCGCACAACAACCCTAGTTTCCCCAACAGCATGATTCCGCAGACCAGCCCATGGACATTCTAGATCTCGTCAGCCAGTTTTTCCCAGACCAGGGCGGTGGCCCTCCTTTTTGATATTTGATCCATGATAGGTACCCAGTTGTGAACTCCTTAGGTTTGATTGACGCAGTGAGGACAGTACTGACTTCAAGCTTGGGGGGCACAACCAGCCGATATTTGTAGTTTTCATTCAGTTTTTCTTTAATTGAGTCAGTTGTGTCAGTTGTTTTCCATTTTATTTCCATGTTTAGTTTCCTTGATGGTAAAGTTAATATGATTTGAGGCTATCTTATTAAAATGAAACCCCCTTGTATGCTTGAATTATTCTGTCCTTTATGTTTCTTGGCTACATGAAAAGAAAAATCAAGAGCATGTATGAATGAAATGGAAATTTAAAATCCCCATGTACATGATTTTTTGCCTTGTGTTTGTTGTTGAAATCTCAAAATCTTTTTACATATTTGCTTAGTCAATACATGTAATAGTTCCATTTTTGAGCGAATGAATCAACTTTACAACATTTAATAGAATACATGATACTCTTGCCAAACCCTTAGTGCATTTACAATAAAATTTTCAATGAAAAATTTAGAAAACAAGGACTGAAATCTTGTTACCTTAACATTCTTGTTGACTCTTTGGTGTTGAATACTGAATTGTGCTATCCTTTATTCACCCTTACTAAATAAAAGATGACAAATGGCCCGCGTATCATGCTAGCCTAGTGTGAGTCTGATCTGGCAATGATGGTTAGGTGATATGAATATCAAAAGAGGGTAAAAACAATACACCAATCAGCATTCCACGTGAACATAATCCTAAATTACCAGCTGAATGTCGGAAACCCAAAAATTTCCATCATCATATCCTTCAGAAAAAGAGTACAACTAAGTTTGTTAATGTTAGCACTGATTTCAACATCTTACACTGATACTAGCTAAAAATTTTGTAATGTACATGCACTAATTGTTTGGCTTGATTATCCAAATTCTATTTAGTGTTGTCTAGTTGATCATTTTGCTTGATTTGGAACCAACCTTGCTGAACTTAATTTCTCTATCTTAGATGTTGAAAATTTGAGACGATAAAAATGAACACAAGCACAATGTACTTTATTGGTTGAGCTAATTGCATATCTCATTTTCATTTAATCCATGCATGAGCTTGTTTACTCTTTCTCTTTGATTGTAGCCCTATTCTTTTTGCCTGAGGACAGGCAATAGTTCATTCTTAGGGGGATTTGTTGTGTGATTTCTACATCATCTTTTCACATTCTATCACACACACACTTGGTTCATTCTGATATTATTTAGCCTCTTTTCATATTACTTTTGCCATCTTTTTGTTATTTTACTTATCGCATAACTTGCATTGCAGATATGCTCCAAATAAGACTGAATTGCAGAGTTTAATTCAGCTGAAACAACAGAATGCACGGCGTGCAGGAAGAACGCACGACGTGCACGATTTTAGAAGAATTTCCATTTCACCCAGACAGCAAAATGCACGACGTGTTTGAGGCTTGAGCACGGCGTGCGATTTTTTAGAAAAGTGCAGAAAAGCAAATGCACGGCGTGCACCTGGAGCATCAAGCTAACCAAACATCTTCTGGAAAGTCACACGATGTGCATTACTTCAGAGCATGCCGTGTGCAGTGCTTTCTGGAGCAACTGCCGGAGGCCTTGCAAGGCGTGCATTTGCGACGCATGCCGTGTCTCTGTCAGTTTCAGAAATTTGAAAGTTGCAACCTTTTGTTTAAAACGAAGGTGGGGACTTAAGAAGCGGTTATCGAGGGTGATAATCAAAATTTCTCTCATCCCAAAGGAAGTCTAGAGCAGAGGAGGGTGATTTTGAGGAGAAGGGAGGTGGTTTCTTGCCAAAGGAGCCCATTTCTTCTTCTCTTCTTCTCCATTGTCTTCTCCAAGGTGCATCCAATCTTCCCCAAATTCGTGTAGCTTCTCAAGAGAGGAACCAGTTCATTTTGGAGTAGTTAAAGGAGGAGAATTTCATCCCCAAGCCAGAATTCCTCCTTGTGGTTACATTTTCAGATCTCTTTTTTTTCCTCCTCTAGATCATGTTAAAACTTGTATTTTCTGTAGCAAATATACAAAGTATGATTATGGATGAGTACTTCCCTTTTCTTAGGTAGGGGAGAGTAGCTCCCATGTCAAAGCATGTATGGAACAAGTTAATTTTGTACTAAATACTATGTAGCTTGTTTTTCTACCATGAAAGTACCAGTTTTATCATCTCTTGCATGTATTGCTGGCCACTTTATATACATGTGTTCTGCTTTCTTTCTTGATATGAGAAGATAAGTAGGAATGTATGGAGGTTCTCTTCTTGGCAACTCTTTACCACAAGAGTGGAGATAAATGAGTTGAGGAACAGGTTGTTATCAAAAAAAAATTTATGCATGAGAATGTGACTTTGAGTTGAGATCGTTGCACTTATACCAGGAGGTGAAGTGCAACACAACTTTTCCTTTAAAACAAGTGCTTATGTATGTTTAGATGTTTGTGTTCCTATGATGTGCTATGATATGTGAGTGAAATTCTAATGTCCAAGATCCATTAATATTTGAATCTAAACCCTTTTAGTAATCTTTTCATTGCTTGTTTAAATCTGAATTTCTGCAATTAGATAAACATTACCATCCTTTTTAAAGCGATCTAGATTGTTGAACTTTAGTGTTGTTGTGCTCGATTAATTACTTAAGCGCCCTGTGTTTGACTTCGACTACACTACATCCATATACTTGCGGAGATTGGTTAAGTTGGGTGAACTTACCTTGTTAGGATTGAAACTCGTTAGTGTAAACAACCAATAAGTTTTTTGCACCGTTGCCAGGGAGCAACGATAATTTAATTGGAGCAATAAGTGCTAATTAGTAGTCGAGACTAGATCACCATTTTCATTCTCAAATTTCATATACCTCTTAGTTGTGTTCTTAATTCCTCTTGCTATTTTTCAGGTTGTATGCGTCGCTCACAAAGGGGTCTTCAAACATCTATGTTGTTAGACCTTGAAATCGATCGTACCCTTTCAAGCTTAAGAAGAGAAAGGAGAGTAGAACCCCCACTGCTAGGAGGTACTTCACTATCATCACCATTGCCATCTTCTTCACACCTTGAGGAAGCTACACCAAGTGATCCAATCATGGAGGATGACCGTTCTTTGAAGGACTTTGCAATGCTAATCCCCACAGACATTTGTGGGGCCATTGACCTGCCTGCTGTAGAAGCAAACAATTTCTCCATTGCTCCTTTTATGATGCAAATGATATAGCAGAATTGTTTTGGAGGTACAACTAATAAAGATCCAAGTATTTATGTTGTCGAGTTCTTTGAATATATGAATACTTTCCTAATTAATGGAGTATCTGCTGATGGAATCAGACTTATGCTATTTGCCTTTACCCTAAGAGATAGAACCAAGGTGTGGCTTTTGTCTCTTCCAAAGAAGTCAATAAAAAATTGGGACCAACTCTTAAATGCATTCCTTGCAAAGTACTTCCCGCCTAGCAAGACAACCTAATTAAGAAATCAGCTCACCAAAATCTCTCAAAATGAAGGAGAAACTCTATATGACACATGGGAACGGTTTAAGGATCTTCAACACCTTTGCCCACACCATGGTTTAACCAAATGGCTGCTACTTCAAACTTTCTATAATGGACTATTTTACAACACTCGGTTGACACTGGATGCTGCTGCTAATGGCGCATTGTTGACTAAGTCTTATCGGGAAGCTTATGACATTATTGAAGACATATCGCTTAATCACTGCCAATGGGGAGCACATAGGGGAGTAAAATCATCCTCTATAGCTAGTTCTTCGACTGAGAAGCAAGGAAGGAAACACACTATTGATGTCGTTGATCTTATTGCTACCAAAGTCGATGTTCTTACATAGAAGTTCGAGAAGATGACCACTTTGCATATCCAATCAGCTAAAGTTATATGTGAATCTTGTGGCAATGCAAGGCATACTTCTTCTTCATGCTTTGCTCCTAATGCAATTGAAGGGAGTTTTAAATAGGTCAATGCCATTGGAATGCAATGGAACAAGCAGTACAGTCCCTATTCCAACATATACAATCCGGGATGGAGAGATAATCCTAATTTCTCCTACCGTAACACAAGTAATGCTCAGAACTTCCAACAAGGACAACAACAACTGCAACAACAACAACATGTCAACCGACAAGGGAATCTGCCAGGTTTTAATAATAGGGGTTACTAATAGCCACAACAACAAAATTTATATCTACACAAATGCAGCAAAATGAAGAACTCTTGGGAAATGACAAGCTGTTAAAAGATGTTATTGCTCAACTTTCCGCAAAGGTGGATGGTATTTCCACTCATAAAAAAATGTTGGAGAACCAAATAGCACAACAAGCTCTAGCACAACAAAGGAATATGCAATCTGGTTCTCTTCCAAGTCAACCAAAAGTGAACCCAAGGCAACAAGGTAATGCAATTACTCTATGAAGTGGAGCTGAAATTGAGAGACCTTCTCCACCCAAAGAGAAGAACATGGAGGTAGCCGATGAAGAGGAGTCCAACACTCCTAGTTGAAACAAGGAGAAAGGTATGACCAAAACACCACCTTCTTTCAAGGCCACTGCACCTTTTCCTCAAAGGCTTGCCAACAAGAAGGAAGACCTCAAGTTTAGGAAGTTTATGGACATTCTCAATAAACTACATGTCAACCTTCCTTTTGTTGAAGTTATTGCTGAGATGCCTTATTATGCTAAGTTCCTAAAGGATATCTTAACTAAAAGAAGAAAGGTTGATCAATTTGAAACAATAATGCTTTTGGAGAGAGTGAGTTCTATTATTCAAAATCGCCTTCCACAAAAGCTTGATGATTTGGGAGCTTTTACACTACCATGTAAGATCAACAATACCACTTTTGACAAAGGTATAGTAGACCTTGGTGCTAGTATTAGTCTCATTCCATCTACCTTATGGCAAGAACTGGATCTTGGATATTTGAAGCCAACAAAGATGGCTATTGAGTTAGCCGTTCATTCTATTAAATACCCAAAAGGTATAGTGGAGGATGTACTAGTGCAGATCAGAAAGTTCTATATACCATGTGATTTTGTCATTCTTGATATGGTGGAGATCCCTTCCAATCCTGTTCTTCTTAGAAGACCATTCTTGAGGACTGTCAAATGTCTGGTTGATGTTTGGGAAGGAAATCTCACTCTACGTGTTGGTGAGGAAGCAATGAAATTCTCTATTTATGATGCCATGAAAGCACCTGCATGTGTTGAAGAAATCTATTTGTTAGATACTATAGATCCAATTGAGGAGGATAATGATGATATTGCTGATTTAATGATTAATCTTTGTGATAATGATGTGGCCAAAATCAACAAATCTGAAATTTCTGGAGCATTTCCTATCTCTAAAGCACAATTTACTAATGAAGATGATCCACTTGTTGATGAAAAAGTTGATGAAGGTACAATAGGGAAAAGGTAGAACTAAAAGCCCTTCCACCCGTGCTGAGGTATGTATTTATTGACCCAAACTCGACATCCCCTGTTATAATAAATGATGAATCAACCAATGAACAAGAAAATAAATTACTTGCCGAACTGTGTTTGTATAAAGACATCATTGGTTATTCCATAGATGATTTAAAAGGCATTCATCCTTCAATCTGCATGCATAGAATAAATATGGAATATGATGCTAAACCAATAGTTGAACCACCTAGGCTCCTAATTCAAAATATTCTTGAAGTTGTAAACAAAGAAATTTTCAAATCAATTGATGTTAGAATCATTTATCCCATTAGTGACAGCCCCTGGGTTAGTGCCATTCACGTGGTTCCTAAGAAGGGGGTGCAACTATCATTAAGGGAGACAATGATGAGTTAATACAAACACGCATGGTCATTGGCTGGCATATGTGTATTGACTACCGACGCCTGAATAAGGCAACCCACAAGGATCATATTCCATTGCCTTTCATTGATTTGATGCTTGAACGTCTCGCTAAGCATTCTTACTTTTGTTACTTGGACGGGTATTTTGGATTTTTTCAGATTCCTATTTATCCACCCGACCAAGAGAAAACCACATTCACTTGTACTTATGGAACATATGCCTATAGCCGTATGCCGTTCAGTCTTTGCAATGCTCCCGCGACATTCACTAGTATAGGAAATCCGACGCCTATAATATTCAACGTCGGTGGTGTAGGTCACCCGACGTCTATAGTCAAGACACGGGTACCACTTTGTATTCAACATCGACTGGATAACAAAAAACCGACGCCTAAAACGCCCACGAAATCCAATTTTCGAGCGAAAACAATTTGGCCCCAAAGTGTCACATACAACGTCGGTTTTTTACCAACAAACCGATGCTTATATAAGATGAAAATTTGCGCGAAAAGTTCCAGCTTAGGTGTCGGTTATCCTGTGATAACCGACACTGATAATGGTTCCCGCCAAATTATTTAGGGCAAAATTTTTCTAATTGGACGTCGGTTGTTTAAGAGGAACTGACGCCGAAGACTTTAGGTGTCATTTGTATGTGATAACCGACACCTTTTACGAACTTAATAGACGCACGATTGATCGCAACTGTTCCCCTTTCCTGTTTCATTGTCTTCATCGCCCGCTAGCTGCTGATCCATCGCCCGCTAGCTGCTTGCTAGTTCTCGCCGTCGCCGACGCTGCCTCACCTCGCCGTCGCCGCCGACGGTGTTGCTGCTCTGCATCACCGCCGCCGACACTGCTACTGCTGCTGCTTCGTCCTGCTCCGTCCTGTGCCGCCCTAGCTCCGTCCTGTGTCGCTGCCGCTGCCTGCTCCTTCCTCCCTGCTCACGTCCGCCATGCCACACCGCCTAGCTTCGATCTGCTCTCCAGGTATTAGCCACGTGTAGCCTCTGTTCTTCTTTCTCCCTAGCTTTTTACCTACATGCAGCAAACACGGCCGTGGCTGTGTTGGCCTACCACGACCGTGTTTGCTGTTGGTAAGGATATGAACAAATCTATGTGTATTGCTTTATATAAATTCTAGGATACGAACAAATCGTTTGCTTGAATATATTTGTGCTTCTAATCCTAATGCTTGACCTAATTTAGTAAATTTTGATGCATGTTGAAATAAGATTTAAACTTGTCCATTCTAGCATCCTAATTTGATTTGATTAAACCCTATCATTGATGAAACCCTAACATCAATTGTGATGAAACCCTAACATTTACATATCTATTATTGTGTTTGTTGGCCTAGAAACTCGTCCAAGATTTACTCATTAGGAGTAAATCTTGGATAGTCCCCGGTTTAGGACTGTTCTTGAACACCTAATCTCACTTAGGATGTAAGTGTATAATGTGTATTGGGTTTTTGAGAAAATTTCGGTAGCATTTCCTCGTTTGTTCTCTAAGTACATATGTACTTAGAGAACAGTGGGGAAATGCTGCCAATTTTTTTTTGAAAACCCAATACACATTATACACTTACTAGTGAGATTAGGTGTTCAAGGATGGGATAGGTGGTACACATTTATTATATATAAGAATGACATCACATGTGTTTGTTGGCCTAGAAAGTGAACAATATTGGATAGGATGTAAGTGTATACCCTAATCTTGTCCTAATATATACTTGTTTTCTCTTTGATCATAGAATGGATAGATCATGGATGTAGATTCGCAATCGCTGCACCCCAGAGTTTATATCTGGTCTTGATCAGTTTATTCGATTCGCCGAGGAACATAGGAAAAAACCTACAGATAGGTTCTACTGTCCATGTAGGCATTGCGGTAATAACTTGAAAGTCAACACTGGTGAGGAAATCAAAAGTCATGTCATGTGCAACGGGATTGTACAAGGCTATACAGAATGGCACTGGCATGGAAAGATTTCAAACTCGAAACCAGTAGATGTCGATAGTAGTGCTTGGGTGGAAGAAGAAATTGCCTCCGATGACGTAGATGTGAACGAACCAGTTCCAGTAGACATCGTTGATGCGATGCTGGATAGTTGTAGGGTAGAGCACACTGATCCACCTCCTATCTTTACAAACATTGTGCATGATGTTGAGATACCATTATACACAGGTTGTGCTAAGTTTACGAAGCTTAGCATTGTGTTGGGATTGTATAAGTTGAAAGCTAACAATAAATGGAGCGACAAAAGCTTTACTTCATTGTTGACTTTTTTTGAAAGAAATGTTTCCTGAAGGAAATGAGCTGCCAATCTCAACATACCGGGTAAAGAAAATGTTGTGCCCAATGGGAATGGAGGCCAAGAAGATACACGCATGCCCGAATGATTGTGTATTATTTCAAAAGGACTATCTAGATTTGAAATATTGTCCAAAATGTGGCGCGTCACGGTATAAATTGACAACTTTGGGGGAGTCTAAAACTGGTTCTCCTGCCAAGGTGTTGTGGTATCTACCTATAATATCACGGTTCCAACGCTTGTTTGCAAATCCAAAAGATGCGAAGAATTTGAGGTGGCATGCAGATGTTAAGAAAAATAATGATTGGATCCTACGACATGCGTCTGATTTCCCACAGCGGAAGAAGATTGATCTATTGTACCCCAAATTTGGTGAAGAAGATAGGAATCTAAGACTTGGGCTTTGTACAGATGGGATGAATCCGTACGGGACATTGAGCAGCCAACATAGCACTTGGCCAGTCATGCTTGTTATATACAATCTTCCTCCCTGGCTGTGTATGAAAAATAATACGTTATGCTGTCGTTGTTGATATCGGGCCCTAAACAACTCGGAAATGATATCGATGTTTATCTTGAACCTATGATTGATGACTTAAAGAAACTTTGGGCTTAAGGTGTGATGACCTATGATGCTTCATTAAAAGAGACATTTCGTTTGCACGCTATGTTATTTTGCACTATTAATGAATTTCCATCATATGGGAATTTGTCTGGATATAGTGTCAAAGGAGCTAAAGCGTGTCCTATATGTGAAGAAAACACTGATTCAATAAGACTAAAACATGGCGGCAAGACTGTATATCTTGGTCATTGAAGGTTTCTTTCAAAATTTCATCCGTATTGTAGGAAGCGCAAAGCATTCAATGGATGGAATGATGAACGGAGTGCACCTAAACCTATACCAGGGGATGTTGTTTATGAAAGAGTAAAAGTCATTGTCAATGAATTTGGTAAGAAATCACAATGTAGTATGGCCACACGGAGTGACAATTCTTCATTCAAGAAGAAGTCAATATTTTGGGATCTTCCTTATTGGAGTTCTTTGACAGTCAGGCATTGTATCGATGTAATGCACGTTGAGAAAAATGTCTGTGATAGCATCATTAGTACTCTGTTAAATATACCAGGTAAGACCAAAGATGGGATAAAATCCAGACTGGACCTACGTGAAATGGGAATAAGGTCAGAATTAACAGAATTACATGAAATGGGTAATAAAAGAACATACTTACCTCCTGCTTGTTACACGTTGTCTAGAAAGGAGAAGAAAACTTTTTGTGAATGCTTGGTAAATGTTAAGGTGCCACATGGTTACTCATCCAACATCCGTAGATTGGTATCAATGAAAGATCTGAAGTTGATAGGTCTTAAATCTCATGATTGTCACACTCTAATGCAACAAATATTGCCCGTGGCAATTCGATCTATATTGCCGAAGCATATAAGGTTTGCAATCACCAGACTTTGTTTCTTTTTCAATAGTCTATGCAACAAAGTTATTGACCCTGATACTCTCGATAATTTGCAAAGAGAAGTGGTTGTTACCCTATGTCAGCTTGAGATGTATTTTCCTCCTTCGTTCTTTGATATCATGGTACATCTTGTTGTCCACTTGACTAGGGAAGTGAAAATGTTGGGACCAGTTTTCTTGCATTGGATGTATCCCTTTGAACAATACATGAGGATTTTTAAAGGTGATGTTCGAAACCGTTATCGGCCTGAAGGGAGTATTATTGAAGATTATGTGGCGAGAGAGGTTATGGATTTTTGCAATGACTTTCTGAGTGGTAATAACACTCCTATTAATGACAAGAATATTGAGGAGGGCAAAGGAATTTTGGGATCACGGGTGAAAGTAATCAGCCGTGAGCAGTTGGAACAAGCTCACTTGTATATTTTACACAACATGGACGAAGTGAGTGTTTATATCGAGGAACATACCAATTTCATCAAGAGACAACATCCTCGAGCAAGTTCAATGTGGCTTGCTAGAGAGCATAATAAGACTTTTACTAAGTGGTTTGAAGATAAAGTCTTACATCAACTATCTGAAACACCAAATGATATTACAGAAACTATCAAATGCCTCACCTTTAAACCAAAACCAAATGTTATGTCTTATGAAGGGTTTGACATTAATGGGTTCACATATTACACAAAGGGCCAAGATGATAAGAGTGTCGTCCAAAATAGTGGGGTCACTCTTCAAGCATCGACTATGTATTTTGCAAGTGCAAAGGATAAGAGTCCACGTGAAGCTAAAATGTCATATTACGGTGTCATTGAAGACATATGGGAGTTTGACTACATAGATTTCAGAATTCTACTCTTTAAATGTAATTGGGTTGATAACACCAAAGGAGTTATAGTAGATGAATTGGGTTTCACTTTGGTGAACTTTGAAAAGATTGGCTAGAAGGGTGAACCATTCATATTGGCATCACAGGCGAAACAAATATTCTACATCGATGATCCTGCAAATGATAAATGGTCGGTTGTTCTTCATGGTAAAAGACAGTTCATTGAAGATCCTATAGATGAAGAAGAGTACTATGATAAGTATGATGACTCCAGTCCATTCTCAGTTGGGTTGCCAACTCCACAGAATATTGAAGCTATTGATGACTTATATGTGCGCGGAGATCACAATGAAGGATTGTTAATTGATAAAAGATCACAATTTTAGAGGCATGTATGTTTATATCTTTTTATTGAAGCTAAATGTTTGCTTTTTAAATATCAATATCATTTTCAAATTTGATGTTTCATTATCTCATAATTAATACAAATGCTAAATGTTTGCCTTTTCAATGTCAATATCATTTTCAGATTTGATGTTTCATTATCTTCTAGTTAATACAAATGCTAAATGTTTGCCTTTTTAATGACATTTTCAGATGGTTGACCATGATGAACATGATGTCCATGATGAGCATGAAGTCCATGATGAGCATGCTGTCCATGACGAGCATGGCGAGGATACCAATGTAAGTTCTAAAAATATATCCTGTATTTCTATAAAATTCATTATCTTCTAGTTATGTCATATATCCCATATTTCTATATTGCACTAATTCAGTGTGTTTATTTTTGTCAAATTTTAGGTTGATGATGCACATGTATCCACTGAAACACTGGAGCAACTTGATACGCAGCACCAAACAATTAACAAGAAAAGGGGCATCACTCTATTGAAGAAGTTAATAGCGCTAAGTGGCAGTGGATCCAAATTGGTTGTGGAGTTTGATAATGGAGGAAATGCAATTGGAGTGAACCACAATAATTTTGTAAACTATCTTGGGTGTTTCACTCGAAGCCATTGTGGTGTTAACTATGATAATTGGCATAAAGTTCCTCAGGGGAAGATTGGGACAATTTTGTTGCTTCAAGAAAATCTGAAGAATTCAAGGTATTAGGCTTCACTCCCAATTTAATTAGTATACGTTGTATTCACCTATTCAAGATTAACATTTAGTGCTACTAACCAAATCATTAATGTGCATACTAACTAGGCCCTCAGTGAGGCGCAAAAAGCAAGGCGTGCACTGAATGTGCATGACCACACTATGGGTCCAAAGGGCTATGCAAGCGTTTGCCAAAGACTACAGGCGGAGTCTGCTGCTACTCAGGAGTCTACCACACCCATGCCTCGCCATGATATATAGATAGCTGGGAGGAAAAAAAAGAAGGGTGAAATAAAGAAGCCCGTAACTACTAAGGCGGATGCGAAAATGGTAAAATACAATTCTTAGAGCAATAGTTTGAATATTGATTATTTGTGGTGTTAACTTCCCAATTTCTGTTGATGGTGATTAGCGGGAGCTGCACGAGCAGAGGAAACAAGGCACGTTCATCCCTAAGGGCACAAGGGATGAATTGACAGTTGCTCTAGGTAACCCAGAGCATCCTGGACGTGTTAGGGGTGCAGGCACTGGTGTGGGCATCAAAGCATTCTTTGGGCCATCCCAGCGCAAACCCAGAGCGGGACTTTCACAAGAAGAGGTAACCTATTCTTTTTTTTAGAATGTTACTGCAAAAGGGAATTCAATAATAAGAAGCTAATGTTTCTTTTATCCATGTATAGGAGAATAAGAGAGTCGAGGATATAGTTGCTAAGAAGGTCAATGATATAGTTGTTGAGAATGTCAAGGAAGAAATAATGCGGTGGCAGGCATCTCAGGCTTCCAATCAGCCTATGGCGACCTATTCTTCTCCTGATGTACAGATTGAGAGTAATCCTATAGACCCACAACCGCCTAACACGTCTACTGTAAGTATTGTTTATGACATTATAGCTAGTCTTTTCAAGATGATATGTTTTCAAGATGATATGTATATATGTATAATATTCTTTACGTAAATTTGTAGGCATTGAAGCCATGCCGCTTAAGAATGCAAGACTATGTTGTTGCAGAGGCACAAGCTTACCCATCCCTTCCTGGGGCAATGTTTCACGGGACTCCAATGCCACCGGCCTACGTTCGTGTGAGCCCGCTACGTGTGTTACCCGATTGGAGGGAAGCTACATTGCCATATCCCCATCCGAATATTGATACACTTGCTGAGGCAGAAGGCGGGGTGATATTGTGGCCCAAAGTAGATGTCGTCTACACTACTGAAATTATAAGATAAATTTACATTACTTTAGATTGTTAATGTGTATATATGAGGTCAACTGATCTGAAATTATATATACAGGTTAAAAAGAAGACACCCAGAGCACCTAGGCCTCCACCTCCACTTCCTGCATTACCAAGTTGGGTTCCAACTGACCTAAAATACCCGTTAGGTCCTTCTTGTAGGGGAATGGCATGTTGGCTATGGGCACATAATATAGATTTCCCTATAATTGTTTCTTTAGATGCAGATTATGCAGGTCAATCATACGATAGCTCTTTATTTATACAAGATATTATTGAGCTGTTTATGTATGATTGGCTGAATACATCAATGATAGAGACATGGATAAGGTGAGATCTTGTTTATACATCCATATACCTTGTGTAAGATCCGGTGATCTGGTTTCTTATATATTAATGCATACGTAATACATGTTTTGCAGCTACTTAGTCGAAGATCAATGCAAACAATTTGCATTTGATCATGTGGGATTTTTGATTCCATCATTGATTAGTATGGTAGGTAAAGACCCTGATAGTGTTCAACAATACTGTATAGATGCTTTTACAATTTGTGGTCAGCAAAAAAAGACGATAATAATAGCTCCATTCAATGTCAAGTAAGTTTACTTTATTTATAATTTGGACTTAAGAAAATTCCATTTTTATTTTGCATTTTGAGTTATTAATTTTTAAATTTTTTACCTCTAGCGGTAGACATTGGGAGTTACTAGTTATTGTCCCCACGACGTTCACTGTTTATTATCTAGATCCTGCGGGAAGTACATTGAACACTAAAATTGGACACGTAATGAGAATGCCATTATTCTGGTGAGAAATATTTCATTTTTATATCTGTTAACATATGTTATTACATTACTATTTAATTATACAATTTACTGTGTTACATTAACTTGTAGGGGTTTAGATGCATTCAAAAATGCTGGAGGAAATGTCCCAAGGAGAAAGAACCATCCAATAATTTGGGAGAACGTAAAAGTAAGTTCCCGAATCCAATATATATTATTTATGTGAACTGTGCTTAGTTGTATTTTTTAATATTTTGTATGTTTCAATTTATAGTGCGCTACACAAGACAACGGCTGGGCATGCGCATACTATGTGATGTGATTTATGCAGATGATTATCCGACATGCCGCATTGGATATTAATACCATACATGAGGTATTATATATAGTCTCATTAGTTAGTATGAAATATATCAATCTTATTTTTATATTATTACTTATATATATACATCATTCTCTTTGCAGGTGTTTAAAACTGACCACACTATAGGTAAACACTTAAAAAATGTACATGCTCCATATACGATGGAAGCATTAAATGAAATAAGAGAATAATGGGCAAAAGCCATACAAACAGTGGCAATTGTAAGATATAATTGGGATGCTGATAGTGATGCTGAATGATATTTTGTAAATGAATATTTCTGAATGTTTATACATGTTTGAATGTTTTTACATGTATTTGAATGTTTCTACATGTGTGAATGTGAGAATTGAATTGATGTCTGAATGTATCTACTTGTGTGAAAAAATATTTGTTGATTTTGCAGGTTTGTGGCCTGTTTGTAGGATGATATCAATGGATGTCGTAAACCTGCAGTTCAGAAAACTGAACTATAGGTTCTCATCCTGCTGACCAGCCACAGCAGGCCTGCAAACTGATAAGAAAAAAAATATAGGCGTCGGTTATTTATAGAACACCGACATCAAAGGCCTATAGCGTCGGTTATTGTGTAAAACCGCTGCCTAATGTGACAAACAACACGACCGTGCAGGAAAGCACGACGTGGTGGATATGGCGTTGCTTATTCGTATAAAACCGACGCCTATAGTAATACACACGGCCGTGCAGCGAAGCACGACCGTGTTGTCTTGGAGTCTGGCATCGGTTGTTCAGTTGTTAACAGACGCAGAAAGTGTCCTAGGTGATGCCCTTTTTTGTGGCACGAACACTATAGACGTCGGCCGGCTATATAAAACTGACACCTATAGGTCATATAGGCGTCGTTTATAAAACCGACGCCGAAGAGTTCTACCTTTAGCGGCGCCCACATAGGCGTCGCTTGAAAACCGTCGCCAAAGGGGGTTAAACAAACGACGCCAAAGGCGTGTTCTATAGTAGTGATTCCATCGGTGTATGATGACCATATTCTCTAATTTTATTGAAAATATAATGGATATTTTCATGGATGACTTTAGTGTATACAGTGATTCCATTGATCAATGTCTATTGAACCTATCTTTAGTCTTAGCCCAGTGTAAAAAGGTTAACCTAGTGCTAAACTGGGAGAAGTGTCGTTTCATGGTACAATCCGGTGTAGTACTAGGACAAGTTGTATCTAACAAAGGTATTGAAGTGGACAGGGCAAATGTTGAAGCCATGGAGAAGATGTGTACTCCATTTTCAGTTAAAGACATCCATAGCTTTCTTAGCCATGCAGGTTTTTATAGAAGATTCATTAATGATTTCTCTAAGATTGCAAAGCCACTGTGTTCCCTACTTGCAAAAGACATTAAGTTTATATTTGATGATGATTGCCACAAAACTTTTTCTAATATCAAGGAGGCCCTCATTTCAGCCCCAATTATTCAACCTCCGGATTGGGATTCTCTTTTTGAGTTAATGTGTGATGCAAGTGATTATACAGTGAGAGCTGTTCTAGGACAACGGAAGGACAAGAAACTTCATGCCATTTATTATGCAAGAAAACCCCCTAACGAAGCACAGATCAACTATACAACCACAGAGAAGGAAATGCTAGCCATTGTATATGCTTTTGACAAGTTTTGACAATATTTGGTGGGATCCAAGGTGATTGTATATACTGATCATGTTGCCATAAAGTATTTGCTGAACAAGAAAGATGCTACACCACGTCTTATTTGCTAGATTTTGCTTCTACAAGAATTTGATCTTGAGATCTAGGATGAGAAAGGTACAGAAAATAATGTTGCTAATCATCTTTCTAGATTAACCACGGAGGCTGGAAATCCATTGCCCATTGAAGATCACTTACCCATTGAAAAGCTTTATGCATTATCATCTACTCAAGCACCATGGTTTGCAGACATTGCCAACTTTCTTGCTACCCGACAACTCCCACCTGATTTGACATATCAACAAAAGAAGAAATTCTTTCATGATGTGAAATTCTATTATTGGGATGATCCATTGTTATTCAAGCATGGAAGTGATGGGCTAATCCGCCGGTGTGTTGTTGAAGAAGAAATCCCAAACATTATTGGTGAATGTCAAGCCTCTCCTTATAGAGGCCATTTTGGAGGAGAGAAAACTGCTACTAAGATACTACAAGATGGTTTCTATTAGCCCACATTATACAAGGACGTCAATTTATTTGTAAAATCTTGTAACAAATGTCAAAGAACAGGAGGTATATCTCGATGTGATGACATGCCCCTCAATTGTATCTTAGAAGTTGAGGTGCTTGATGTATGGGGAGTGGATTACATGGGACCATTCCCATCCTCTTGCGGGTACCAATACATTCTTGTTGCTTGTGAATATGTGTCCAAATCGGTTGAGACCATCCCTACCCAAGCGTTGGATGCCAAATCTATGGTAAAGTTGTTTCAAAAGATCATCTTTCCTCAGTTTGGAGTTCATCGAGCTATAATTTCAGATGGAGGCACACATTTTGCTGAAAAACATTTCAAAAACTTTCTCTCCAAAACATGGTGTAAATCATAAGATCTCTACGCCATATCATTCTCAAACTTATGGGTAGGTAGAGGTCTCAAATTGACAACTGAAAAACATTCTAGAAAAGACTGTTTCGAGTTCAAGAAAAGATTGGGCTTTAAAGATTGATGATGCATTATGGGCATACCGCACAGCCTACAAGACTATCATAGGGACTACTCCATTCAAGCTGATTTATGGAAAATCCTGTCACCTTCCGCTGGAGTTGGAGAACCGTTCTTTGTAGGCCATTAAATTCTTGAACTTTGATATGAAGAAGGCAAGAGAGAAGCGCCTTTTGCAGCTGCAGGAACTTGAGGAACTCTGCCTTGATGCTTATGAGAATGCAAGGTTGTACAAAGAAAGGACAAAAGCTTGGCATGACAAAAGAATTCATAGGAAGGACTTTCAAGAAGGAGATAAAGTCATGTTATTCAACTCTAGATGAAAGCTATTTCCAGGGAAGCTGAAATCAAAGTGGTCCGACCCGTTTCTTGTGCTAAAGATTTTTCCCATATGGAGCTATGGAACTCCAAGGCAAAGATGGCAACTTCAAAGTGCATGGATAGTGTTGCAAGCTTTATTCTTGTAGAGATGAAGTGGATAAAGGAGCCTCTTTCTCCCTCCAAGATGCTTGAAGGAATTGAAGAGTCTCACTCCGGACTCTAAATGGAGGACCTTGTGGGAGTTGACCCCACATTAGGATAGATTTATTTTAAAGTTCTTCGAGTAAAAAACACACTTTAATTTCATTAATAATCCTGTCATGGATGAATGTAATAATTTAGACTTGATTGCCGCCATAACTATCTTTATTTCATGCTGACTGATTGCTATTTTCTGCAAAAATTCCAAAATGCACGACATGTATTTATTTGACATGACGTGCACCTCAGTAGAAAATATACTGTAATTGGGATATATCTCTAGGTATACAACATGTTTTTGCCAAAATGCCGTATTCTATTCACGAATATATTTCTAGAAACTAACACATCGTGCATTTACTCGATGAATGTCATGCACCCAGAGAGCTGCAGAAGATAGAAACTTTCTAGAAAGTTGCACGCCATACACTTTTTCACGCACGCCGTGCACCTAGAGCTGCAAATGTGCAAATAAGTAACTTGAATCTTACACGGAATGCATTTAAATGATGCACACCGTGCGTCTATCTATCAATTGAGTAGCAAGAGTTTTTGTAAACTCACATGAAGTTCGTCCATACATGCACGCCGTGCGTCTGGGAGCAAAGTCAGGTCTGCAAAGAGATTTTAAGGCCGAACACGTCGTGCACGTAACCTACACAACGTGCGTCTGGGCGTAAAATACAGTTTGAAAGAGGAAACTTAAGAGGAACATGCCGTGCATATCACATGCACACCGTGTCTTTTTCGTAAAGATGGGTCAAAAAGAGGGTGTGCACGACCTAACTTCTCACTCCAACAGTTATGCCAGAGCAAAAGAAAGAAAGCACCCGTGCCCTCAGCAGCGCCGCCGCCTTCCTCCCCGCTCACGCTGTGCACATCTGCACATCGTTGCCTCCTCCCATAAGTCGTGCACATCTGCACGCCACTAGCTCGCACCTCCACTGACCACTGCCATCTCGGCCTGTACTTGCTCCAGCTCTACGAGTGCCCTAGCATCGCCACCCTAAGCAGCCGCCTAGCAGCCGACAACAACACCAACGACATCCACCTTAGCAAATGACTCTTCCAACCAGCCGCCAGCGTGCTAATAGCACCGCCACCATCAACCATTGACAGCCCTAGCATCTAGCACCCTACTGCCAACAACTCGCACCTCAACAATGCTGCCAACGTCATCATTTTCCCCATTTCTTCTCCACTCCCGGCTATAGATTTCAGACTGCAGAATATATACAGGTACATGACATTCCCTTATTCTGCACACCGTGCATTCGAGTTTCAGAGAAAAAAGAACACCTTCCAGGTGCACGCCGTGACAACAATCTACACACCGTTCACTACTACAGAAACAATGGCACCAATCAAGAGGGGTTCAGGCAGACGCCATGGCAGAACTTCATCTTCCACGACACCTTCTGAATCAGCAACTTTTGTACCCTCCACTCAATTCCGAGTCACCCTGGAGGAGGATGGAGATTACTAGTTTCTCATCACTAGGCAAGTTCTACCTTTGTCCTATCTTTGTGAAGAAATACTTGACAAGCTGTGTTTTAAGACTGAGGTAATGGGGTATCTTTAGTTTTTAGGCCCCCATCAACTCTGCACTAGAGTCACAAATACCTACCCCCGCCTTGCATATGAATTTTTAACCACCTTTAAGGCGGAAGATGACCCCCAAAACCACCATGAGACATATCCAAAGATTAGTTTTTGGCTTCTAAACAAATACTTTTCTATGGATCTTCGCTAGTTTTGTACTTTGCTTGGGTGCAACTATGGAGGCTATACTAATTATCTGCCCGCTTTCCATAGTGACACTTTTTTGTCCGAAATTGCTAGTGGACCGGTGCACAAGGCTAGGAATGCCTGAGCTTTGTCACTCCATAATCTGATTTTCAGATTTGTGCATCGCCTTCTAAGAACAGGTCCCTTTGCCAAAAATGAAACTCAAGAGGTCGTGGGGAAAACCAATCTTTTCTTCTTATGGTGCATTTTCAAAAATGAGTAAATCAGTTCTGGTTACTACATTGTAAACAAACTTCTTGAAGCCAAGAAGAAGAAGAAGCAAAGAGAGGTGGGGGATATCATGTGTGGTGGGTTGCTTACTATACTTGCAATGCAGCTAGGGTTAGATGGGCTACCTTAGAACCTGCACTGGGGAAAAACCTTATAGACATCAATTATCTTATTTATTGTGGCCTAATATCAAGGCATACTGATAGCACAAGAAAGTTCAAGGTTTTTATCACAAAGAAACAGTTCATTGTCATCCCCGATGCAGCCTGCAATGACCTTAGTAACAAAGCAAGTTGGAAGGTGGAGTTACAACCCGAGGACAAAGTGGAGACACCCACCCATGGAGCTAGAAGATCTATAGCCACATCTACAACAGCTGCTACAACACCACTTCCACCCTCCACTAGTACTCAGATGGAGTACACTTGGGTGATGCCTGATGTGAGGCACCTTTACGATTATGTTTAGCAGCAGTTTGACCACATCAACGGCCGTTTGGACCAGATGGACACGTAGTACACTGCGATGTATGACATGGTCGCCCGGATGGACACTTGGCATATCTCTTAGGGCCATTACACTGTCCCACCACCGTATCAGTCACCTCCATCACAGCAGCCCGAGTTTCCACTGCCTGAGTTTGCTAAACAACCCTAGTTTCCCCAACAACATGATTCCGCTGACCAGCCCATGCACATTCCAGATCTCGTCAGCCAGTTTTTCCCAGATCAGGGCAGTGGCCCTCCTTTTTGATATTTGATCCATGAAAGGTACCCATTTGTGAACTCCTTAGGTTTGATTGACGCAGTGAGGACACTACTGACTTCAAGCTTGGGGGGGCACAGTCGGCCGATATTTTTAGTTTTCATTTAGTGTTTCTTTAATTGAGTCAGTTGTGTCAGTTGTTTTCCATTTTATTTCCATGTTCAGTTTCCTTGATGGTAAAGTTAATATGAATTGAGGCTATCTTATTAGAATGAAACCCCCTTGTATGCTTGAATTATTCTCTCCGTTCTGTTTCTTTGTCAGTTGTTTTCCATTTTATTTCCATGTTCAGTTTCCCTAATGGTAAAGTTAATATGATATGAGGCTATCTTATTAGAATGAAACCCCCTTGTATGCTTGAATTATTCTGTCCTTTATGTTTCTTAGCTACATGAAAAGAAAAATCAAGAGCATGCATGAATGAAATGGAAATTTAAAATCCCCATGTACATGATTTTTGCCTTGTGTTTGTTGTATAAATCTCAAAATCTTTTTACATCTTTGCTTAGTTAATACATGTAAAAGTTCCATTTTTGAGTGAATGAATCAACTTTACAACATTTAATAGAGACCATCCCCTCCAGTACTGGTTGATAACACCCAAATTTATGCATTTATGCTAAGAATTATCTATGGTTTTGTGTCACTATAGCCTTAATTTACCAAAAATAACCCATGTTTATTATCTTTTAGTAATTTATGTCTTTTCTTAGATAAGGTTGCTCAACTAGCCAATTTTGGGACTTGCTGGCACCGAACCTGAAAAGACATCTATTCTCCATGATTTCTCCCCAACACACTATTTTTGCAACAGCTAGACTCCCATCCGTCACGACCACGGTGGACTAAGCATCACACTTTGTGCACCCGCGTAGGAGGCGGTGATATCTTGGACCCTATTTTCGATGGCCAGTCCTTTATCAGGATGCATCCTCATCAATCAAAAAGGCTCATCGACGCGGGCCCCTCGACCACCAATAATAGCCCCCCCGAGTTTGGTTCGTTCCATGATGCACAATCACAACCAAGAAGAAGTAACCTTGACTACGACCGAGGTACATCCTCCTGGACCACGACCGCGGTATCTACATCAACCTCGACCACGACTAAGGTACATCCTCCTAGACCACGACCGCAATATCTACATCGACCTCGACCGTGATCGAGGTACATCTTCCTAGACCACGATCGTGGCCAAGAAGAAGTAACCTCGACCGCTACCGAGGTACATCCTCCTGGATCGTGACCGCGGTATCTACATCAACCTCGACTGTGACCGCGATATCGACCTCGACCTTGACCTCGACCTCGATCGTGACCTCGACTGCGACCACGATCTCGACTGCGACTGCGAAGTTAAATTGGTGCAAACCTCGACCATTTTTCCTATAAATACACGCCCCTCTCCACCTGAAGAAGGGTTCGGATCTGGGGAGTTTTCTAGCTATTGGTTCTGACTCGATGAGATTCCCAGAGCACCGTGGGAGAGTCCGGAGGTCTAAGAAGGCCGAAGTTCTCATTCTACGCCTGTCTCTTCAACATGCTTCCATCCCCCACCATCTTCCACCTCTGGTCTTAGATCTCCAAAGGAGGAAGCTGAGGAGAGAGAAGACTGAGGACCCATCTTCTTCGAGAGAAGGAGAACACCCACACCATCATCTTCCAGCCCCATCCACCAACCAAGCTGCTGTTCGGGGTAGATCTAGAGAGAAAGGAGGCATACGAGTCCAGAATATCAAGGAGGACGACCCAAGGACAAGATCTGACCTATACGGAGGCTAGGGAGCAAGAGACACCTCTCTTCTATGGGCTAAATCTCTTCCTTCTTCTTTTTTCTTCTTCTGTTCCCCTTGGTTTCTGTACAAACAATGTTCTTTCATCTTTGTTCGGTGTCAACTATGCTTGTCCATGGCTAGTTGAGCTCCTTCTTGGCTATGTACCCCATTTTGGGCATGTTTATGTACTTTTACCTTAAGCAAGTAGTTTTATTTCAGATCTAGCACATTTTACATTCTATTTCCTCTTTCTGGTTATGATTGCTAATTTGGTTGATCTCTTTCTTGCTTGAACTGCTGTTTCTGCCTATATCGAGATATTCGTTGTAGAAATAGACAAGATAAGATAGTTTGGATCGATATCTAAAAGGAGGACTGTTCAAGGTCATATGTTCCTAACATCCAGAATATTCTAGACCTGAGAGGGTATCTAGAATATTCTAGGATGTTGGTTTGTCATCCTCGAGAGAGGTTTCATATCATCGATGGGATTTAGTCATGCTACGCGAGAGCGAGTGGGATGACCCCACAAGAATAGATACAACGATGCGTGCTATGCTTGAATGTAGGTTGCTTGCTGAGGTGTTCGAGGGTTGTATACACCCAAGAATGGGTGCATAGACTGCCCAACTTGTGGTTACATAGCCATGAACTCCTTCTCTCTGATTAGTAGAATCCTACAGACTATGTTTTCTTTTCTTTTCTTTGTTTTGTTTTAATTCGTGACACCCGCTAGACTAGTTTTAGCCCCATACTTTTATCGCCTATCATCTTGGCTTATCTGACTTAAGGAAGAAATCATAAGCATCCTAAACGTAGCCACGTCCCTATGTTCAACCCCTTATATCTACTTCAACCCCATAATAAAAGTTGCAGGGGTCCTTGAAGGTTTCGAGTTATAAATTTAAAAGTTCAATTCCTTCTGAGTCCGCCTCACTTTCTGGATGCATGATTCGAGCCGATCACTGATCTGACCAACACAAGCCACCCAGACATCGACATTCTAATCCCAGTCCACCTAGACACCCTTTCTCTAAGAGAATCAAAACAAACCTCAAAATCCTTACCCTTAGCCTTTTCACCACAATGGGGGATACCAAGGTATCTCGTGGCAAGAAGACCCTCATGCAAACCAACAATGTCTTTCAATATGCCCATCCTATTGTCACAAGATCTAGAAAAGAAAACTCCAAATTTGATTTCATTGAGGTAGAGCCCCATACAATCACCAAACACCTTCATCATCCTATGAACAACTTTGAGAGTTTGTTTGTCCTCAGCAAGGAAGAAAAGAAAGTCATTGGTGAATATCATGTGGGTCATAACTCAACATCCTCCCTACGTGAAAGTCAATTCCCAGCTTCCTCTCCTGAGCATTATCAACCAAACAAGTCAAGACCTCCATAACTAGGGTAAAGAGAAAAGGGGATAGTAGGTCACTCTACCTCAACCCATTCTATGCTCTAAACAAAGAAAAGGGGAACCCATTGATAAGGATCGAGAATAAAGTCATAGTCACACATTCCTTCATGAGCTTGATTCATCTTTTACAGAACCCCATTTACTCCAAGATATTCCAAAGAGACTCTCATTCAACATTGTCATACGACTTAGCCAAGTCGAGCTTAAAATAGGCTTTCTTGAGCTATTCTTCACCCCCAAAATCAAGCATAAATTTAGCCACGAGGAGAGAACTATCAAAAATGTTCCTAGCCTTGATGAATGTCGTCTGAGAAGGAGAAATGACCTCTGATAAAATCCTATTGAGCCTATTACCAAGCAACTAAGAGATGATACAATCACTCATATTTAGTTCGATCAAATTCGCCACATCAATGGCGTCATTGATGCGCCCTTGGCACAAATCAGGCACTGGGAGCCCTCCCTTCTTCTCATTCGCCCCTTTCTAATGTGATTGAAATCACCGATGAAGATCTGTGGCAACTCTCTAATCCTTATTTCCAGACACACGACCATCAAAGCTTGGACCTCCACAATGATCTCCCTGAGCTTTCTTTTCTTGCCCGACAGAGATGCACCTTGCATGTTCCACATGAAGATGCACAATATCTAGGATTACTGCGAACCCCCCTTCTAGGATTAGCCCCACCTCTCCTTGTTCTTCTAGGAGAGACTTGTGAAACATTGGATAGCCTCACCTTCCTCACATTCCAGTCTAGCAAGAAGGGAAGAGGATTTGGTTGCCACCAGCAGATCAGACTCCAACACAACAACATTTGTCACCTTCTGCTTGCCTCTACCTTTGGTCCCTATCCCAAATGACATAAAACAACCATCCTCACTACTATCCCTACTTGGCATTCTGTCAGTAGCCTTCAGGGCATCCACCCATGTGGTACTACCCCCAAAAGGAGCTTCCCCATCTGACATTGTCACCTTCATGGCTTTAGACTTCACCAAGCTCGCACCCATGTTAAATGTGATGTCATCACCACCATTATCCACCACAGGGCCCTGGTTTTCCACCATAGCAGGTACATATTGCCCAATTTGGTTCTAGTTCATGCCAACATTTTGAAAGGGTCAGCTGCAGCTGCCCCCTCATGTGTTATGATAGGAGATAGAGAGGGCTGATTAATACTCTTGCTAACACTCCTGAAGGTTCATTTTAGTTTGTACTCCATTGATTCTACTTCTACAACTCATACATATAAATACATGTATACATTACTTGATGAAGCAATATAGCTGAAATTGGGACTGAAATCGGAATATCAACATGTGATCCATTTACTTAAAAAATGACAACTATCTCTTGGTTTGTTGTGTCTCCTAGAAATTAGATGGCAAAGTAATTTTGTTGTTTCATCTAGGCCACTAGGTGTGGTGAGACTTTTCATCAAAGACATTGTTGCTTCCTACACAGATATACACAGGACGCAAGCACTTGAGACAATGATTTTTGAATATATAGTCTCATAGGCATGGATACAAGCACAACCACTTCCTTTCTAGTTTCTACAACATTAAGTTCGTAATCAATGATTTAATTATAGTGTTATATTTATAACAATAATCACTATATCCAAGTAAATCTGAAATATTACGTAAAATTAAAAAGAAAGAATTCAGATCGCTAACCTTGTTGAGGTGTTTCATATGAGATACTTTAGTTCCATCTGATAATCTCTTTGCCTCCTTCATATTATCAAGATCCCTTTCCTTCTTTGTCATATAGGTTGCAATCCATCATTGCACACAACTCTAAGATCAAACAATGTGTATTAAATGTCATGCCATGCTCTGTAGAATCAATATAAATATATAAGAAAATATCTAATAGAATTACATAGTAAGAAAATCTCCAAGGCAGCTAGTTGAAGGTTTATAGCTTAGAAATATCAAATTTGATTACTTGTACAATATATGGTAATAGATTAGTAGATAATCGTGTCACTGAACACAATTACAAACATCATGATCATATGCTTGTACTTATTGCATGCCTGATATGCACCAAACTTGGGGTATTTGAATCACATTTGGATAAGAAAACTATAGCAAAGGTTTACATAACATGATCTTTGTGCTGCATTGAGTAGTCTCTCATTAATATATTCTTTGTGTTGTCCTATAAAAGTATATTTACAATTCAATATGAAGATTCTTTTTGTTTTATCACCTAAATTGTATCTGATAAAAAATAATAGGGATATGAAGAAAGAAAATAAGGGAATTCAATAAAAAATACATCATGACTTAAAGAGATTCCAATAGATTTCTTAAGCATTGAGAAGCATATGTGGATCTAATGGTACCAATACAACATGAGGTTTTAACTAACAAGGTATAAGAACTGAAGTACATCTTATTTTAACTACTCACACACATTTCCTCACCTATTTACGATAAAAAGGCGATGTAGGGTTCTTTTTTCACCGCAACTGAAGGTTGATTAAGTGTTTCCCTCATCCTGTGTGAGTTTTCCAATCCCTCTACCATGACAAGATGACAGAAAAAATCACCAGAAAGTGTGGAGTCCTAACAATCGAAGAAGAGGAAGAAAAAATCATGGATTTTGCTAAAGGAAGGGAAATAGTGGTAGAAGATTAAATAAACCTAGTGGCGGCTAGTCATCTTCTTAGAAACAAGCATTTCAACTTCCAAACGCTATAGAGGACCATGGAGAAAGTGTGGAAGCTATCACAAAAGATTGCATTCAGTATGATTGAGTACAACATGATATTGGTTCAGTTTGCGTACAAGGATAGAGAGAGTCCTTAAAGGGGCACCATGGAACTTCGATGACCAGATCTTCATGCTCAAGGATTTGAAAAAATGGTATCCATTCATCATCTATCAACATTACCAAGTGTCAGTTGTGGGTCAAAATGTACGACATCTCAATTAGATATAGAGGAGATACAATGGTAAAGAAGTTGGCAAAGAATACGGCAAATCTTTGGGAAGCCAAAAAAGACGAGATAGGATGGTCAAAGGCACATAGGGTTAGAGTCGAAATTAATGTAGGGAAATTGTTCAAAAGGATTCAGAAAATGAGAATGATAAATGAGACCACAGTGGAGGTCGCGATCAGGTACGAACAACCTCCAGATTTTTGCTCTAAATGTGGTCAAATAGGACATATGCCCCGTGAATGCCCCTACAAAGAGGAAGAGGAGGTTCAGATGAAGGAGAATGGGGGGGGGGTATGGGCCTCAACAAGGAGAAAACATAGACCAAATCAAAACATCAACAACAAAAGATCTAGAAAGACTCTTTTCAATGAAGCTAATGTACAGAGGAAGAGGTAGGAAATGAAGGGAAAACTACACCAACTCCAACTGCTATATCAAACCAGTCTAGCATCCCCTATCCCCTGAGTTCCATGTCCTTATTCCTATACCTTGTGGAATCCTCCACCATGCCTCCACTACTTTTCATGATGTTAATTCAAATGCCTTCAACAGATTCCTAGCTAGAAGGTGGAGAATTTTTCATCAATTCCCTTGAATTTAGAAATTCTAAGCTACAGACAATGAAAGCTTCAACCAACAAGGAAGTGGAAGATGGTGAAAGTTGATCTGCAACAACAAATATGGAAAAAGTGGGGATGCGAAATCTAGAAGCTCAATTCATTGGTCAACACAAAATCTCATCCTAGCTATATGCAACATGACAATAGACAACAACAACCATATCAATCCAGGGCACAAAAAATTGTAGACAACTTGTGTTATAATTTTTTTCAAGAACAACATTTAACAGAATGTGGAGTTATTTTTGTGTAATAGCATTTATCTAAAAAAATATGGTTGTAAAATTAGTGTGAGCTATTCTAAAGAACCTAAAATGTTAGCCTCCTATTCTACAAAAAAACTTATATTATACTTTTTGAGGGCGGCAAAGTTGGTCATTGATACTCAATAACATGGTTTCCATCAAGTCTTGGGAGACAAATGTATACCCTAATAAATGAATGTACGACCAAATTGATTTCATTTAAAAATCTAACATTCAATTGATGATATTTCTCGTATTGCATTGTTCAACACATCTGACCTATACAAGTTGTTGCACATTATCTATTTCATAACTTTTAAGGATGTAATTGTTTATATTAAAAAAAATCCACTTATCATAATAAGGGTCCTAAGTTTTTTCTACCTAATAAAACAACAATCTTTTATCATTTTTGGGTCAACTTGTTCTTTAAACTTAATTAAAAAAATGCAATTTTTTATTAAGAGGTGCATTCATAAATCAACATGCTTTTCTTACAATAGTATCTAATAACTATTTGCACATGTAAAAGCATACTTTGACTTATCAGAACCTTTTTAAAGGATTAAGACTCTAAATGAAAACTTGGAAGTTACAATCCTAATTTGAATTTATATCAAAATATATAAAGATGATTTGAATTAGATAACATGCACAACAGTTCATAGTCAGTTATAACATGACAAGATGCAAATATAAATACACTCGGTCAAGGACATCTTGATTGAAGGTAAACACATATATTCAACATTCAAGTTTTCTTATGGAAGCATGAGAATGTAAGTATTTTAATACATGTATAACATAGGATAGTTATATTATATAGTAATAATCCATATACAATTATTTATACCAAAAATAGCCCATCTACAAATTCTGAATACATTATTTATATTGTGTATGAATTATACCTAATTTAATATATTTGTTTTGCTACTCATCATTTTTATGTGAATATTAATATAATATTCATCATGTTGATCATAATCCCAATACTTAACTACTAGATTTGATTCTTATATGATTAAAGCACAAATGAATATCAATCCATATCACTCTCCCACCCAATTATATGACCTTGTTTTTTGCAGACCAACAATAATAACCAACACATAGAACTCAAGAAATAGTTTCCCAATGACCATTTACTCTCCCACAAAAACACCCTCCCTTCTTTTTATAGTTTCTATCCCAACACAATAAGAATAACAAACATGTAAAGCAATAGGTTAACATAACATACATGTACGCGCTTCTATATAGCATATCACCAAAAATTGGAGTTTAGTTATGTTCATATTTCTAGTAAAAATGGTCACATACACATAAGTAATCCAATCTCACCCCATTATCACTTAAAAAGCATCACCCTATTAATTATTTGAGAACCTCCATCCTTCTTCTCTCTATCGGTAACAATATTAGACAAACATCACAAAAGACATTAGTATTCATCAAAAATATGAAGGGGTTTTTTAAGAATCCAGTAGAAACAAGAAATGCATGTCTCAAATCTAAATGGTCAATTGGTCGTCCAATATTATTAATAAACACTGCTACAAAGAAGTCATCCATTGTTTTAAAATAAGAAACATAAATAAAGAGTTACAAGTGTCAACATAAGTGCCTACATACTCCTACATAGAGAGTATAATTTGTAAAATATCTGCCCCACATTAAGACAGGTGAAGAAATGAGGATATTAGAAGGTAAATAAGAAGATATTAAATTTAGCAAATATTCATCTCCAAATAAAGAATGAATGAGATATAGATGCATGTAAGAATGATACAAACAAGAAAGAAGAACCTTTGCACATTGTAATGCCTTAACCATTCTCCCAAACTTGATGCTTCCTCTTTGAGAAACATCCTTACTGTTGGTACAATTCGAGCACTTTCTGCCACAATTCTGCTCGTGTATCTCCATGTGCAAGAAGAGGTAAAAATCCGATCTCAAGCCTGGACCTTTTTTCCAGCTGGGCGTGAGGAGGAGGTGAGATGAATAGGGATGAGGGACAGAGAGCATTGTCCATCATGACTCTACTTGTGTGTTCCTGCACGTAGGAGGGAGACCAAGCATAGATCTTTTCTTTTAGTAGGGGCGTGAGGTTAGAATAGATATGAGGGGTAGAGAGAAGATGAAAATGATGGAGGAATCAAACATAAATATGGGAGCAAGATGGGGGTGGCCAGAAAGGGTAGAGAAAGGAGCAAGATCACCTAGGAGTAGGGGGGAGAAGAAGAAATAGAGGTGGTTATTGAAGATAGTAGAACAAGTAAAGGCAACGAGGGATGAGGAGAAGGGGGTGAGGAGGCAAAGAGGCTGGGGGAGCCATATAGGGGGAGGGGATGGAGCTGCACAAGGCGAGGGGATGGAGCCATATAGGTAGAGAGGGAATATGGGTGGATGGGGAGTAGAAGGAGAGGTATGAGGGGAGAAGAGAAGATGGAGAAGAAGAGAAGCAGGCGTATGAGGCTAGGGCAAAGACGGATGGAGGAGGTGGTCAGAGCCACCAAAATGAAGGAGATGAATGCAAGGAGTGGCAGGAATCACACAGTTTGCACATAGCGAGATGAGTTTAGGTTAGAAAATGTCTAGATCGCTTAGTTTCTAGGTTTTTTTGAAGAAAAATGCTACACATAGGTAGCTTTCCAACCACCCACCCACACACCCTTATCTTGGGAACATGCGAAATCCCTCTCCACTACCTGATTTCGTATCTAGAAAAGGGATATTATCTAGCCCTAGCAGATATTTTGCATGAAAGATCATGCAAATGCATGCAATGAGATGCACGTAATGAGATGGTTGCATCCCTCCATGAAATTTAAAATTTAGCTCTTATTATTCCCTCCATTTTTTCAAACAATCAGATATTAAAGACATCCATGCTTCTTCTTACTCAAACTTTTTCAAAGTGTTCAAATTTGTATTTGCACAGACGTACAATACTAATTATCTCGATGCTTCTTCCCACTATATTCTTTCACAAACCTATATGTATTGCACATTCTTATCTATATAGTTCCTAATGGGGAAATATTAGGAGCCCAGGTGGTAAGAGCTCGGTAAGTCCCAATGAAGGACCCAGGTTCGAACCTCACCGAAGGCACTTTGCGAATGGCAATCCACGCTGATTAGGCATGGGAGGGGGGTGACCGGACCACACCCTCTCATGCCTCGAGAGTTTACCATGTCGGGCTAGCCCGGGGTGGGTTCTCTCGATTACCAAAAAAATGGGGCAATATTATTTTTATTTATCATTTTAGATGGATTAACCACCTTATTTGTTGGTCTCAACATAATTACAGTATGAAACATATAATACTAACATCATTTGATAATATATTTGACGTACAGTACAAGACTTACAGTACGATACATACAATATGAGACATATAATATATTTACAATACTAACATCTTGTATTGCACAAATGTACAACAATAATATCATTTGACAATACATTTCGAGGTATCGTACAAGACACACTTTCAATATAGTAAAAGAAGTACAATACTTACAAATAGATTGTACAATAAGTACAATATTAACAACCAAAATTTACAGTACAACAAGTACAATACTAACTTCCACATGAAGTACAATATTAACAACCGCATTCTTGCATATATTAGAATGTAACATTTGACAAAATTATGTACAAGAAGCACAATATTAACAGACACATTGTACAAGAGGTACAATACTAACAACAACATTTTGCAGTATAAGAAGTAGGATACTAGTAACTGATCATTTCTTATGTAGCCTTTGTCAAAATTGTGTACATTCATGTCATTTTTCTGAAAAAAGTGCTAATAGCCATATTGTACAAAATTACATACAAGAAGTACAATACTAACAACCTCATTGTGAAAAAATACAATACTAACAACCACATTTTGTACAAAAATCTTTAGTTCCATTTTAAGTACAGTACATGATGTAGTACGAGACATACAATACATGTTGTAGTACGAGACATACGTACTAGATGTACAATACTAGAATGTAAAGTATGAGATGTGCTTAATATACAATACTAGACGTATAGTATGAGATGTACACTACTAGACGTACAATATGAGACGTACATATACATGATACTAAGCTTTTTCTGGCATGCAATACATACACACATTAAAGTACCTTAGATCATATACATGTTTAATTTTACACATCACTACAATACAAAATATACAATACAAGATGTACAATACAAGACATACATTACTAAAGTATCTTCTAGGATGTTGGCACTGAGGGTGTTGTAAAAAAAGACAACAATAGCTTTTGTAGATGAGGGCACAATTGTGGTGGAGGATGAGATCTATGATGGTGGCTGCATCAAAGCTCAACGAGGGAGACACGAAAATGCCAAGGAAGCTGGAATAGGGTATAGTACATTTCAAAGATTCACTATAGCTCTTCTAGGATGTTGGCATGACCAACGAAGACCATAGCTCTTGTGATGTTGGCGTTGAACACGACATCAAAAGAGACCAAGAACAACTCCTATGTGCGAGGTAGTTGTGGCGGAGCTCGGTAAGGGAGAAGGGGAATGATAGAGGAACCTAGAAAATAGACATATTGTACTTCCGTGAGAACACTAGGACTATAAAATATGACCAGGAGAGACCCAAGGGACAGAAAAATTCAATTTAGCAAATATTTGAATGACAAACCACTTTTATGAGAAGCTTGGGAGTCTTGCATGCCATTTCAGCTTCCAAAATACGTAGGAGATTTGATTTAATTAAAAAGTGGTTGAGTGCAGATTTTTCTAGGTTACTAAAGATTCAGGTGGGCTCACTACAAAAAAAGGGTCTTTAACTATTAAAAAAATTATAGCGAAAACCCCATATTTTGTAGCTAAAGGCTTTAACTACATATTTCTTTACACATACAAGTTGTAGTATATGCTTGTATAGCTAAAGCCTTTAACTATAATTTTCAAATATGTAGTTAGACAATCCATTCGCTAAAATTCATATGTATCCAAAAGCGTAGCTAGATATTGTCCTTACATATTTAAATATAAGTATAATTATAGCTAAATGTATGAATACAATTGCATATATAGTCAATATGTAGCAAAAACATGAAGTTAATACATTTTATATGTATTTAGTGTGTAGGGAAAGGCAGTAGTTACTATATGCATATATATATGTAGTTGATTATACATCTAGCTATATATGCTTAGCTCGACTATATATTCATATATATATATATATATATATATATATATATATATATATATATCGAGAGAGAGAGAGAGAGAGTGTGTGTAATTTGTTAGTACACAAGCTCTTTTAGTAACAAAATTGTAGTATTTAGAGAAAGTTATGCTCATTATGCCAACAATCTTACTTTCATTTATAATGAAACATCGAATGTACATGGGGAGGACGCATACCTTGCCCCTATTACACAATGTGTACAAAGAAAAGTATATACATATATCAATGATTTAGTGGTCTACTAACATCTCTGCAAAAGAGTTGTGTCTTTCTTGGCCAGTTTTAACATCCTTATTATCTTCTTATTTTGTTCGAGCTCTTGTTGTTTGGCCAACATCGTTCAAAAGCACCCGAGATAAGAATCTGAAAAGAATCTTCTAAGAAGAGATAGAAGGAATATTGTCCCTATGAAGTTGGTCGCTATGTTTGTAGATGTTGATAGCGGTTGTTCAAATATATACATAGGTCTATGAAATGCATCCTTCTCATAGCAGAAAAGAGCCATATCAAATTGCAACATATCATGATACATTGTTGCATCAGTGACTGTTGCTGCTGTGACTGGGCGGGCCTGGGCTTCAAATGGAGATGCATCATCATGCTTCACAGGAGAGCACCTATTGCGTCGGGGTTGTCTTAGATACTTCTTATGCTCTGTATATGAATTCTTGACATTGTTAAGCTCAATCTCTAATTCAGATAATGGAAATTGCTACGATGGCGAAGCTTGTACTTCTTTTAAATCGGAAAATAAGGTTTTACAAATGGGGAGGCATTAAAAATAAGGTAAAGATCACCCAAATAGTTTAATAAAGATATATAAGCATTCATACATGGCATAAATGAAGGTTGCTATGAGAATAGGATGACAGAATTAGTACCTTGAAGAGATGAGAAGTATCTAGGCAGCTCATGCATGTTTTGCTGTAGCCCAAGCATTGTATGGGAGAGTTGTAAGATAGTTCACTTGCACCATTGAGGCTTGTCATGTCCAGAATTTTCAGTCTATAACCTGTACAATAAGGTCATTCATTTAGACCATTTGAAAGTACAACCCAATAACATTATTAGTTCTAAATTATACCAGATGTACAACCATCGTAGTACTTTGTCATATTCATTTTTATATGTAAAAGGCCTAGAGCATAGCCTGACGCCTTAATAACTAAGATTGTGCTTGGTTGTCATCATAGAAGTTACTACCTTCTCTCCTACATATTTTCTTTCCCTCCTCTTTCTCATCCCATTTCCCCTTTTGCAGTTCCTCCTATTAAACGCCACTACAAGCAAATAGCAAGTGACAGTGATTGAATCCCAAACACACACTAATTTTAAACCATAGACAAAATTCATGTTGTATAAAGACGTCATCATCTCATCATGCAACGAGGTGGATGACTGCCCAAGTCCATGCATAGGCCTAGTTCATATCTAGAAGTTCATGGAAAAGAATTTAATTATGTTCCTCTAGGAGAAAATAATATAATTGTTCTACCAAATATTAGCTAAAACCTCATAGCATCAAAATGAAATATAAGCATCAGGAAAAAGAAGGCACAAAGAGTTATTCCCTTTTCTAGAGGCAAATAAATCATTTGCAAACATGAAATCAAGGTTGTCAAGGAAGAAAGGCTATCCATGCCTTGGTTTAGTGCCTAGGTGTGCCCCATCTAGGCTCGGATAAGAAGAACAAAAATATAATCTACTATGTTGTCAAACTGGCTACTTTCCAAAAGGACACCTTTGTTACTTCCCCTACCTTATAATAGAATAATTGAGAGAGGATTCACGCACACGATGATGGTCTACTTTTAGATCAGATGTTAAGCACATTTTTATACCTACATACATAAAAAACAAATTAGTTGAAAGAGAAGTTTACTGAACCAGAATTTTTTGACTAAATTCTTGCAACGGGGATGCATACAAATTCATTATGTAACTGTCACATAGATATTGATTTCAACAGATGGTTCTCCCTCTACTGCAGAGGATGTTCTTCCTAAGACAAGTTACATATGCACTAAAGAAGCACATGTAATCACAAGAGTAGCAGTTGCATCAGAAGTAACCGATATAAATGTTAAGTTGTATAACTATGAATAAAAACAACCAGATGCAAGGAACTAGACAATCACATAGAGAAAGCTTCAAAATAGCAAAAAATCACATGTCATCAATTTAGAAGTCAAATTCTTTAAAGTTGCAGCACACCACTTACCATCAGCTAAGTAATCAAGTACAAAGGTTTATGAAGATGTGAAAGAGTTAACTGAGCGAGGAAACATTTGTAGAACAAAGCCTCATGAAGTATGAACCAGAAAAGGGAGCATCAAACAGATATAATAGCTGGTAAAAATAGATTCAAACATGTAGCTATTAGGTAATAGTCATACTCTGCCATGATCTTGCCTATTTCTCCATACTTAACTGTGCCGCACATCTACAATTTCATGAAGTAGGTGAGAGGCCTAGACCTTTTCTAGCCTGAGCCCTATTTATATTTTGGTAGATTAGGATGACCATGTACCTTGAATAGGTGGGCCCAATCCCTAGCACCAATGCTTGAGACATAACACAACATCTATCTCCTCTAGGAAAACTAGAAAATCCTAAAAGTTTGTGACCTAGTCTAATCATCTAATAAACATGAAGTAAAATATTGCCACCTGTTTCAATTATCCTCTCAATCTAAAGTCTATATATTAGTATACAAAATTCTAAAAGCATCATCGCTTGGTTTTCACAAGTTTTCAAGAAATATGGCTAATTAGTAAACAACTCAAGTAGTATTACTAGACCGAAACCATTTATCAAGGAAATCAATCAATAGCTTACTTGGTATTACTACTGTTAAAAAGGACAATGAGTTGGTATTACTAGTGTTGAAAAGGAAGATAAGTTGAGGAATAACAAATGCAATATGTAATTAGCGTACCCAACATAAATGAGACTTCTTAGTGCATACTTGAAGAAGAAGTGGCAACCCATGACCAGCTATAGGAACTGTAGCTGGAGAATGAAAAGATGTCAGAAGGAAATCTTTTGGATAACTTCTAAGCTCAGAATCAACAACTAATAGTTAAAGCACAGTTTCACTTTAGCTATATTGTGATTCAGACATTTGTTTACACTTGCATGATTCATCATAATATACAAATTACAATATTCATAGGATCCTTCTAATTTATGCCACCCTTGCACCACAAATTGTAGAGAGGTACAAAATCTTCAGATACACAATCTCTTAGATTAACATATTCTAGATAGATTTATAAGATAATAAATGAAACTATAATGCATATGATAGAGATATGAATCAGGATTAATGGCTTGCAAGAACTTGCAATATTTTGAGAGATGAGGAAGGCCAGTGGATAATGTTGTTATGAAAAACAACATGGAGGAACTGATCCCCTATGAGGAGAACTGCTAGCAATATATAGAACTTCTTCAAAGTAGCTGACCTGGATATTGGGAAATAGATAAATCAAAATTTTCAAACTTTTTTCCTAAATATAGAAGAATAAAGTGTCACAAACATTTCAGAAATAGAAAAAGCAATTAGCAGTATAACACGAAAGGATAGGACATTAAAAGATCTTATAGAACATGACTAGGATTCCTTGGTGGAGATGTGTAGCATAGGTCATCTAGGATTGAATAGATTGGAGGACATATTGTACAATCAGTTCTTTGAGGAGTGTTATTCCCCTTTAATTTGCAGCAACATGTGCTTTAACATCATATAAATTATCTTAAAGTAGACAGATCCCAGAAAAAAGATGGAATGCTGCCTGGAGTAATAGCTACATCTCTACATGGTGTCCTCTACTGGTAAAAAAATATAGGCTTTCCATAATAAAAAATTGGGGTTATGAACATGAGTATTTTAGATTACTTCAATGACCAAGATTCACATTTACCACTGCAACAACATTTGCGTAACACAAAATTTTTTAAGAGTATTGGACTTCAGTAAGAACATGTAATCTAGTAGAGTGAGTCTGTGAGGAAGCTTTGGTGCTTCGTACCTTGTGATAGAAAATGGTATACAATGTATCCATAGAACTTGCTTCATCTTGTGGATATCTATGATATGTCAAGAAATAATGAGCAAAAATCCATTTAATGTCAAAAAGACGCAGACCTAAAAAGATTATGGCTTGTTCGTTGAATCCATTGTCCAAATTATGCTAAATGCCTACTCATGTTATCATTTTGTATTGATAACTTTGTAGGAAAATGAGCAATCATACCAATCATGTGAATAGTGCAGATCGAGTAAATATGGTATTCAATATTGTTTTATCAAGATAGTTGAATGAGTTTTCAATGCTTCTTTAGCTGAGAAATACATACCTTTCAACGATCTTAATTAAAATGTAAATGTACATATCCACTTAGAAATCTCATAGACACAAAGTTAAGGATAAAAATCTTTAATGCATAAATTACCTAAAAATGTAGTAGGCTTAGTAGCGTGATTTCAAGCAAAATGCTTGATACTCTTACAAACCATAAATTTATGACTACTAGGATTTGCCTGCCAAAGCTACTTGAGTCTTCCTACCACCGATACGAGTATAAGAATTACATATACATCTATATTATTAAACTAGACCCTCTAATGAAAAGAAAAACCAATTGGACTATATTGGATAACTAGAGTAATGATTGGTCCATGTTCTACAGTTTACCATTTGATTTTATATCAATAAAGTATAACAACCATAAACAAAATTGAAATAAATAATCAGATAGAAGGATGACAATGTCAAATGCTAGAGAAGGAATATCTTTATAGGAATCTTTTCCTTACTGGATAGGACTTTGGCAGGGTTAGCCATGACGAGTTCATGGCTGTGTAAGTTGGAATGCTCTGTTGTTTCAACTGATGCCTTTTGTTCCTTCTCCTATGTGTCATGTTGTGTGTTATCTTGTATGAGAGTGTAAAGCAATCAATTGAACGTCCCAGATCCATAACACATTCAAGAGGCACCTTGATAATGGTTTACATGTCTAGTTTCCCTACAAAAAAATGTCCCCCCTGAACAATCCAAGTTGTTTGTGAGTGAAACATGAGGATGCAAGTAGAACAATTCCAATGACTGATATTTTCCCAATTTCCCTTGCAATATCTTTCATTTTGTTTAGGCTTGCAGTGCTTCTTTGTATCTATTATGATGCTACTATGGATAGGTTTTCAAGCATATGATTAACTTATGTTTCATCCTGATGCAATGAGATGAACCCTCATTCCTTAGTGATTTAGCTCATGGGTATGTGCTGACATGTTGTGATGAGGTAGATCCTTAGTGATATAAAATTTGTGACTTGGATAAATAAAATATATTAAATGTGTGTACCTACTGTGATGTGACTATGGACATGTATTTCATATGAATTTAGTATCTACCTATCACTCTACCACTTGATTCATTTGGATGGGTACTTATGCTCTAATAAGGTGGATGTTTGTGATATAATATTAGTGGGTCATCTAATAGAAAGAATGTGCTTGACATTTCTATCTATTTTGAAGCTACGATGGACATTTTCTTTCAAGTGTGGTGATCCTAACATGGCTGTCCATAAAAGGATATGTTGTTCTTGATATGGTTTGTGGGTGACTTTGCACCTACTGAGATGAAGCTATGATACTCAGGGAGTCTTGAAGAATAGTCTTGAGGCTACTTATGAGTTAGTATCTGCCAATGTACTTCTTGAGGCTACTAATATTTAGATATGGATCATATAACACAATGAAGAACAACTTTCAAATTGTCCAACATGAGAATAAAATTAATTACTAGTGTACTAATTAAGAATGATATTAATATATTGGAGAGCTAAAAATTGGTTCTCTTAGAGACAAGGAGGATAAAAATTTGCAATCTAGGTAGTATTTCAGACTTATGATTTTTATTTTAGTTCTTAAAGTTCTACTATGTGGAGCAAATGTGATGTGCCCATCTATAGATATAGATATCCGACTTTGTGGTTCTCCTTCTTAACTCGAGGCCTTGGTGAATAACTTTATTCAGAGAACTGAGAACACATGCAAGAACTACTTGAAGAATGCTGGAATATCGAACCAAGGAAGTAGATGGGTAGTGCTGGTTGGACTAAAGACCAGAGTTACAAAATTTCACAAGATTTCTCAACAGAGTTTTGGGAAAATTCCGAACAAGGGGGTGAACCTAGATGAGGTTGTTTCCATGGGAGCAACAATTCATTGAGCTATCCTCCATGGAAATGTTCAGGAATTTCTGTTGTTGGATGTTGCATTATGATGCCGAGTCAGTTACATTATGATGCCAAAAAACATCAAAATAGGTGAAAAGGATGAACAAATAAAAAGGATAAAATGTCTTTCTCTCCCAGTCAAGAAAAGAGTCTTTGAAAGAATGGACATAACATAAGATGATAGTACATGATGCATAAATATGGCCCAAATTTTAGATTTTACTCCTACGTGGGTGACAGTGTAATGTTTTTCTTTAGTAGCTTGCTTCTAATGATAGTAAATATGGGATCAGAACCTACATTTATGAAATAAACATGTTAAGTAGGGATATGCAATACATAGAAATACTTATTCTATTGTTTCTATGTATAAGAGGTTGCTACGTATGATGAACCTTATTAAGTTTGCCTGTAGGAACTTAAATTTTACTCTCATGATTAAACATTTTCTTTTGATGTGTTGTACCATCCAGATCCCTACTAGTACTGTTACAACCCCAAATTTTGGGTTCATTTGGTGAGAAATGTGATTTCTCCTATTAAAGATATTTGAAAAAATTATGATATAATTTGGTTCGAATAAATGGATTTTGTTTACAATAGCCTTGATGTTTGTGTTGTGGGCTTTATTGTCTATTGGGCCCAAATAACAAGAAAATTTAATTAGTGAATGAATAATTGAATATTTAAGAAAAGAAAAATGTGAAAACCTCTAGAAGGTAAATCCAAAGAGGAATTTCGTGCCTCTTGGGTTCCTTGGGTTACAAGGAGTCCAACGTTGCATAAAGAGTGCAATAAGAAAATAAAAGATCATTTAATATATTTCTTTATTAAGAAAGAAATTGAAAATAATGGTAAAATGTGGAAAATAAGTGAAAATAGGTATAATTTAGTTATCCTTTGTGGAATTTCATATCCCAAGGATTCCTAATGATAAAAGGAATACCAATGATGAAAATAAAAGAGAAATAAAGAGAAATCCTCAAAAAGGAATTATTTTAATGTGAAATAATGCATTTTGATGCATCTAGAAGGATAATAAGTATCCTTGAAAATGAATTTCGAAATCATAGAGTTTCTTGGGATCTAAGGAGTCCCAATAAAGAGGAAAGAAAGTGAAAATACTAAAAAGGAAAAATAAGAGGATAATGTGTTGCATTATTAATGAATTATGTGGTATTGTTAAAAAGGAAAGTAATTTCTATTAAAGGAAATAGAATTTCGTGCCTATGGGATAACATGCAAGTATAAAAGAGTTTAAGTAAGAGGATTTTTGAATCCCTATTTATCCAAGAGTTTTGGTTTATTAAAGGATTAAGTTAAGAGAGAGAAGCTTCCTATTTCATGAAGGAATCAGATTCCTAGTAGGAAAGACTTTATTGCTTTGTGAGAAAGCATCATAGGACGTGGTTACCGTCATCTATAAAAGGAAAGGGAGCCCTGGACCGAGTCCAGGAGAGGAGTCCCACACAACTCCTTCTTTCTCTTATTTGTTTTCATCCTTGAACCCTAAACCATGAGAAACCATGAGATCCTGAAGCAACGAAGGACCCAGGTGCGGTTGCAGTGGTAGCTGGTCACGAGTCGATGCCAAGGCAAGGACTAGCCAGAGCCGCCATGCCCGAAGCGAAGCACAATAGCTGCAGCACAGCTGCATAAGCTAGCTAGATTGCGGGTCTACCCAGCCTGTTTCGCACCACCGCAACAGCTGTTCAGGAGCTCCGTAAGTGTGCCTGGGCACGGAGGAGGAAACACCACCCTCTTTGGAGGTCATCGGGGTCAGGAAGTGAGCCGGGATTGCCCCCAACCGCGACTAGGGCGCCTGTAGCCGCCGGCACAAGGTTGAAGGGGGGAGGCAGATTGGACAATTCTGCCCCTCTACGTAATAAAGAACTGATTGTTAAGTCAAGGGCACCATGGTAATTTTGAAATGTTTCCAAAAGAGGCTGAGCAACGTCGCATGGAGCCAAGCGACGTGGCGCACTCCGATTGGCCCAAGTAAGGTTTTCTTGCAAAAATCACAGTTAAATATTTGTAGCTCGGATGACAAAAGTTTATATATGAATTTTGATCACGAGAACAAGAGGAATCTAATTAAAATGATATTAAAGATTGATTACTTTCCTAATTGCAAAAGTACAACAAGTTGATGAAAAGTGCATTAAAGTTAAGTTAAAAACCCTATTTGTGAGTAAAGGTTGAACCTAGTATGCTTAATGGGTTAATTAAAGTATTAATAACCTATTGAATGATAATGTTAGATGCGAACCTGATCTAGATGTAAAATTGCATGCTTTTGGGTTTTTACCCCATATGAGAATGATTAAGTATGTAGAAACCCTAATTTAGGGCCAAAGAGGATAAGATCATATTTAATTCGAAAAATGTGAAAATATGTTATTATATGATGGTTCTAATCTATTTTGAGCATTAACATCCGTAATTCTGGATAAATACCCTAAATGTAGTAATTAGGGTTTTCTCATGAATAAAAGGTAGATTATGGCAAATCGAGTTCATATGTGATTAAACCATAGTGAATTTTGAATTGATGATAGATGCACATAATGATCTTGTCATGGATTAAAAGGATAAAAAAAGTAGTAGCTTTAATGTAAAAGAAGCTTAATGAAATTAATTAATGGTTAATGGTACCTTTAAATCTGAAAATAGGGTTATATGTTGTTAAGATAACCTTAATATTGAAGAATGGATGAGATAATTAGGGTTTATGAGTAATGGCATCAAATTAGGATTTAATATGGTAAAAGATGAAGGGAAACCCTAATTGCAAAACAAAACCCTATAATGGATACAGAAACCCTAGATAGTGAATCCAAGTCAATAAAGTAGATTCTTGATAAAGTGTGTAATAAATATATTACATATTCTTTTCAGGAATTATGTGATTGTTGATTGCTTTCTTGGTTGGATTTGCTTAATGCTTGTGAAATCATCAAATCAGGTATGTGGTTACGCTTATGATTATCCCGACTAGTTTTCTGAGGATTTTATCGACGTTTCCCTCATGGCTTGAAATAACTATTGGGTGCTTTTATTTCATGCAACTATTGAGTGACTATGACTATCACTATGAATATACATGTATAACTGGCTAGATCCGGGTACACCTATGTGGCTTGAAAAGGCTAAAAAGGGGTAACCTAGAGTAAGGTCTAGGTTATCATGGGTTAGAAATTGGGCTACCAAGTGTGGTACCATGAGACCCATTAGCATGCCATGAGTTAAGGAGTGGGCTACTTATGAGTAGTGCCATGTGACTCAACCCTAGAAACTGGTTCACCTATAGGTGGGACCATGAGGGGTTTAATGGGGATCTACCATAAGGAAGGTAGTATCCAGGTCCACTGTAGGGATAGCACAGAGGATAGGGTACTCATGGATCGCAGAGTTATATTTAAAATGTAATCTTGGTTGTTAAATGATTAATTGAATGATTACATTGTTATCATAGTTTCACGTTTACTGTTTCCCCCACATACCAGCTTTGGCTGACCGACGTTTTGTTTATCAGCGTTTTAGGTACAAGCAAAAAAGGACAAACAGTAAATCATCATATTGCAAAATACATGAAGTAAAATTCAAGGATGATTAGTTAGAGTAGAATGCTTACATGGATAGAAATCCAAAATTTTCAAAAGGTATGAAAAATTTTATTACAGCTTTTCAGTATAGATTGTTGAAATTTAATAATTGTTCTTGATTAAGTGCCGAACCTTTAATTCGGAAGTTATGGGTGCAGCTTCGACCTCTCGGTCTCCCGTAATTGGGGGTTATCGGGAGGTGGGGTCGTAACATTTGGTATCAGAGCATAGGTTCCTCACTTAACCATTAATAATTATTAAATTTTACAAATTCTATAGAACCCAAGGGAGTTATTAGAGGATTATCCGAAAGACGGAGGTGTCTAGAAAAGGATCACGACCGGGGGATGGCAATATTTTCCTCCTCACCGCTAGTCAGTATACGAGGACTCTCAAATCCGTGTGACTTCCTGGACAAAGTATTAGAGTATGATTCGAAATAAGATACCTTTAGGACTTTCTCATCTTATTCATCCCTTCTCATCACAAATTCTATTAAGGACCTTAAGGATTAGGGTTTTCTCTCTTCTCCTCACCCTCTTGAGGTATGGGTAAGGTTAATAAGGTTTAAGGAATCCTCCACCAAATTAATGAAAAAGTATGTAAATAAGATGTCATGGACATAAGCTTAATAGATTAAGCGTAAACTAAAGAATAGATACATGCTTAGGTCGTATGACATAAGTTGCCATGCCCTCAGAAGAGACCTAAGGCTAGACCTTCTTGTCAGGAGGATAAATAAAGAGAGTTAGTCTTGGAGATAGAAATCTCCATTGCAAGTAGAGACCTGACACATCCTCTGAGGATGATGTTAACCCTAACCCTAAGTGAAGGTTAGAGAGAGAGAGATAAAACATGTTGAGTTGGATGTCATGATAGACCAGGTGTTTGGATAGACATGCCTTGGATGATGTATGTGGCAACACATCCCATTATCACACAGATAATGAGGTGTTACACGAAAATGTGCGGAAATCACCATAACCACAGATTATCGAAAACACGGGTTAATTAAAACCGACTGCGGAAAACTGATAAACTGAGAAACTTATTATATTCCAGTCCACATCCTGCAAGAAAACAAGTTATATACATATCCATTCAAGCCTGGTTACATGTCCACAGCTTAGAACAACAGTTGTCCTGTCACATCATGAGTTCATCACCTGTTTATACATACATAAGGCCCACATCTGGCCAGCAGCAACATATATAAAACATTTGTAGATGCACATCGTGAAACAACGTCAAAACATCGCCAAGGACCTGAGAGTACAGGGATGACTCTAGACTCTATCACAAAACACCCAGAAGCAGCATATCCAACGCTTGCCATCTACTGATCTTCTTGCTGCTCAGCCGCAACTCCGTGACCACCACCACGTCTAACTCAACCACCTAAAAAGGGTGTAACCAACGAAGTGAGACAATTGAACATTGTCCCAGTGGGAGGCATAACTCCCCACCAAAACTACAAAACCTCATAGATCATATACATTAAACAACTATCTGATAGAAGATATAGCAAGAACAGTCTATTGGAATAAATATAAATAAACTTACCAGATATATCCAAGTATTACATGTGAGACATAATAAATAAGACAAGATACCCAAGTTCTATCAGCCATAGAAGAACATATAAATAATGCAAGATGTAAAGAGAGTAACTAAACAATCAAGGCCTCAACCAATGTTTCGTGTTTGCCTTAAGTAGTATATACTAAACGGCTGGATTACATTTTGTTATGCCCTGAGGAAGTGAACCATACCGTTCAAATCCAACCATCGGCTGCAAAGCCCATAACCGGTGCCATACAAGGTCAATGGAAGAGCCGGAATCCATGACCTCACCCCTCGTGGTCAGTACACGAGAACACAAAGCAGGACCGCAGTCTCATGCTCAAGTGGTCTTAAGCCACAGGGTCAGCTCCTCAGGCTACACTTCCTCTAGCCCGCCTTGGTATAGGTCACGACGCTAGTAAAACTGAGCTACGGGTCTAAACACCGTGCTCTGAGCCATGAACGCATTCATGCTCATCAAATCACATATCCGGAGCCATGGGCCATGTTCACCATGCTCATCACATATCCGAGTCTGCAACCGCAGCTGCATTCATTTCACCTCTCTATTTGAGGCTAGGAGAAACCTCACATATTCAAAAATATGCGCTCTGGGTTAACCCACAGGAGAACCTGTTTCACCATCACCCAATCCTGACTGATGATGGATCTATGGCCAGGGCAACTACATGATAGATTTCACTGTGATTAATTAGTATCTTTTAGATGGATTGCAAGATTCAACCAAGTTGTATAACATGCAAACTATAGAAGGAAATAAACAACATAAGCTCAATATTATATTATTATTGTAATTACATCAACCTGATCCATCTTAAGGATCCAACATCACATGTTATCACTTAGACTCTTGCCAACCATCCAAATCCACCTCAAGGATCATAACATAATGTGGGATCTCAATCCCTCATCACATAGTGCCACAGCCTCTCAAGGCTTTCATCATTATTCATAATACACCTGTCATTTCATTATTCGCATATAACCATTCCTCTTAGCCTTTCATTTGGCTAATCATTACCTGCATGGTTAGCACCATTCAAGAATTATAAGTTCAACATAAGGACTATGCTCACTACCATGAGATGTCATTTAAGATGCTATAATTATCAATTATACATTCACAGATGATCATGTGTACAATACACATTATTAAGCAACTATTTATGTGCTTCACCTTGCTTCAATCATCATGCTAAACATACAAATCTAGCATTATTATTACTGCTACCATTGTCACTATCATTATCATTAAGTGATCAAGGAGTCACCAACGTTATCCAGGACATATACAATTAGGTTGTTTCCTCGACACAAGGATTCCTCACCAAAGATACCAAAACCCTCACTAAAAGACCATCCCGGGCAAGGTTCACCCTTACCCAAAACTATGGCGTGCAGCCGAGTCAGGCGTGCAGCGTGCAGCACTGAAACAAAGCAAGCGTGCAGGGTCTAACGGCTAGTCGCAACACATGCAAGGGCGTGCAGACTGTGTCGGGTGAACTGACCATGTCGAGCGAGCAAGGGGGTGCCGGGCGACTCAGGAGTGTCGTGCAAAGGTGTGACGCTCTTGGCGTGCAACACGGCCGGGCGAGCAAGGCTGTCGGGCGTGTAGGGCAGCGCACCGCTCGCACACAGTAGTGCAACGTGCACCTAGGCGTGCAGGCTATTGAGCGTGCAAGGTGTATCAGGTGAGCAGAGCAACGCTGGTCGACACGGGCTGGTGCCGGGCGAGTAGGGTGTTTCGGGCGGGCAAAGCTATCAGGCGTGCAGGGAAGTGCTCACCCGCTCATCATCACAACGTGCATCAAGGTGATCTGTGCAAGGTCCTACACTTAGCTAGACAAACCTTTCTGTCAGGCGAGCAAACCCACCGGGCGAGCAGCTCCAAACGTGCAGCCTGCCGTGCAACTAGGGGTTGGCTCGCGCGCCCCACACATAGTAGAACTCTCAACTGATTCAGAGTGAGCAGGCTGTGCAAGGGAAAAACTAGATCAAGGGGGCTGTCGGGCTGCACCTCCACAAGCACCAAACACCCAAGATACATCTCTACAAGGTCATCTAAATGAGCTCACCTTCTAGCCCAAGGTGAGAAGAGAGTCTTGCTCAAGCCACTAAGTCACAAGCTCACCTCAATCGACTAGGAAAGAGGGGTGTTGCTCATGGCACTAGGACCCAAACTCACTCTTCTAGACCAAGGGGAGAAAAGAGTGTTGCTCCCTAAACCCTAACTCACATGGATCGGTCAACATGGCTACTAAGCAAGAACTAAGCTACTCACATACATATAAGCAAGATTATGGAATCATATATGAAAAGAGAGTAGAGTAGCTAGGGTTAGAGTTATGCAACCCGCCTTAAGATCCAAGCTCCAAGGAAGAAGAAGAACTCTAAGCTCCACGCACCACCAAGCAAGGAGGATGGAGAGCTCCAAGGGATATCGACCACCAAAGCTCCTCCAAGGGGGTGTATCGGCCACCACTGCTTCTTCAAGGGAGTGTGTCGGCCGACACAAGAAAAGAAGGAAGGAGTGTCGTGCACTCAAGGTGGAGGAAAGACCAAAAGATCAAAGGAAGTCAAGGGAAGGGAAAGAACCACCTATATAGAAGGAAAGGGAGGAGAAAACAAGGTTGATCCATGCTAGGTGTCGTCCACCCAAGGGACACTTGTCCTAGAGTTCAAGCCACCACTCTAGAAAGCCTTAAGACACTTGTCCAAGACATGCACCAAGTGTCCACCAAACAAGACCAAGCACCATGGGCGACACACCAAGCTTGCACTAGGGAGACACACCTCCTTGTTGGCTGACACAAACACCCTAGGTCGACACACACACCTCACTTGGCCGATACAAGGCCCAACCAAGCCCAAACAAGGCACCTCAAGGCCCAAGCAAACTCAACCAAGGCCCAAAGAACTCAAACAACAAGCCCAAGCCTTCCTCTCAATCCTAGAGGAAGCAAAGAGAGAGGGGAACACCTCACAAGGTGGTAAACTTGCTCACAAAACCCTAAACTTGGGTTATTTGCAAGTAGCACCTCCAACTCTCAACAAAGCACAACTAAACCCTAATCACCACTAAAAGTGATTAGCAGGCACCAAAACACAAAGGTTAAGCAAAGAAAATAGGGTAAGCCCTAAACGAAGGTCAGGGTCCTTACAATCTAACCCCCTTTAAGGGATTTTGTCCCTAAAATCTGAAGAGAAAAGCGAGGGATACTTTCTCCTCATCTCTTCCTCAAGCTCCCACGTGGCTTCCTCAACGCCACGACATTGCCAAAGAACTTTCACGAGAACCAGGTCCTTCCTCTTCAACTTCTTAACTCTTCTGTCAAGAATCGCCACAGGACCTTCCTCGTAGGTCACATCTTCATCAAGATCAACTTCAACTGGATGTATCACTGTTCCTGAATCCGGATGACTTTTCTTCAGCATACTGACATGAAACACTGGATGTAACCTGTGCAACTCTGGAGGCAACTCTATCTCATAAGCTACTTTACCAACAAGTGCTATCACTGGGTAAGGCCCCATATACCTGGGTGCCAACTTACCCTTCCATCCAAACCTTAGAACACCTTTCCAAGGTGAGACTTTAAGATATACTTTGTCTCCTACCTGGAACTCCAAAGGTCGTCGGCGATTATCTGCATAAGACCTCTGCCTGTCCTGTGCCACTTTCAACTGTTGCTGTATCACTTTGATCTTATCTGTCATCTGCTGAACTAACTAGGACCCAAAAGCTGATACTCACCAGACTCATACCAACACAAAGGAGATATGCACTTCCTTCCATACAAAGCTTCATAAGGAGTCATGTTGATGCTCCGCTGATAACTGTTGTTGTAGGCAAACTCTATCAAACTCAGATGTACATCCCAGTTGCCTAGAAACTGCAAAACACAAGCTCGAATAAGATCCTCCAAAATATGAATAGTCCTCTCAGATTGTCCATCTGTCTGTGGGTGAAAGGCGGTACTGAACCTCAACTGTGTTCCCAACGCTTTGTGCAACTGCTCCCAGAAATGACTCGTGAACTGAGGACCTCTGTCAGAAACTATCGTTGCTGGCACACCATGTAAACGAACTATCTCATCCACATACACTCGAGCGAGCTTCTCAGCTGTATACGTCATCTTCACAGGCAGGAAATGGGAAGACTTCGTCAATCTATCCACTATCACCCAAATGGAATCATGATTCCTAGCTGTCCTGGGCAGACCAACTACGAAATCCATGGTTATATGATCCCATTTCCACTGCGGTATTGGCAAAGGTTGCAACGTTCCTACCGGCTTCTGATGTTCAGCCTTCACCTGCTGACAAACCACACATCTCGCCATGAACTCAGCTACATCTCTCTTCAAACAAGGCCACCAATATAAGTCCTTCAGACTATGATACATCTTGGTGACACCTGGATGCATAGCATACATCGATGTGTGTGCTTCCTCAAGCACCAACTTCCTTAGCTCATCAACATCTGGAACCACCATCCTATCACGATAGCAAACTAGTCCGTTCTCGGACTCATGAAACCCATCACGCTTGTCGCTGCCGAACTCTGATCTGATCAACTGTACCGCATCATCAGTCTGCTGTGCATCCTTGATCTACTGTCTCAACATAGGCTTGACTTGCATCTGTGCGAAAAGACCAGACAACAAAGAAACTCCCATCTGCACATTCATTTGTCGTAGAGAGACAAACATATCTCGCCTATGGCATACCAGAGAGCTCAACTGTGCCTTCTTTGAAGAAGGGAAGAAGACTTTCTGCTAAGCGCATCGGCGACCACGTTCGCCTTACCAAGATGATATTCGATAGTGCAGTCATAATCATTGATCAACTCCATCCAACGCCGCTGTCGCATGTTAAGCTCTTATTGCGTAAAGATGTACTTCAGATTCTTATGATCCGTAAAGATCTGACACGCTTCCCCATACAGATAGTGTCTCCAAATCTTTAATGCATGAACCACTGCCGCCAACTCCAAGTCATGAGTTGGGTAGTTCTCCTCATGCTTCTTGAGCTGTCGCGAGGCAAAAGAAACCACATGATCTTCCTGCATCTACACACAACCTAAACCCTTCTTGGAAGCATCACAGAAAACTACATAGCCCTTCCCAGGCTCTGGCAAGATCAACACTGGAGTACTGGTCAAATTTTCCTTCAAACTCTGGAAAGCCTGCTGACATCGATCATCCCAAACAAAAGGTACATCCTTCCTGGTCAACTTCATCATCGGTAACGCGATCACACTGAAGTCCTTGATAAACCTCCGATAGTATCCTGCTAAGCCAAGGAAACTACGAACTTCTGTCGGCGTCTTTGGCTGTTCCCAATCTGCAACAGATTCCACCTTCTTCGAATCTACTTTGACTCCTTCGGCAGATATCACGTGACCCAAGAAAGTCACTTCTCCCAACCAGAACTCACACTTACTGAACTTGGCATACAACCGATGTTGACGAAGAAGAGTCAACGCTCGACGAAGATGTTGCTCATGCTCTAGCCTGTCCCGACTATAGATCATGATGTCATCTATAAAGACTACAACAAACTGATCTAGGAACGGACAAAACACTCTGTTCATCAGGTCCATGAAAGCAGCAGGTGCATTGGTTAACACAAATGGCATAACCACAAACTCATAATGACCATACCTTGTCCTGAAAGCTGACTTTGGTATGTCATCCACCTTGATCCTCAACTGATGATATTCAGACCGTAGATCGATCTTCGAGAACACTGTAGCACCACACAACTGATAAAACAGATCATCTATCCTCGGAAATGGGTACTTATTCTTAATCGTGACCTTGTTCAACTGCCGGTAATCTATACACAACTGCATCAAACCATCCTTCTTCTTGAAAAATAGCACGGGAGCTCCCCAAGGCAATGTGCTTGGTCAGATGAAACCTTTGTCTAGCAACTCTTGTAACTGCTTCTTCAACTCTGCCATCTCTGCTGGAGCCATTCTGTACGGTGTCTGTGCAACTGGCTGTGTTCCTGGTACCAGATTGATCTCGAAATCAATCTCTCGGGGTGGGGGAACACCAGGAAACTCCTCAGGAAACACGTCAGCAAACTCTCGAACAACTGACACCTCCTCAAGGCTAGGACCTTTCGCCTTGGCAGCCACAACGGTATCCACCACATGAGCTAAGAACGCCTCACATCCTTGTCGTAGAAACTTATCTGCCACCATAGATGATACCAAACACGTCGAAAGAATCTTCCTATCTCCCTAGAAGATCCACTTCTATCCAGCATCATCAAACACTGCCTGCTTGGAACCACAGTCCAAAACAACCTTATACTTCTCTAAGGTATCCATCCCAAGGATAACATCGAAACCATGCATATCAAGTGGTATGAGGTCCACTTGAATGCGGTGCCCCGAGAAAGACAAGACACAAGATGGACACTCTTCTTGAAGCAAAGAGGAACCATCAAGAGGGGTTTCTAACAACAAGCTATCCTTCTTACCGCTATCAGGTAAACGACAGTTTTCAAGCATACTATAGGAGATAAAAGAGTGTGTAGCACCCGGGTCAACCAGAACAGATATAAAGCAAGAAGAATACATATCCGAATGAAATAACTCCATCTGACCTGTCACTACTCGCGGGTTGACTATCGCCTCCAGCTGACTCATGGCGTAGAATCGAGCCATTGCTTGCTATCCACGACCTCTGCTTCCTTGAGCAGATGATCCAGCTTGAGACGCATGCCGCATCCTCGTCCTCTGCTACCACTCGACTGAGGTCTCTCTGGCTCCTGAAGGTTCTACCTCGGTTGCTGTGTCACTTCATCATCTCTGAAGGGACAACTCGACTTGACATGCCCTATCTGACCACAAGCATAGCATGTCCTACCATCAACTCGCGACCTAGATGGCCCTGTTACTGCCATAGAATCCGAACTTTGAGCCTTAGATGGTGAAGAAACATAACCTCTTTCTCTACTCAGAGACCAATGAGACGGTCTACCAGAACCTCTCATCGTTTCCGGTGCCGAAAAACTGGGCTTCTTGAAGCCACCAAACCTCTGACTCTGGAACTGGGCAGGTCTCTTCTCCTTCATAGATCGTTCGATCCTCTGAACGGATTCCACAAACAATGCAAACCGCTCCCGGTTCTCCAACGCAGAAACTGGTGTCGTCAGCTCAACACTCAGACCCTTCTTGAAACGTCTGATCCGTTCCTCGTCTGTTGCTGCCATGTGAGGACAAAACCTCAATAGATCCATAAACTTGGCTCCATACTCGGTGATGTTCATCGTTCCCTATCGCAAACTCTCAAACTGACTGATCTTCTCATCTAGATACATCTTGCGAAAGTATCTGGTGACAAACTCGTGTCGAAACACTTCCCAACAGATCACCTCACCGGGCCGCTTCTCTTCCTCGATTGTCCACCAGTGACCAACACTACCTTTCAGAAGGTAGACAGCGTGCTTTACCTTGTCTGCTTCGGGGATGTCAAGGATCCGGAAAGCCTTCTCAAAACTTGTCATCCACATATCTGCATCCGCTGGATCAGCCGTTCCAACATAATCTGAAGCTCCAACTCAGCAAAGTCGCTCGAAGGTCTTCCCAATACCCGATGCTTCTCCATGGGGAACCTGTGCTTGCAGAGGAGGCACTGGTAATCGCTCAACCATGAGATTCATCGTAGCCATCATCTGCCCCATAAGCTGTTGGTAGGCAGGATGTTCAAGTATGGCTGGGTCAGGTTGGGGGACCTCAGGCACCCGATCTTCATGTGCCTGTCCTTCTTCTCCATCAATCGATGCATCATCACTATGCTTAGGAGCATGTTCTTCATGGTTTCCAGACATCTTGGCTTTCCTTCCGCTGAGGGCAGAAGATTTTGTAAGAAAACCTGGAAAACTCATAAGAACAGACTCAACCTAGTCCTAAATCCCTGTAGACTCAGCGAACCTAAAGCTCTGATACCAAAACTTGTGGCAACACATCCCATTATCACACAGATAACGAGGTGTTACGCAAAAACGTGTGGAAATCACCATAACCACAGATTATCGAAAACACAGGTTAATTAAAACCGATTGCGGAAAACTGATAAACTGAGAAACTTATTATATTCCAGTCCACATCCTGCAAGAAAACAAGTTATATACATATCCATTCAAGCCTGGTTACATGTCCACAGCTTAGAACAACATCTGTCCTGTCACATCATGAGTTCATCACCTATTTATACATACATAAGGCCCACATCTGGCCAGCAGTAGGATATACAAAACATCTGTAGATGCACATCGTGAAACAACGTCAAAACATCACCAAGGACCTGAGAGTACAGGGATGACTCTAGACTCTATCACAAAACACCCAGAAGCAGCATATCCAACGCTTGCCTTCTACTGATCTTCTTGCTGCTCAGCCACAACTCCGCGACCACCACCACGTCTAACTCGATCACCTAAAAAGGGTGTAACCAACAGAGTGAGACAATTGAACATTGTCCCAGCGGGAGGCATAACTCGCCGCCAAAACTACAAAACCTCATAGATCATATACATTAAACAGCTATCTGATAGAAGATATAGCAAGAACAGTCTATTGGAATAAATCTAACTAAACTTACCAGATATATTCAAGTATTACATGTGAGACATAATAAATAAGATAGGATACCCAAGTTCTACTGCCATAGAAGAACATATAAATACTGCAAGATGTAAAGAGAGTAACTAAACAATCAAGGCCTCAACCAATGTTTCGTGTTTGCCTTAAGCAGTATATACTAAACGGCTGGATTACGTTTTGTTATGCCCTGAGGAAGTGAACTGTACCGTTCAAATCCAACCATCGGCTGCGAAGCCCATAACCGGTGCAATACAAGGTCAATGGAAGAGCCGAAAACCACGACCTCACCCCTCGTGGTCAGTACACGAGAACACAAAGCAGGACCGCAGTCTCATGCTCAAGTGGTCTTAAGCCATAGGGTCAGCTCCTTAGGCTACCCTTCCTCTAGCCCGCCTTGGTATAGGTCACGGTGCTAGTAAAACTGAGCCATGGGTCTAAACACCGTGCTCTGAGCCATGAACGCATTCATGCTCATCAAATCACATATCCGGAGCCATGGGCCATGTTCACCATGCTCATCACATATCCGAGTATGCAACTGCAGCTGCACTCATTTCACCTCTCTATTTGAGGCTAGGAGAAACCTCACATATTCAAAAATATGCACTCTGGGTTAACCCGCAGGAGAACCCGTTTCACCATCACCCAATCCTGACTGATGATGGATCTATGGCCAGGGCAACTACATGATAGATTTCACTGTGATTAATTAGTATCTTTTAGATGGATTGCAAGATTCAACCAAGTTGTATAACATGCAAACTATAGAAGGAAATAAACAACATAAGCTCAATATTATATTATTATTGTAATTACATCAACCTGATCCATCTCAAGGATCCAACATCACATGTTATCACTTGGCCTCTTGCCAACCATCCAGATCCACCTCAAGGATCATAACATAAAGTGGGATCTCAATCCCTCATCACATAGTGCCACATCCTCTCAAGGCTTTCATCATTATTCATAATACACCTGTCATTTCGTTATTCGCATATAACCATTCCTCTTAGCCTTTCATTTGGCTAATCATTACCTGCATGGTTAGCACCATTCAAGAATTATAAGTTCAACATAAGGACTATGCTCACTACCATGAGATGTCATTTAAGATGCTATAATTATCAATTATACATTCACTGATGATCATGTGTACAATACACATTATTAAGCAACTATTTATGTGCTTCACCTTGCTTCAATCATCATGCTAAACATACAAATCTAGCATTATTATTACTGCTACCATTGTCACTATCATTATCATTAAGTGATCAAGGAGTCACCAACATTATCCAGGACATATACAATTAGGTTGTTTCCTCGACACAAGGATTCCTCACCAAAGATACCAAAACCCTCACTAAAAGACCATCCCGGGAAAGGTTCACCCTTACCCAAAGCTATGGCGTGTAGCCGAGTCAGGCGTGCAGCGTGCAGCACTGAAACAAATCAAGCGTGCAGGGTCTAACGGCTAGTCGCAACACGTGCAAGGGCGTGCAGACTGTGTCGGGTGAACTGACCATGTCGAGTGAGCAAGGGGGTGTCGGGCGACTTTGGAGTGTCGTGCAAAGGTGTGACGCTCTTGGCGTGCAACTCAGCTGGGCGAGCAAGGCTGTCGGGCGTGCAGGGCAGCGCGCCGCTCACGTGCAGCAGTGCAACGTGCACCTAGGCGTGTAGGCTATTGAGCGTGCAAGGTGTATCGGGTGAGCAGAGCAACGCTGGTCGACACGGGCTAATGCCGGGCGAGAAGGGTGTGTCGGGCGGGCAAAGCTATCGGGCGTGCAGGGCAGTTCTCACCCGCTCATCATCACAACGTGCGTCAAGGTGATCCGTGCAAGGTCCTACACTCAGCTAGACAAACCTTTCTGTCGGGCGAGCAAACCCACCGGGCGAGCAACTCCAAACGTGCAGCCTACCATGCAACTAGGGGTTGGCTCACGTGCCCCACACATAGCAGAACTCTCAGCCGATTCAGAGTGAGCAGGCCGTGCAAGGGAAAAACTAGATCAAGGGAGCTGTCGGGTAGCACCTCCACAAGCACCAAACACCGAAGATACATCTCAACAAGGTCATCTAAACGAGATCACCTTCTAGCCCAAGGTGAGAAGAGAGTCTTGCTCAAGCCACGAAGTCACAAGCTCACCTCAATCGACTAGGAAAGAGGGGTGTTGATCATGGCACTAGGACCCAAACTCACTATTCTAGACCAAGGAGAGAAAGGAGTGTTGCTCCCTAAACCCTAACTCACATGGATCGGTCAACATGGCTACTAAGCAAGAACTAAGCTACTCACATACATATAAGCAAGATTATGGAATCATATATGAAAAGAGAGTAGAGTAGCTAGGGTTAGAGTTATGCAACCCGCCTTAAGCTCCAAGCTCCAAGGAAGAAGAAGAACTATAAGCTCCACACACCACCAAGCAAGGAGGATGGAGAGCTCCAAGGGATATCGACCACCAAAGCTCCTCCAAGGGGGTGTATCGGCCACCACTGCTTCTTCAAGGGAGTGTGGCGGCCGACACAAGAAAAGAAGGAAGGAGTGTCGTGCACTCAAGGTGGAGGAAAGACCAAAAGATCAAAGGAAGTCAAGGCAAGGGAAAGAACCACCTATATAGAAGGAAAGGGAGGAGAAAACAAGGTTGATCCATGCTAGGTGTCATCCACCCAAGAGACACTTGTCCTAGAGTTCAAGCCACCACTCTAGCAAGCCTTAAGACACTTGTCCAAGACATGCACCAAGTGTCCACCAAACAAGACCAAGCACCATGGGCGACACACCAAGCTTGCACTAGGGTGACACACCTCCTTGTTGGCCGACACAAACACCGTAGGTCGACACACACACCTCACTTGGCCGATACAAGGCCCAACCAAGCCCAAACAAGGCACCTCAAGGCCCAAGCAAACTCAACCAATGCCCAAAGAACTCAAACAACAAGCCCAAGCCTTCCTCTCAACCCTAGAGGAAGCAAAGAGAGAGGGGAACACCTCACAAGGTGGTAAACTTGCTCACAAAACCCTAAACTTGGGTTATTTGCAAGTAGCACCTCCAACTCTCAACAAAGCACAACTAAAACCTAATCACCACTAAAAGTGATTAGCAGGCACCAAAACACCAAGGTTAATCAAAGCAAACAGGGTAAGCCCTAAACGAAGGTCAGGGTCCTTACAATGTATGTGCCATGAGAGGTTGGATGACTTAATACCTATGGCGACCCAACACTAGGAAGGGTCATGCATGAAGGATAGCTCCTTCCTTGATGAGGTTAGACAAGAACCTATGGAAACCCCATGAGCTTATATGAGCATTGCATAATAGGCACCCAGTAGGCATCAGTGGTGCGAGTAATAGGTTGAAACCCTGGCCGGGAGAGTTTGATGGATAGCTTATGTGATAAGCATAAGAGCTATGGATAACCTTGAGCAAACATAAGTTGAACTAGGCTTCATCCAGGTAGGGGCATGCTTTCGAGGTTGATCCTTCATGAAGAGAGGACCTCTAATGCTGAGGTTAGTTGTAGGGTTAGCTCTAGAAAGAGAGTAGGAAACCCAACAAGAAGGTTGGAGTCCTAGACTCCGAGATATGAGGAGAAGTCAGGAGTTGAGGATGATGCAACCTAAGTGGATGATAGTGGTCACCAGATGCTTGATCCCTAGAGGTTGATGATGTCTTGGATACCATGAGAGGAACCAAACCCTAGAGAGAGGATCAATCTGTTGATACCTCTGTGCCTTTGGTATAGATGTTTCTCTCCTGAGATAGGAAGAAGAGTTCCTTAGATCTGGAGAGGCTTAATAACAGGTTGTGAGGCCTTATACCTTGTTGTTTGACCTTGAGGAGGATCCAACTCTAAGTGTTGCTCAAGTTGAAGGATGACAGGAAGTGCATGTCATGCCTTTTGCAAGCTTGATTCATGGTTAAGAGATAGAGCATGCAGTTGGTCATCAAAAAGTGAATGTAGGGTTCCTAGGCCTAAGAGGGGAAGTGGTGTACCTAATGCACGTGATGAGAGTTCAGCATAGTACTTACTATGTTGAGAGGAAAGGAAAACCCCTTATGTTTAGGGTATGTTTGGAAAACCCCTCCCAGCTAAGTTGATGACATGGGAAGGTATGATCTTGATCTAATGTTGAGGAATGAGAACCCGGATGACCTAGCCTAGTATAGTGGTATGCTTGTGCCTTAATAGCTTACTAGGGTTAATCATATGGATGTAAACCCTAGACCTAAGGGCGTTTGTGACCTTGTTGTCAAGAGATAGTTTCCTCCCATCCTGGGAGAGGGACCCTTTTGAAAGGGGGTACACCCATTTTTGTGAAAACCTAAAGAGGTCTCATAGTACTTTGAGAAGCTAACTGAAAAGTACATGGTATGAGAATGAACCTATAGACCCATAGATATCCATCTATAAGTGCATATGAATGTGTTACCATGGAGGTAGCCGGTAAGGGGCCTGACCAAGGTAGGCAGGTCACCATGTCCCCTATGAAAGGATGAATGTCAACCCATGTATACAAAGAGAGATGATGAAGGCTTGGGTAAGGTTCTAAGTTGGACATGTACTACAAATGGAATCCTAAGTCTATCCTAGGGCCAGGTAGGGATAAGACCGATGGAAGTAGGAGTTGCCTAATTCCCTAGTTGCACATGACCATAGGGTTAGGAGGTAACAACTATCATTGTCGGAGGGCCATGGGTTAGGAGATTGATCACCTTCAGGAACTCATGGGAGCCAAAGGGCAGATGAGTAGGGCACTCTCTAGATGCATAATGGAAGATGGATGACCCTAAAAGTGTCGGCACCCTACAGACCTAGAGGAGATGACCAAGGATTGTGTGGTGACCCAAGTAGGTTCGAAACCAGTTTTCCATGGAGGTAACTTTGATATCAAGATGATCGTAATATAGAGGCATAAAAGACATGTTTCAAATTAGATTTATAGGTGTACTGGCAAAGTGGTATGTACCATCTCTACTTTTGGAATAGGAAGAACTCTGTATTTGGACTGTAGCCAAATGCTTATTTCCTCTTGTTATGGGAGTGAGAGATAGGACAATACGCATGCCATACACCAAGGATAAAAGATGATGTGAGTTGGAACGTTGCTACGAGGTATGAGGACAAAGATGATAACATACCCTAGTAAAGTGAATGATACGTGGATGGTTTGCAAACACTAAGAGAAATGAGGTAGTCACCTTATGAGGATGTTTTTATCATGAACTATGTGGAACTTACAAGTCATACCAGGTTGAGTTTGACCACCATGATGATGAAATCAGAGAGTGTTATTAATGAAGATAGACATAAAGTTTGAGGTGAGATGATAAGTGAAATACATGGAAGTGTATGTCTTCAATGTTACCTAATACCTAAGGATGTGAAGTGGTAATGGATGCTCGGGTCGAGATATAGCCGCCTAGTTTGTCTAGAAGAGGTTGTTAGGCTAACCCTAAGTTTGGAAAGGAGATGTGTTGGGATAACACTAAGATGTAACAAGATATGTTGGAAAATTTAATGGTTGTTTGGTTAGCCAGTCTAGTCCTTAATATAATGAAAGGACGGTGATAGAACCTCATATACACTTCTTTGGTTAGGAAGGTGATGAAACCCTAATGAGTGTGGTTTAGGGTTTCTGAGGAATCGATCTTGAGGAATAATGACATATAGGAGATCATGATTTTGAGATCACCATACACCGTACTACGAGGATAATAAGTGACAGTAGTACTTTAGATGCCTAAGATAAAGTTGCATGTGGTATATGGCCATGCAATCTGAGGGTGAAGGACGAGCACCAGTAACCCAGTGCATTAATATAAAGGATAAATAGTCCCCAAAAGAGAAAGGGAGTTCATCACTATGGATGTTGTAAGTCTCCCTTGAACCAAGGAAGGTCGAGATGCAATATGGGTTAGGGCGGATCGCCTTACCTAGATGACATGAGAAAGAAAGAGTTCTATCAAGGGACAGATCTAGTTGAACTACCCATGAGAGAGATGGTTCAAGCATGAAGCGAGTTCAAAGGTTTTTGAGTTTGACCTAAAGGTTCCCTTCCAAAAGGTGGAAGTAGGTACATGAAGAACTCAATGTTAGTACAGTTTATCACCCCAAACTAATGGTTAGCATGATCCAGACTAAAGGGTCTGATGAGAGCATATGTGCTCGTTCAGGGTGATAGCTAGAGACAGTTCTTGTCCTATGAAAGATGTGATGATGACCACCATAGCCAGTATCGGGATTCTAAGAAGCTCTGTAAGGGAGGTTGTGTCAGTCACCACTTCAATAAGGTGATGTTGGTGAAAGGACCATGTGATGATTAGAAAAGGACCACAGTGCATGTAGACGAAGTCGCTTTAATCATGCAATGGCTGAAAGGAGCCTAGAGATGACGAGAGTCATGAGCAGATGCAAAGTAGACTAACATGCAGTGCACTGTGGGAGAATATAATGTGAGAATCCGACCCCTCTGAGCTGCAACTGAGAAAGCTGAGTCCCCGATACATGAGTCCATTAGAGATGGATGGGTGGAGATGGTTAGGTTTTGACCCTACCCCTCAGGATAGAGTAATGTGGGATGTATTCCATGTGTCCAATATTAGAGCACTATGTGAGGTACCCTGACCATGTGCTGAGCAATGAACCCAGTGAGCCCCAAGGGAGGTTGAAATGGCCTGAGTGACCTGTGCAGTTTATAGATGTCAGGATGAAAGAACTCAGAGAAAAGAATATGTAATAATAAAGGTTCTTTGGGAGCGCCATGAGTACGGTAAAGTCACATAGGGGCCAATGATGGACATGGAAAAGTCTTATCCTGAATTATTTGTTTGCTTGATAAAATTTTGAGGACAAAATTCCTATAAGAGGGGAAGGATGTTACAACCCCAAATTTTGGGATCATTTGGTGAGAAATGTGATTTCTCCTATTAAAGATATTTGAACAAATAATGATATAATTTGGTTCGAATAAATGGATTTTGTTTACAATAGCCTTGATGTTTGTGTTGTGGGCTTTATTGGCTATTGAGCCCAAATAACAAGAAAATTCAATTACTGAATGAATAATTGAATATTAAAAAAAAGAAAAATGTGAAAACCTCTAGAAGGTAAATCCAAAGAGGAATTTCGTGCCTCTTGGATTGCTTGGGTTCCAAGGAGTCCAAAGTTGCATAAAGAGTCCAATAAGAAAAGAAAAGATCAATTAAATATTTCTTTTTTTAAGAAAGAAATTGAAAACAATGGTAAAATGTGGAAAACAAGTGAAAAGAGGTATAATTTAGTTATCCTTTGTGGAATTTCATATCCCAATGGTTCCTAATGCGAAAAGAATACCAATGAGGAAAATAAAAGAGAAATAAAGAGAAATCCTCAAAAAGGAAATATTTTAATGTGAAATAAATGAGATAATGTGAAATAATGCATTTAGATGCATCTAGAAGGATAATAAGTATCCTTGAAAATGAATTTCGAAATCATAGAGTTTCTTGGGATCCAAGGAGTCCCAATAAAGAGGAAAGAAAGAGAAAATACTAAAAAGGCAAAATAAGAGGATAATGCGTTGCATTATTAATGAATTATGTGGTATTGTTAAAAAGGAAAGTAATTTCTATTAAAGGAAATAGAATTTCGTGCCTATGGGATAAAAGGCAAGTATAAAAGAGTTTAAGTAAGAGGATTTTAGAATCCCTATTTATCCAAGAGTTTTGGTTTATTAAAGGATTAAGTTAAGAGAGAGAAGCCTCCTATTTCATGAAGGAATCAAATTCCTAGTAGGAAAGACTTTATTGCTTCATGAGAAAGCATCATAGGACGTGGTTACCCTCATCTATAAAAGGAAAGGGAGCCCTGGACTGAGTCCAGGAGAGGAGTCCCACGCAGCTCCTTCTTTCTCTTCTTTGTTTTCATCCTTGAACCCTAAACCATGAGAAACCACAAGATCCTGAAGCAACGAAGGACCCAGGTGAGGTTGTAGTGGTAGCTGGTCACAAGTCGATGCCAAGGCAAGGCCTAACCAAAGCCGCCACGCCCAAAGCGAAGCACAATAGCTGCAGCACGTCTGCATAAGGTAGCTAGATCGTGGGTCTACCCAACCCATTTTGCACCACCGCAGCAGCTATTTGGGAGCTCCGTAAATGCACCTGGGCAAGGAGGAGGAACACCAGCCTCCTTGGTGGTCATCGGGGTTAGGAAGTGAGCCGAGATCGTGCCCAACCGCGACTAGGGCGCCTGTAGCCGCCGGCGCAAGGTTGAAGAAGGGGGGGAGGCAGATTGGACAATTTTTCCGATCTGCGTAATAAAGAATGGATTGTTAAGTCAAGGGAACCATGGTAATTTTGAAATGTTTCCAAAAGAGGGTGAGCAACGTCGCATGGAGTCGAGCGACGTGGTGCGCTCCGATTGGCCCAAGTAAGGTTTTCTTGCAAAAATCATAGTTAAATATTCATAGCTCGGATGACAAAAGTTTATATATGAATTTTGATTGCGAGAACAAGAGGAATCTAATAAAAATGATATTAAAGATTGATTCCGTTCCTAATTGAAAAAGTATAATAAGTTGATGAAAAGTGCATTCAAGTTAAGTTAAAACCCTATTTGTGAGTAAAGGTTGAATCTATGGGTTAATTAAAGTATTAATAACCTGTTGAATGATAATGTTAGATGCGAACCTGATCTAGATGTAAAATTGCATGATTTAGGGTTTTTACCCCATATGAGAATGATTAAGTATGTAAAAACCCTAATTTAGGGCCAAAGATGATAAGATCATATTTAATTCAAAAAATGTGAAAATATGTTATTATATGATGGTTCTAATCTATTTTGAGCATTAACGTCCATAATTCTGGATAAATACCCTAAATGTAGTAATTAGGGTTTTCTCATGAATAAAAGGTAGATTATGGAAAATCGAGTTCATATGTGATTAAACCATAGTGAATTTTGAATTGATGATATATGCACATAATGATCTTGTCATGGATTAAAAGGATAAAAAAAATAGTAGATTTAATGTAAAAGAAGCTTAATGAAATTAATTAATGGTTACTGGTACCTTTAAATATGAAAATAGGGTTATATGTTGTTAAGATAACCTTAATATTGAAGAATGGATGAGATAATTAGGGTTTACGAGTAATGGCATAAAATTAGGGTTTAATATGGTATAAGATGAAGGGAAACCCTAATTGCAAAACAAAACCCTAAAATGGATACAAAAACCCTAGATAGTGAATCCAAGTCAATAAAGTAGATTCTTGATAAAGTGTGTAATAAATATAGTACATATTCTTTTCAGGAATTATGTGATTGTTTATTGCTTTCTTAGTTGGATTTTATTAATTCTTGTGAAATCACCAAATCAGGTATGTGGTTACACTTATGATTATCCCGAATAGTTTTCTGAGGATTTTATCGACGTTTCCCTCATGGCTGGAAATAACTGTTGGATGCTTTTATTTCATGCAACTATAGAGTGACTATGACTATCACTATGAATATACATGTATAACTGGCTAGTGTTGGCTAAATTGGACATTATTATAATCTCTTTGTTTTGATGATGACAAACATTTCATTCTTGTGGTTTTAACGTGCTATTTGAGTATTTCAGAAACAAGCATATAAGGTGGTGGATAACAAAGACTTGGAAGAACAATTTGATAAAATTGGTTTATTTTCATGGTTGTAATCAAATGTAAAAGCTTGTACAAGTATATAATGTACAAGTAATTAGATATCATGTAAATCAAGCATTTAGATCTTCCCTATCCACTCACAACACTTCGATAGGTCATTCCCCAAGATAGTATCACAATTGCACATTGATACACACACTTAGTAAATGAATACATTGAGTCAGCAATATTCTCGGTCGACAAATCATCGATCGAGAAAATATCGGTCGACAAAAACTTCGACCGAGAAACTCTCGATTGAAAAAATCTTTGATCGAGAATAGACCCTACTAGCTGTTAGACCTAGCAGACAAAGTAGTTGGGAGTTGAGTTGAACGTTGCAATACACTCAATCTCGGTCGACAAACTTCTCGACCGAGATACATTTCGGTCGACAATTCCTCGATCGAAAAGAGTTCTGTCTGCACTTTTCAGGGTCAATTAACTAGCTGTTGCAAATGCAATTAGTGGACACATAACGGCTAGTTGAGCACTAAGAACCCCCTAGAAAGTGTCTAGAACGTCCTTAAGCACTCATAGGCCATTCCTATAAATAGGACATGCCTTAGTTCACCTAAACTCACTAATTTACACTTGAGCAATCCTTGAGCATACACTTGCAATTAGCATTCTGTTTTGATCAAATTAAGAAACACTTGCATTAGCTATTCTTCTCCTTGCTCTAAATTTGTGTCCTATAGGCTAGTATCTCCTATCCACCAAACCAACACTTCAATATTCATTGGTTAGGAGATCTATACGCTTGATATAGGCAAATCAAGCCTTGTGCTTCAAAGGGTAATTGTAATTTCCTTTTTCTTTCTTGTTCACTCTTATTTCTTGTATTCTCCTTGCTACTCCTAGGGTTGGAGGCTACGAATTGGAGAAGGTTCTTCTTGGTGGAGAAGGTGGACTCTGGACTACTTCAAGAAGGCTATTGCAACAGGAAGCTACGTCTAGAGGAAGGCTACTTCAAGGGGGAGCTTGAAGTTACTTCAAGAAGGCTGCTTCAAAGTTGGTGCAATTACTTCTAGGTGAAGGCTGTCCGAAGGGTTTGTGAAAGAATTGTAATTTTATGTAAAGTCCTTGTGAGGTAATAAAATTTGATTCTTTCAAAATCCCAGTTGGGTAAGAAACCGGGTAGTGGACTGATTTCCTTAGTATTTGCTAAGGTTGGAACCACTCTAAATCCTTGTCCCCTTGTCCAATATTCTTGTGGTTGTTTGTTTGAGTTAAATTCCATTAAAATTATCATAAAACCCTATTCACCCCCCTCTAGTGGTCTTTCAATTGGTATCAGAGCAGGCTTCAAGGAGCTCTAATCGAGTCTTGAAGAATGAAGGGTGGTGGTGCCTACAACCGCAAGCAAAGGAGCAGCTTGAACCAACCTTCAAGAAGTTGCAATTGGTGCTTAGGAACAAGCCACTCAACAATTGGTTGCCCATGGAGAGAAAAGTATGAAGAGGTGCACAAAAATTGTCTTATTGCTACAACAAGTGAAGAAGAAGAAGAGGTTAGCCTTTTTGATTTACCTAAAGAAGATTTAATTGCTAGTCTTCAAGAAACGCATGAAAAGTATATTGAGTGCAAGAAGAAATTAAAGAAATCAAATAAAGAAAATAATGAGTTACATGATAAACTTCTTGTTCTTACATCTGAAAATGAAGATCTTAGAAAGGTCATTGAAGATCATAATATTAAGTTAAAATCAATAGAAGAAGATTGTAATCTTCTTTCTCTAGAAAAGATAAACTTGCAAACTCAAGTAAATGATCTTCAAAAACAACCTATTTTGTGTACACATCTAGATTATGATACTATTGTGAAAGAAAGAGATTCTTTGTTATCTAATCTAGATCAAGAAAAGTTAGACATAAATAAAAGAATGGATGAGATTATTAAGTTGCAACAAAAAGTTAATAGTTTAAGTAACAATGGTACTCTTGACAAAATTTTAAATAATTCTTATCGTCAAATTGGAAGGAGAGGACTAGGTTATAATCCTAAAGGAAAAGCTTATCAAAAACCTAGTTGGAGAAAGACACAAACGCATGAAAATCAATCTATGTATGTACCTAAAGGCAAATATACATATGTACCCAAGAACAACCTAGAACAAAATCATAGAAAGAGATATGAGGTTGATTCTATATGTTGTCATTACTGTTTGCGACTTGGACACTATTCTTTTTCATGTCCCTACAAGAAAAAGGATGTTGAGTTAGTATGGGTTCCAAAACCCCCAAACTAAATGAATAAGATTAAGTTGAGATATGAACAAAGACTCTAGTTGTAAATCTATATGTCTATCTCAACTTAACAGAATGAGATAACAAATTGACTCAAGAAATTAAAACTCCTAAACTTGAAACTACACATTTTATATAAATATGCAAAGACACATCATTAAGAATTTGTTTTAATTAGGGTTCTTAAAATCTAAAGATTTTAATAATATTAGTTGAGATTTGATCAAAATGTTGCCTTGATATTCATATGTTTTATCTCAACTAAACTGAGTTTTAAATTGCATAATTGAATTGGAAGTGATACATGTTTTATTTAGAAACAATTACTGAAAACCATACAGAAACAATAACAATTTCGGTCGAGAAATTGTCGACCGAGGCAATGTCGGTCGAAAACTTTTTCGACCGAGTAAAACTCTGGAAAGACTGTTTAAATAAAAGACACTTAAATCATAACCAACTTAAGCATATAATGAACTTTATATATTCTTGTGCTTTAAATATTTGAATGATCCAAATCAAAAGAAAGAATATATGAGCATCAAAACAAAATACTTTTTATCAAGTATACAAGATAAAAGGATCGATTTTACTAAATCTGCTGCAAAAAAAATGTTGCTTGCAAAGAAAAATGATACTGAAATCTATACTCTTACTACAAGTAGACATACTTGATTGAGAAAATAAGTCACATATCTTGAAGACAAATTTCTCAAGAATATTAGTAGTTTGCATCACTACATATATGTTAATAACATCCTTATTAAACTTGATGCAAACCAAAACTTGTGAAATTCTGATCTATATGCAAATTGAAATTGATTATGCTTTCTTTGAAAATACAAATGTTATCAAATTTCAATTGCTACTTTCTTGAAAAGATGATTAAGCATAAATAGTCTATCTTAAAATTTTCATTAGAATGATAAATATAATTTGTTCTAAGAAAATAAAAAGAATAAATATCATTGTGACACCTAAATATATATGAAATAATTAAGTTTGAGATATGATCAATAATTGAGCAACATTATATCTATCTCAACTTCATACAATTGAATAACATATAATAGAACATATAGATTGCTGAATAAAATCTGCAGAAACATTCTCGGTCGAGAAAATACTTCAATCGAAAATAATTCAGTCGATAAATTGTTCGACCGAGCAAGAATCTAGAAAATATGTTCTACTGTTTCTTATTTGCTATCAATTCAACATTGATTTAGTCGAGAATCACAATTCTTGGAGATCATTTTTAAAGACATATTGATTTTTTGCATCATGAATTGTTGAATGAAGGTATTTGAAAAATTATGAACCATGTTGATTTTACTATTCTATCATTCACATGATTTATTCCAAGTTTTCTCTGGTCTATTTATATAGGAACCATGTGTATTGAAATTTGGTTTAAATGACCATGATCATTGTATTATATGCTTGTTTCTTGATCATTGTATTGTGGATACATTTCTACTGTTCTATCATAATCATTGTGCCATGATCATTGTGTTTCATTGGTTTGTCTAAAATAATCTTTGATCTATATATACAAACCATAAATGTACAATGTCTTCAAATAATCATCGTAATTCAACTCATTACAAATAAAGATGATGCTATCATTGAAAATGTTATTTTTGCATAACTCTAAAACTCTATGGCATAAATGTATATTGACATAATAGAAAATGATTACTGTGTGCATGAATTGTAATAAATGGATGATGATGCTATGACAAGCCAAATAGTGTCTCTTAGAACAAGAATATAAATGTTTTATCTAGTTATTTGCAAAATCTTGACTTTAAGACATTAACCTTGCTTTCAAGGATATATGCTTCTAAAGAATCTTATGATTAATCTGAAAATAAGGGTACAAGAAGAAATGGGATTTGATAATTATGTACCCATAGCAAAGCTTATGAGTCATCATTCACAATGAATTTAAAACATACAAAGACCTCACTGTGATACCCATATTAAGTTATTCATAATAGGTATCACTCAAAATGCTTCAAATTGATATTCATTTAATCAAGTTACCTACAGACATTATACTTCACATATGAGTGTTCAAATTGGAAATCTGCAGAAATTGCCTCTTGGTTGAAATCAAGTTTGAGAAAGGGGTGCTATGGTCAAAGTCAAGGTCGACCTAAAATAAGCTTGACAAAATGCTTATTTTGTACATCCTTTTACTGCACTCAACCTTAGTATCTTGATTCAAAAAATGTGTTCTAATAAAAGGACAAAATCAAATCTTACAAATCATTTGTGACCTTAGAATCCTTAAATTGTATTAATTATAAGATTAAGGGGGAGCTCACAAAAACAAATTTGATTGTAAGATTAAGAATCTTACAAAACTTTGAAGCTTGTTATGACCTTAGTATTCTTAAAAGTAATTTTTTATGAAAACAAAGAAATCTACATGACATATATATTGTTCTTAATGGAATTCTCTAAACAAATTAGGGATTAACATCCCATGCATTTGATTAGAGATACTTTCTACTATAAGCTTAAAAGAATCTCACATCATTTCAGGGCTTAACATCCTTTGTAAAATGAGTGAGAAATCAATACACATATGCCATGAACTTAAAAGGAACTCATATCATTTCAAGGCTTAACATCCTTTGCAAATGATCGAGAAATAAATTGTGGCTAAATTTAACATTAATTGGATTGCATTAATCCCTTGATTTTAAATTGAATACCTCTTTAAGGGGGATCATAGCATAAAATTAAGGGGGAGAAATAAAAAGTCATACTAAATGATTATCTTGGATATCATTTTGAAATGACAAAGGGGGAGAAAAAAATATAAAATCTAAAACATAAAATAAAATGAGTTTCATAATATCTCGACCAACACCCACTTGCAAAAACAAGAATGGCTACAAAAGGTAAACTTCAGGTATGAAACTCATATGATCTATATTCCCTTATTTTATATTTAGGAAATGTTTGTCATCTTCAAAAAGGGGGAGATTGTTGGCTAAATTGGACATTATTATAATCTCTTTGTTTTGATGATGACAAACATTTCATTCTTGTGGTTTTAACGTGCTATTTTAGTATTTCAGGAACAAGCATATAAGGTGGTGGATAACAAAGACTTGGAAGAACAATTTGATAAAATCGCTTTATTTTCATGATTGTAATCAAATGTAAAAGCTTGTACAAGTATATAATGTACAAGTAATCAGATATCATGTAAATCAAGCGTTTAGATCTTCCCTATCCACTCACAACACTTCGATAGGTCATTCCCCAAGATAGTAACACAATTGCACATTGATACACACACTTAGTAAATGAATACATTGAGTCAGTAATATTCTCAGTCGACAAATCGTCGATCGAGAAAATATCGGTCGAAAAAAACTTCGACCGAGAAACTCTCGGTCGACAAAATATTCGATCGAGAATAGACCCTACTAGCTGTTAGACCTAGCAGACAAAGTAGTTGGGAGTTGAGTTGAACGTTGCAATACACTCAATCTCGGTCGACAAACTTCTCGACCAGGACACATTTCGGTCGACAATTCCTCGATCGAAAAGAGTTCTGTCTGCACTTTTTAGGGTCAATTAACTAGCCGTTGCAAATGTAATTAGTGGACACATAACGGCTAGTTGAGCACTAAGAACCCCCTAGAAAGTGTCTAGAATGTCCTTAAGCACTCATAGGCCATTCCTATAAATAGGACATGCCTTAGGACACCTAAACTCACTAATTTACACTTGAGCAATCCTTGAGCATACACTTGCAATTAGCATTCTGTTTTGATCAAATTAAGCAACACTTGCATTAGCTATTCTTCTCCTTGCTCTAAATTCGTGTCCTATAGGCTAGTATCTCCTATCCACCAAACCAACACTTCAATATTCATTGGTTAGGAGATCTATAAGCTTGATATAGGCAAATCAAGCCTTGTGCTTCAAAGGGTAATTATAATTTCCTTTTTCTTTCTTGTTCACTCTTATTGCTTGTATTCTCCTTGCTACTCCTAGGGTTGGAGGCTACGAATTGGAGAAGGTTCTTCTCAGTGGAGAAGGTGGACTTCAGACTACTTCAAGAAGGCTATTGCAACGGGAAGCTACTTCTAGAGGAAGGCTACTTCAAGGGGGAGCTTGAAGTTACTTCAAGAAGGCTGCTTCAAAGTTGGTGCAATTACTTCTAGGTGAAGGCTATCCGAAGGGTTTGTGAAAGAATGGTAATTTTATGTAAAGTCCTTGCGAGGTAATAAAATTTGATTCTTTCAAAATCCCGGTTGGGTAAGCAACCGGGTAGTGGACTGACTTCCTTAGTATTTTCTAAGGTTGGAACCACTCTAAATCCTTGTCCCCTTGTCCAATATTCATGTGGTTGGTTGTTTGAGTTAAATTACATTAAAATTATCATAAAACCCTATTCACCCCCCTCTAGTGGTCTTTCAACTAGATCCGAGTCCACCTCGGTGGCTTGAAAAGGCTAAAAGGGGTAACCTAGAGTAAGGTCTAGGTTATCAGGGGTTAGAAATTGGGCTACCAAGTGTGGTACCATGAGACCCATTAGCATGCCTCGAGTTAAGGAGTGGGCTACTTACGAGTAGTGCCATGTGACTCAACCCTAGAAACTGGTTCACCTATAGGTGGGACCATGAGGGGTTTAATGGGGATCTACCATAAGGAAGGTAGTATCCATGTCCACTGTAGGGATAGAATAGTGGATAGGGTACTCATGGATCGTGGAGTTATATTTAAAATGTAATCTTGGTTGTAAAATGATTAATTAAATGATTATGTTGTTATCATAGTTGCACGTTTACTATTTCCCCCACATACCAGCTTCGGCTGACCGACGTTTTGTTTGACAACATTTTAGGTACAAGCCAAAAAGAACAAATAGTAAATCGTCATATTGCAAAATACATGAATTAAAATGCAAGGAGGATTAGTTAGAGTAGAATTCTTACATGGATAGAAATCCAAAATTTTCAAAAGGTATGAAAAATTTTATTACAACTTTTCAGTGTAGATTGTTGAAATTTACTAAATGTTCTTGATTAAGTGCCGAACCTTTGATCCGGAAGTTATGGGTGCGGCTTCGACCACTCGGTCTCCCTTAATTGGGGGTTATCGGGAGGAGAAAGACTGGTCACTATGATGTACGCACACAATAATCTGAAATAAGTTTACCTATATTACTCGAGTGATCGATGCCAAACTACTACTGTTTAAGAATCAACGTCAGTGGATTTTGTAGCTGCTTTTGGTTGGTAATAGAATAAAAGTTGTAGGTACTTGCTGCTATAAATCTGTACTCTATTTTATATGTGGAAGTTCTGAAATTATAAACTCCTAAAAATAAATAGAATGGATAGTCACTATCATACAATAGTTACCTCAGTTTGGCTTTAAGGAAGTAGGTTGTGGCTGAATGCAGACCTGCAAGTTCTCTTATTAATGCTGGTAGACATGAAACTAATTGTGTACTTCCCTGTGATGGTTGGATAGAATTATATACAGATACTTAATAAACCTTAAAATAAAAATCAACAAAATAGAGATAGGGTTTCAAAAAAATGAACTATACAGATATAATCAACTTTGCATAACTGAACACCTTTAGCTCAAATCCATTCAGATCTTGTTCTCATAATGGTGAGATATGAAAGTAATGCAAAAGAGAAGACAATTCCACCACAGTTCCACCTTTAATCAATGTAAATTCGATGAGGGAAAACTTCACATGGGTTAGAATCCATTCATAAGCTACTGCCCAGACATCAAGACACATTAGACAAGAACAAATCGAGCTTAAGAGTCAGAGTTCATCTACTATTTCAAAATATGTACTTATATATATAAATGTCACTTAGATGTTGACCAACACATCTATGCTACTGTTGTATTGTATACTATGTACTTATATGTTGTTTATTTGTTGTCTAATTTTGTACAATTGTCATAGACTTGTAGTGTAAGATGTTGTAAATTTGTATTAGTATACTAGTACGTAGTATTAATTAGTAAGTATAATCCTACTATATTTATAACTCAATCTTGTGCTTATACGTTAAAGATATTATATAACTATTGTACAATGCTATACTGCTGCATACCACTAGGTGTGTGATATAATTATACTACTGAAACTTGCGTATACTAGTATGCTATTATAGCATTTGGAGAGGGCATCACATGACTGAAGTTAGTGATTACAACATACGAAGGAAAGCACAACCATCAAGGTCCACTTGCAAGGAAAAGTAATCAAGGAAGTGAAACATCCACGTTCTTCCAATCAAATAGGGAAACTATGCTTTTGGAACTTCCATGGGCAGAGGACATGGGTACAATACTAGAACCTCTTGAGGTAGAGGCCAAACTTAGTAGAGCTACTGGTGGATTTTCCCTTAATATTTATACACTCCCTCAACATCTTCAACTGAACATTGGAGGAGTGTCAACTTTTAGGTCGGTCCAGTTCAATACAACTAACCTTCTGATGTATGGATTTAACTACTCACCCATGGCAAAGGCAGACCTACCAGAAAATATGTATCCAAGCTATAATTTTGAAAAAGTAAGTTGTGCCTTTAATGTCAAGTAGAGAATCAATCTTTGGCAGGATTCCTATATCTAATACCGACTTAGTTTATGAGAAAATGTTGAGTGATCTATGACTTGATCTTGGTCATTGATTAGATAGTAGTACATAGGAATCAATACGAATATATATTTGAGATGAGCTTGCTCTTCCTTTCAGCCTATACATCTTGCTCTTCATTTAGTCCTATTCAACATTGAAGCATCCTCTCTGATCAAGTGTATTGTGTGTAGGAATTTAACACGAAAACATCCTCACTGATGAAGTAAGTGTATTGTCTGCATGTGTATACCAACAAATCATCCTCTATACGAAGTAAATATATTGTTAGATAGCCTACATTAGAAGAATGGACCTCAAAGTTCACAAGATCCATAATAGATCATTAAACCTTCAAAATTGACAATCACCTGAGAAACAAAAGTAGAGAAAAGACTCATGACTTGAACAAACAACAGATCTAAGCTATCAAAAAATACATCCTTAGAATACCAGGGAACATGGACAAGAACCATTTAGCAACGGTTGAAAGTTCTTGCAATGGTAGAAACCAAAATAGAGAATGATTCATTACTTGAACAAGCAACAGACTGAGCCATCAAAACTACACATCCTAAGAATGCCAGGGAACACAGACATGAACCTTTATGCAAGGGATGAAGATCCTACCCCACAATTGGCACAATATCTCAGCATCTCAATTCAACAGTTATGAGAATACCCAGATGTTGGATGGGTGAAATCCCATAATTCTTTACACTATGAACACATGAATTAGGTTTCCATGAAACACATATGGAAAGTCACAACTATGAGTGACTATAAATGCAGCTAATACTTAGATGTGAGTCGTAGTCTTGCAAATAGTAATGGTGTCATTGTTTACTTAATAACAATGATTGATACCAGTGGATAAAACCACCTATGGATGATTCACGGTGGATAAAACCTACTGATCTGCCTAGATCCCCTTAAGAAAAAATCCATTTAAATCTAGATGTCAAGTAATAAGGTCATCAACAATGCCACAAACATTGTTGTCTTGTTAGATCACTAGGTGAATGGAAAGTTATTCAAGATATACAACCTATCATCACAATCCCTCCCAAGCTAGAGTCTTTGTCCATCAACAACATGCTTGGTGATACTAAAAACTGGGCCTGAAGTTTTATCCATGTGTATCTTTCCCAGCTTGCCTGGCACAGTCAATGCATTGTGAAGGATATGCCCACCTTTCAGCGGATATGCAATCATCACTTTGGCAACCTACACCCTTCCCAACTTTGCACATCATGCTTAAGTACTAGAACTGAATAATTATAAAAGAAGTAAGCATATAAGAACTTCTATTCTTTTCAAAACTGAGGTGTTGCTACTTTCTATCTGAATCTACAACTAGAGTCATTTACAAATTGATCTAAGATATGGGTAGCATGTATATACTCAATTAACAAGGAAAATGTAAACATGGTTGGCACTGTTTGGTGCATAAATACTAGAAATACTTACGTATATTCTAGCTAGCACACTAGATGGTGAGAGACTAGTAATTGACATTGCCACATCTATATCCATTAGTTGAATGGATGATTTACATTCATGAGTTTAGAACAAAATGTGGAGTTGGATTAGGGAGTCCATCAGATCTATATGATAAGTTAAAGCTAACTGTGTTGGTCCTGGTACCATGATCAGAAAACTATGACACCATTAAGAACATCTATATGCATACCATCTACGTGAACGATATGAGTAAATGAATTCTTAAACAAGCAACAAATATTGTTCCTAGTTAAATTGGAGAGGAGTGGTTTCCATTAATAGTCCAAAGAAAATGCATATAATTTGTAACTCATTTGACAAAGATCGATCCATGTTTGTGTGATCAACCATTGAGATTGCATGTCTGGAGCTCCAGAGCCATTACAGTAGACATAAAAGTGGCGGATTTTAGGAAACACGAGGATGGGTGGGATTGGGAGTTGCTCAATCAATTACTTACTGAGGATGGTGTAACCATCTCTAAATGAAGAAAAAAATGATTTGTTGCCTATTAGATATGTACACACTATTTAGTAAGGTGTTGTATTTGTGGGCAATATTTGACACTCATCATTTAAGATGGTTTCTCTTTTCTTCAAAATTGGTAAGGAACCATAAAGCTTGGAAAGTTACAAATCTTAAGGAACTAGGAATAAGAAAGCTTAAGGCAGGTACCAATTACCTATTGTTAATTCTTGTGTTTCATAGGTTGCCTCATATATCTACTTGTGTGGTTGTTGTAGCATGGTGCACCAATGAACAAAGGCCTGCATGCAAATGGCAGTGTACATAGTTGATGTTAGAGAAAAGGCCTCATTCTAAGGTCAAATAGTGAGTACAAGGACCATGATATTCTTCTGTTTAGTTAGCTATGTGTGTATCCATAACATAATACAAATATTTCAAAATGAACAAAGATATCAAGTATTTACTGACAAAAAATAGTAAGGAACAATTTCATGTTTGAGGTCAAATGATGTATAAGGGAAGAGGAAAACCAAAAACTACATGAAGGTGAGTAGTTACCAAAAATAGTCAACTTGGGACATGTAGTTAAACATGTTGCTTGATAAAAAATGCATACACAAGTCACTAGAGTGGGCATCCATATGTTAGATTGAGAATATGGAGCAATTGCTTGAAGAACCTGTAGTAGCCATCAATCAAGAAAATGTATTTCCAAACAATGACCAAGGTTAATTAACTAACACAGTAAGGTAGGAAACAGATGGAGTCTGCTGTCACCCATGCATAATGGGACAAGACGAGACTTTTAAAATGGGCATTCAAATAAACCATACATATGAAGTAGTTCTTGAGAAAATCTCATGGTCCAAAAAATAGTGGATAGAAATACAAAAATGTACTTACACTAATAAGAGGATAACTCTAATGCTTGAGAAACATTCATCAGTCATATCATGACAATGTTATATATAGAAACTATCTATGAATGAGTAATATAATATGACAACTAATGGAATTTGAATAGAAAAACAAGATGAAGATGTGATGGAAAATTATATGAAAACATGAAGAGAGTAGGGCACCACATATGAATTGCAACCACTCTATGGATAATTCTACAATGTCAATCAAATAAGGAAGCTAACACATAGACCTCATCAAATTACAAGTAGTACTAAAATTTATACCTATATAAGTATGAGACGACCAAAAGACACAACATGTAACCTCTTAGTCATTCCACTTTAATACAACTAGTTTTGGATGACATCATGATCAACAGAAGAAAGACTTACATGAAGTTTCAAAACTTGTCGTGATAGAACATAAACAAGAGATGATTCCAAAACATAGTTGACAATATATAAGTTAAAGGTGTAATTGGTACAAAAATGAGAAAGGAATTGAGGCAGTTTACCCTTCTTTTTTCCACCAGACCCACCACGAGCTTCATGAAGCAAGACTTGAGCTTGCTGCATTTCACATTTCTTTATCGTCTGCTTCTCTGGAATCTCAATAGATATATATAACCATATAAGAGATATGTGCCAGTGGATTATGAGGTCCTCATCCAGCTAGACCTTGTAATCTTTAGAGTAGTTTCAGAAAGTCTGAGGGATCGCTTTGAATGGGCATCAGCTACATCCTTCATGGCATCTAGTTCTAGATGTAACTAATGCAAACTAGTTTTATAAGAGATTATACCTGCAACATATTACAGTGTTCGCATATTACAGTTTAGGGATTGGTCACAACTGAATGCAAAAAATTGAAGACAAGAGAAGGAGCCCAGTCATCCATTGTGTAGGGATAGCTAAACAAGGCCTATCAAGAGAACTAAAATTCCCTACAATGAAGAAAAAGTGCTAACTATTTTCCCAAAATCATGAGAACGTAATAGCTAGGCCAACCCTTTAGAATTCAACACATTATATGTTCAAGAAGTCCCAAGCTCAATCATCCATGTGACATTGCCTCATTGAAATCACACTCAAGATTTAAGTATCAACAATGGGTAGAATCTTTTGTTAGGGATGCAACAAGAATTCAAACAGTAATAATAACTTACAAAGGCAATTTTAAATATTGAACTAGTTGTCTCCTTGCTGATTTTTGAGCTTTGATATATCATGAATTCCTCATAACCTATGTTTTCCTATAGAGTAATAGGTTCTAAGATGACTGGAACTACAATCATAGATTCAAACTGACCATTTTAGTATAAAAAAAAATTCGGATGACAACTTTGACATCAATCTAATTTTTTTTTTAATAACTCTATACTTAGGATGACAATCCTTTCTATATCCAATGAATTGACAAGCTTTACATCAATCAAAAACTTTATTCTAAACCTATAGAAAAGAGGGCAAATAGCATCTAGAGAATTTGTGACAAAGTGAGTTTTTATAGTATTTTCTCTCTCTTAAAAGTTTATTATCAAATTTGTTGACCAAATTACCCTCATATACTTCCCTCACTTAATTGGACTAATATGTGTCACAAATTGCAAAAATATGCGAGCCCTAGTATGCTTTTTATGATTGAATACATATGTTAATGTATTTAGTAAATGAACACATCAAACTTTCGAATTTGGGTTTCAAATTTATATCATAGTAGCATAATGACCTTTTGAAGCTACACCTCAAATTTCATTAGAATTGGGTTTACCAATCAAGAGTTATGGCCAATTTAATAAATCACCTTTGATATATGTCCTAGACCTAAGTTTCCATTTTAATCAATGATGAATGTATGTCACGCTTGCCTTTGATAACCTGACCCCTCTCCTAGCCATCAGATCGGGCGATCCACGGATCTGCCCTGATCCAACAGTGGAGACCTCGTCTCCTACCTCCCGCAGAGGGCGGGGAGGTAACAGGAAACAAATCTCATCTAATCTCGCCACCTCACACCTCCTCTCGAAATTTAAACCCAACGATCATCTCTTAAACTTCGCGGCGACCTCGTCAAGCCCCAGCTTGACCTCCCCCATCCTCAGAATTGGGAGAACAGACCCTCACTTCTTCGCTCTTTCCCCTGGCGGTGGCACACTTTAGGGCTTCCTTGGCTAACCTCCCTCACGCCTATTTAAGGCCTTCATTAGCTCCGCCTTTCTCCCTTTAACCATCTCGCATCCCCAATTGCAAGTATAGACACCCGAGCACTGCTTCCCTCGCCCACCTTCTTCAACCTCGACTCTCTTCACCATCAGGTTGCCACATCACTCCTCGCTCAAACCCGACCTCTCCCACACCTTCGCCAACTCAAGCAGGATCCCAGAACTCCTCACCACCCTAAACCCCTCTCACGTCGGCTACCTCACCTCTCCTGCGGCGGCGCTGAGTTCCAGTGGGAGCCACGACCAGAAAACCACACACAACTGAGCGGGGCAGCCTTGCGAAGGTGAAGGCACCTTCTTCCTCACGACAGCACCACCCAGGAGCTAGAACGAGCTCGCCGAAGTTGATCCAGCTACCTGGGCTGGCAGCGAGCAAGGAGAAGCAGAGCTGGAGGAGAGAGACACCGAGCTGGACCAATAGGCTCTTGCCACGTCAGCCAGAGGAGCCGTGGGACAGCACTCCAACTCTTACAATCCTGGGATCAATGAGAGCCGTCGATCCAGTCAGATCCGGCCGTTGATCAAGAGGTAGACATTCCTTTTTTTTGTTTTCTTTTACCAAGAAATGAATTATCTTAGGAAAATCCTAGGAAATGCTAGGATTATCATAAAATAGCGAACCAATATACCATTTTGATCAGAAAATTATTATCTATCCAAATAAAATGTTACTAGGACCTAGATCCGTTGCCTTTTTCAAAAAATAGTTTCCTAAAGCCTAAATGACTTCCTTAATTATAATTAATTGTTGATAACAATTTTCCTTGATAATATCTGACCTTCTAAGGTGTAATTAACCCTAGATAGAACTCTGTTCCAAAATTAGCTCGAAATCCTATTCTAAGAGGATAAATAATCAAAGGAATAGGAGAAACCCTAGATCTAGTTTCTCTTTCTACATGGAATTAAAGATATATCTTTATAATAAAAATTAATATCATTAAATGATAATTAGTGATTATGATTGGTCTGAATCTTTAAAACGAACCCTGATGTTATGAATGGTTAATATGTTGAGGGTTACTCTCCCTTTTTCTCCAACCATCTTGGAAACCCTAATTTTTGGAAATCTTCTAATTGATCAATTAAATATTATCTTTTAATCAAAATAGTTTATGATGGATCAGACCTGATAATATTTTTGAACTCAATTAAGATATGGGAAATCCCTGGTCTGTATTAAGATAACATAAAAAGGAATAATAACTAAGGAAATATCTTAGTCTTGGTCACATGGACCAATGGTAATGTTGTACCCTTGCTTTCTTTGTAGGGTGACTAAATTCTTGATTGATTCTAAATCCTTAGACATCTGATTGAACAAGCAGGTACGTGGTCTTATAAGTATAAGACTAGTTTTCTGGTTGCCTATGCTATATAATATCTTGAATGTTCGTATTTGGATATGATTGTTGGTTGAACTAGTATGAGTTATACTTTGCCAAATTTAAGAGAAACATAAATGACTATGATGGGTTGTAGCTACTAGAGCACATAGCCTGGTGTGGATGTATGTTGCCTAACATGGATGTATGATTCCTTGGCCCATGTTAGATGTATGATGATATTCTATTGCCCACACTAGATGTTAGTCAAGTGCAATAGGTGTAGTACAACCACATCAAAATGAATGCAATAAAAGGGTGTTTACTTGATTTTTGCCTTAAGAAATGGTTTTATATCTCTTTCCTTCTTTTCAAAATATTTTCCTTTATGCAACCTTATTAATGTAACTTTTACCACGTACCAGCCCTGCTGATGTTTTGTTTCTCATATTTTCTAGGTGCAAGGAACAATTGACAACAAAATGAATTGCATGCTCAAAGTACCTGAAGGCATAAAATAATGAACATGGAGGGTGTATTAGAGAGATCTTTTCCTCTTATCTCATTTCTTGCTAGATGTTAGTTTATTTCTTTTCTTAGTGACATCAAGGATGATTGAAATCCTATGTAATAAAGTTAACTTTCTCTAGAACAATATTTTCTCTCCATATGTAATGACTTTTATTATCTTTATGAATGAATGTTTGTGTGACATTATATGATGATGTGGACTAGATCTTGGCTTAATCTCTATTTTAGTTGACTACCTTAATCTCTTATATTTTCCCTTTTGACATCTATAGATATGAGTGCACGCATATCTATGAATGTCACTATGGAAAGTATATAGAAATTGGGGGACGTCACAGTTGGTATCAGAGCCAATGTTTACACATCAAGTCACATGAACTTCATTCACCCTATTTTGAGTCTAGGGTAGTCCTTGAGTTTGGGATGTGAAGGGTTGAGGTGTCTAGGATAGCATCTGCCATGGGTCTGACTAAAGTCTCCGAGCCACTTAGCTTGGCAATCACGAGGCTACCTTTATGGCAGTATAAGTATACCTGGCCGATATCTGAAATGTCCCCTATTCTTGGGCGTACCTTAATTTAGGAACCTTCTCATCTATAGATTCTCCCTCTCACCTCCTCTATAGGAAAAAGTTCTCCCTCTCATCTATGTTTTGAAATAAATTAAATTTTCCCTCTTACCACTGTTATAAGGTTAGGAAGGAGTCTCTCTATTTAGAAAGTCCTAAGGATCGACTGATAAGGATTTTAGGATATCCTCCCTAAATCATAACATTCATAACATTAATTATTAATAAATGAGAATAATGAAATATCATGTGATAATAATAATGATAATGACGAGAATAATTGTTGAAGTAATAAACCTAATATGTTCATATTAATTATAGGATGCCTCCTAAAACTCGCAACTCAAAGGCCTCGGAGGAATCATCCTCTAAGAAGAGAAAAGAACCTGAAACCTCTGAAGTACCTGATCTTGATGCTGAGGCCAAGGAAAGATGGGAGGAACAGAAGAAAATCCTTCTAGACTTTATGGAAACCCTCGCCACCAAAGGAACCCCTGAACCTAGCTCCTCTAGGAAAAAGGAAGTGACGGTGATATACTTCATTAAGCTCAAACCTGATAGCTTTTGGGGGGAAGACCAACCCGAATTCATGGACAATGATGAGGCCTGGGTCCTTTCCATAGAGAATGCCTTCCGTACCCTAGAAGTGCCTGAAGAAAAGAAGGTTACATTCGCCACCCATTTGCTTAAGGGAGGGACAAAGATCTGGTGGGAGAATTATGGTGGGAATCGGGGAGAGGAAGTAGACAACTTGGGATGGGAAGCCTTCAAGACCCTCTTCACCGACCGTTTCATGCCCATAGCAAAGAGGAAGAGGAAAGAGAAGATGTACATGGAGCTTAGGTAGGGCAGTCTCTCAGTGGCCGATTATACCCGGAAGTTTAGGCTTCTGGAACGCTATGCCCCTATCCGGACTGAGGACTGCCTCACTGAGCACTATGTAGACTGTCTCTCCGCACACCTGAAAACCCTAGTTATAGCCTCTCATCCCTGAAGCATTGATGAAGCCCTAGACATGGCCCTTAAGAAGGAAAGGGAGCAGGGATTGCAGAAGCCTTCTAGCATGGGATATTTAGGGTTGACCACCACCGAGGAAGAAAGGTTCAAGAAGTTCCACCCCGGCCATAATAAAGGATCAGGGAAAGGAGGAGGTTCGGGGAAGAAAGGACCAAAGAATAGCAAGATGATGGATTACCGCAGCAAATGCAAGACTTGTGGATGAGGACATGACGCGCCTTGTCGCTACACCAAGTCGGTGTGCTACAATTGCAAGAAGGAGGGACATTTCCTTGCCAAGTTCCCCAATGCATCTATCCTTGGCAAACCTCCAGCGGGTGCTCCACCCCCTCAGGGACACCGTAATGTCAGGGTGTTCGCAGTAACAACAGAGGAGGCTGGGGCAAATCCGAACCAGCTTGTCGAAGATAACCTTAAATCTTTTTCATATATCTAATATCTTGTTCAATGCCTTCAATTATTTAAAATGTAATTATCATGTGTAGGCATTGTTTTCTTGAATGGACATCCTGTTAAAGCATTGTTTGATTCTGGATCCACAAATACGTTTATCTCTCGAAATCTGGCCTCAATGTTGCACTTGCATATAAGGGACTTGGGATACATTCTGGATGTCTCAACTCCTAGTGGCAAAATATTCACTACATTGTAGAAAACCGATGTTCTCCCTCTAAATGTTGAAAATCATGACATGCCCTTTGAATTCATTCTCTTAACCATGGAAGACTTTGATGTTATTCTTGGCATGGATTGGCTATACACATATCATGCTTACATTGACTGTAGAAACAAGATGGTAGTTCTCTCTCAACCTCATTCCTCTCTTGTAGTGATCCCTCGGGGAAGCAGATGCTGTAATAATATAATAATTTCCTCTCTTAAAGCTAAAAAGCTCATATCTAAAGGATGTAAAGTCTTCCTCACATTCGTCTCAGAGACCACTCCTGACAATGGGCTTGTAGAAAGACTAGAGGTGGTACGTGATTTTCTTGACATATTTCCGGAGGAGCTTCCTGGGCTACCTCCAAACTGAGACATTGAGTTCTCCATAGATCTTCTTCCTGGAACCACTCCGATTTCTAGGGCACCGTATAGGATGGCACCTATTGAGCTTATGGAGCTGAAGAAACAATTACAAGAACTTCTTGATAAGGGTTTTATCCACCCTAGCATTTCCCCTTGGGGTGCACCTGTCCTTTTTGTTAAAAAGAAAGATGGTTCGATGCGGATGTGTATTGACTATCGCATGTTGAACCAAGACACCATTAAAAACAAGTATCCTCTCCCTCATATTGATGACCTCTTTGATCAACTTCGTACTGCAAAGTTTTCTCAAAAATTGATCTTCGTTCTGGCTACCATCAACATAAGGTCAAAGATTCTGATATATCTAAGACTACTTTCCGAACTCGTTACGGGCACTACGAATTTCTGTTAATGTTGTTTGGGTTGACCAACGCACCTGGCGTATTCATGAACTTGATGAACAAAGTCTTCCAACCTTATCTTGATGAGTTTGTGGTCATCTTCATTGATGATATTCTGATCTATTCAGATTCTATGGAGAAACATCGAGAGCATTTGAAGTCTATCCTTGAGATTCTTCGAGCCCAGAAATTCTATGGCAAGCTTTCTAAATGTGAATTCTGGATTGACAAAGTTATGTTTCTTGGTCATGTCATTTCTGGGGGTAACATATCTGTTGATCCCGCTAAAGTATCTGTTGTACTTGATTGGAAACCTCCTCGTAATCCTTCTGAAATCCGGAGTTTCTTAGGTCTGGCTGGATATTATCGTTGTTTTATTCCGAATTTCTCCAAAGTGGCACTTCCTCTCACTAAGCTTAGTCGGAAGGATGAACATTTCATTTGGTCAGTTGCTTGTGAGTCTAGCTTCCAAGAGCTCAAACAGAAGTTGACGCCAGCACCTGTCCTTGTTCTACCCTCTGGCAATGAAGGGTTTGTGGTATTCACTGATGCTTCCCGACATGGTCTAGGGTGTGTCCTACAACAGAATGGGAAAGCAGTGGCCTTCGCCTCTAGATAGCTGAAACCCAATGAGTTGAATTACCCTACACATGATTTGGAGTTAGCTGCTATCATTCATGCTCTCAAAATATGGAGGCACTACTTGTACGGGACAACGTTTGATATCTTCACTGACCATAAAAGCCTCAAGTACATTCTGACACAGAAGGATTTCAATCTCCGACAACGACGGTGGATTGAGTACTTGAAGGACTATGACTTCACCATTGGCTACCATCCAGGTAAGGCCAATGTGGTTGCAGACGCTCTTAGTAGGAAAAGAGCTATTTGTGCATCCCTATCTGTACCCGAATGGAGGAACATGGAGGACCTAGCAAGCTGGAGACCACAATTCCTGGTTGATCGTATGCATGTCAATAACATCTCTATCACATCCAACTTGCATTCTGAACTTCTGGAGGCACAGAAAGCTAGTCCTGAGCTTGCATAGCTCTCCTCTCTCCTGGCTAAACCTCATACACATCTATCTGTGGGTCTTGATGGTGGTCTTCGATACAAGAACCGTATGTGGGTCCCTGAGCTGTCAGATGTAAAGACAACCATTCTTAATGAGGCACATGGGTCCAAGTACACAGTTCATCCTGGCAAGATGAAAATGTACAAAAATATACAACGTCAGTTCTAGTGGAGAGGCATGAAGCACGACATAGCAGATTTTGTTTCCAAATGTCTGACATGCCAGAGAATCAAGGCCGAGCATCAAAGACCAGGTGGTCTACTGCAACCCCTCGAGATTCCGGAATGGAAATGGGAACATATCACTATGGATTTCGTAGTGGGATTACCCAGGACCAGAAAGGGGTACGACGCTGCATGGGTCATTGTGGATCGTCTCACCAAGTCAGCTCATTTTCTACATGTGAAGACTACTGTGAAAGTTTCTGAGTTGGCCGACCTGTATATATGGGAGATTGTACGTCTGCATGGAGTTCCAGCATCCATAGTCTCGGACCGGGACCCAAAGTTCACTTCAAAGCTATGGAAACAGGTTCAAGAAGAATTGGGCACCAATTTGAACTTCAGTACAACTTATCATCCACAGACAGATGGACAGTCAGAACGAACAATACATATTCTAGAGGATCTTCTATGAGCTTGTGTGCTTGACTGGGAAGGCTCGTGGGACCATTACTTGCCTTTAGCTGAGTTCACCTATAATAATAGTTATTAGGCGAGTATTGGGATGCCACCATACGAAGCTCTCTATGGCCGACCGTGCAGATCTCCATTACATTGGGATGATGTCGGAGAACACACCTTGATGAAATCCGAGGAGATGCAGCTGTATGCAGATAAAGTTGCACTGATCAGGCAGAGAATGAAGAGAGCACAGGATCGACAGAAATCATATGCAGATGCTCACCGACAGGAACGTCAGTTCAAGGAAGGTGATCATGTCTTTCTCAGAATCCGACCGATTCGAGCTTTGTCCAAGAATAAGGGAAAGATCAATCCTCGTTATGTGGGACCCTTCGAGATTCTTGAACGGGTTGGAGAATGTGCCTATCGTCTTGCTCTGCCACCTCAGTATAGTGCCATGCATAATGTCTTTCCTGTATCTAATCTGAAGCCTTATGTGAAAGACCCCAGTCACATTCTGAATCATGAGCCTCTTCAGCTGAAAGATGATTTGACGTATGCTGAGTCACCAGTCAGAATTCTTGATTTCAAGACAAAGGAGCTTCACAATAATCGGCGTATAGATATGGTGAAAGTTATCTGGAGCCACCATGATCAAACCGATGCTACATGGGAGCTCAAGTCCAAAGTCGAGCGGAAATATCCACATCTCTTTCAGGCTGCTTGAATTTTGAGGGAAAATTCTTAAAAAGGAGGGGAGAATGTGACAAAGTGAGTTTTTATAGTATTTTCTCTCTCTTAAAAGTTTATTATCAAATTTGTTGACCAAATTACCCTCATATACTTCCCTAACTTAATTGGACTAATATGTGTCACAAATTGCAAAAATATGCGAGCCCTAGTATGCTTTTATGTTTGAATACATATGTTAATGTATTTAGTAAATGAACACATCAAACTTTCGAATTTGGGTTTCAAATTTATATCATAGTGGCATAATGACCCTTTGAAGCTACACCTCATATTTCATTAGAATTGGGTTTACCAATCAAGAGTTATGGCCAATTTAATAAATCACCTTAGATATATGTCCTAGACCTAAGTTTCCGTTTTAATCAATGATGAATGTATGTCACGCTTGCCTTTGATAACCTGGCCCCTCTCCTAGCCGTCAGATCGGGCAATCTACGGATCTGCCCTGATCCAACAGCAAAGACCTCATCTCCTACCTCCCGTAAAGGGCGGGGAGGTAACAGGAACAAAGCTCATCTAATCTCGCCACCTCACACCTCCTCTCGAAATTTAAACCCAACGATCATCTCTTAAACTTTGCGGCGACCTCGTCAAGCCCCAACTTGACCTCCCCCATCCTCGGAATTGGGAGAACGGACCCCTGCTTCTTTGCTCTTTCCCCTGGCGGTGGCGGCACACTTTAGGGCTTCCTTGCCTAACCTCCTCATGCCTATTTAAGGCCTTCATTAGCTTCGCATTTCTCCCTTTAACCATCCTGCATCCCCAATTGCAAGTATAGACACCCCGAGCACTGCTTCCCTCACCCACCTTCTTCAACCTCATCTCTCTTCACCATCAGGTTGCCACATCACTCCTTGCTCAAACTCGACCACTCCCACACCTTCGCCAACTCACCACGAGCGTGGGCGGCTAGAAAGCAGGCTCCTAGAACTCCTCACCACCCTAAACCCCTCTCACATCGGAGACCTCGCCTCTCCTGCGGCGGCGCTGAATTCCAGTGGGATCCACGACTGGAAAACCACACACAACTGAGTGGGGCAGCCTTGCGAAGGTGAAGGCACCTTCTTCCTCACGGCAGCACCACCCAGGAGCTAGAACGAGCTCGCCGGAGTTGATCCAGCTACCTGGACTAGCAGCGAGCAAGGAGAAGCAGAGCTGGAGGAGAGAGACGCCGAGCTGGACCAATAGGCTCTTGCCACATCATCTAGAGGAGCCGCGGGATAGCACTCCAACTCTTGCAATCCTGGGATCAACGAGAGCCGTCGATCCAGTCAGATCCAGCCGTTGATCAAGGTAGAAATTCCTTTTTTTATTTTCTTTTACCAAGAAATGAATTATCTTAGGAAAATCCTAGGAAAATGCTAGGATTATCAGAAAATAGTGAACCAATATACCATTTTGATCAGAAAATTATTATCTATACAAATAAAATGTTACTAGGACCTAGACCCATTGCCTTTTTCAAAAATAGTTACCTAAAGCCTAAATGACTTCCTTAATTATAATTGATTGTTGATAACAATTTTCCTTGATAATATCTGACCTTCTAAGGTGTAATTAACCCTAGATAGAACTCTGTTCCAAAATTAGCTCGAAATCATATTCTAAGAGGATAAACAATCAAAGGAATAGGAGAAACCCTAGATCTAGTTTCTCTTTCTACATGGAATTAAAGATATATCTTTATAATAAAAATTAATATCATTAAATGATAATTAGTGATTATGATTGGTCTGAATCTTTAAAACGAACCCTGATGTTATGAATGGTTAATATGTTGAGGGTTACTCTCCCTTTTTCTCCAACCATCTTAGAAACCCTAATTTTTGGAAATCTTATAATTGATCAATTAAATATTATTTTTTAATCAAAATAGTTTATGATGGATCAGACCTGATAATATTTTTGAACTCAATTAAGATATGGGAAATCCCTGATCTGGATTAAGATAACATAAAAAGGAATAATAACTAAGGACATATCTTAGTCTTGGTCACATGGACCAATGGTAATGTTGTACCCTTGCTTTCTTTGCAGGGTGACTAAATTCTTGATTGATTGTAAATCCTTGGACATCTGATTGAACAAGCAGGTACGTGGTCTTATAAGTATAAGACTAGTTTTCTGGTTGCCTATGCTATATAATATCTTGAATGTTCGTATTTGGATATGATTGTTGGTTGAACTAGTATGAGTTATACTTCGCCAAATTTAAGAGAAACATAAATGACTATGATGGGTTGTAGCTACTAGAGCACATAGCCTGATGTGGATGTATGTTGCCTAACATGGATATATGATTACTTGGCCCATGTTAGATGTATGATGATATTCTATTGCCCACATTAGATGTAAGTCAAGTGCAATAGGTGTAGTACAACTGCATCAAAATGAATACAATATAAGGGTGTTTACTTGATTTTCGCCTTAAGAAATTGTTTTATATCTCTTTCCTTCTTTTCAAAATATTTTCGTTTATGCAACCTTATTAATGTAACTTTTACCATGTACCAACCCTGCTGATGTTTTGTTTCTCGTATTTTCTAGGTGTAAGGAACAATTGACAACAAAATGAATTGCATGCTCAAAGTACGTGAAGGCATAAAATAATGAACATGGAGGATGTATTAGATAGATCTTTTCCTCTTATCTCATTTCTTGCTAGATGTTAGTTTGTTTCTTTTCTTAGTGACATCGAGGATGATTGAAATCCTATGTAATAAAGTTAACTTTCTCTAGAACAATATTTTCTCTCCATATGTAATGACTTTTATTATCTTTATGAATGAATGTTTGTGTGGCATTATATGATGATGTGGACTAGATCTTGGCTTAATCTCTATTTTAGTTGACTACCTTAATCTCTTATATTTTCCCTTTTGACATCTATAGATATGAGTGCATGCATATCTATGAATGTCACTATGGAAAGTATATAGAAATTGGGGGATGTCACAAAATCCTAAAGGAACTTTTATTATTTTCCTCACTCCAAGCATTTTACATAAAATAACAAAAATAATTATCTAAAACCATTATATGGACATGTTACACTTATAGCACTCTGGAAAAAATATTACCGAACAATGAGTAACTTCTTTGACCAAGATATTATTGACCTGATTGCATCTTCAATGATTTGATATTTGTCAAATGATCTAACCAATTGCTCTTCAGGTTTAATTGCCACACCAATGCAAATAGCAGCAATCCTCCTATTACAAGGTCAGGTTTCACGCCTATCACTTGTCCTTGAGATACAATTGACATTCCATCATCAAAACTTAACAACCTCACAACCTATAAGCTATACGAATTACGATGTAAAATTTTAGATATCAAGAATCAAAGTTATTAGGATTTTTTTCTTTTAATAACCTGACTTTCTGTAATGATGGTTCCAGTACATGACTGTTGTAGCATGGGTGTTCCTTCATTCCTAGTTGTTTCCATACTCTACAATACAAACACTTAACACATTAATGAAACCATAACTTATAATTATTACTAAAAATTTGAATAATTACTTGATTTGATTGAAATGGAACACTCCAGCTTGAATTTCCCAAAATTATGGCTTCTAGATGTTCTTGTCTTTTTTTTCAGAACTGACAATTCTATTTTTTGTGTCTCACATATGTGTTGTAGGTCTTTGACTGTACCTTCAAAACCCTCCACATATGCCTGACTAAACTCATTAGTCTCATGGTTCACATGAGCCTTCTTTGCACCCAATATTTAATCAGCAATTTCATCTTCATCAAGATTTGCTTCATTGTTTTCAACTGCTGATTGTAACTTGTCCTACATCAGTAACCATAATGATGATAAAAATTGAGCAAATAAAGTCAAATATGTCATAAATAATTTATACTTACAATTAGTTCAACTGATTTTGCATCTATAGGAGTACCATCCTTATTCTTATGGGTAGCAATAAACAACTGCAGTCGACTAACGGTACCCCCTTTATTCTTTTGTTGCAACTATTATTAACACACAAATAAAGTATAAGTAGAGTGTGAATGTGTTATGATATTATTATCATTATGTGGAAAAAGTACTCACAATCGCTCTCACACAAGCATAGGGCATCGACCCTGATGTATGTCATGTGGTAACAAACTTTCTACTCATACTATTCTTTGCACTCCGTAACTACAGTTCATAAAAAATTAACCTTATCACCAATAAAAACTAAGAGAAGACATAATATATAACTAATTATCTTATCTTTCCGTCATTAGAGTCCTAGAAATTCACAAGAAAAGCCCACTGCAATCGATCAACATAGGAAGGACAATCATTAAGTCTGTCTGTTTTGTCTTTGTGGTGCATATAATTTTTTCTTTTGATTTCAGATTTGAAGTTTCTCCAACAATCCCTAACTGTGCGTAGAACCGATTTCTTTCCCTTTGGGTCAATGGTAAATTTCCTCTGTTATATGAAAAATAAAATGAATATAACAAATGCATGCTTAAATAACACATTACAAAAATATATTACCAAGACATAATTCCATATTTCAGTTTTCTTTCCAGCTAGTACTTGTCGCCAATCCAAGTAATCCAAGGGTGCCAATTGTGAATTTCTAGCAATTGTTCCCAAAAAAGAAGACAACTCATTTTGATCAGGTCTAATTGGTTCTCCATTTTCATCTAATGTGATGGGTAATTTTACATCCCCTGTCTTACTCCATAATCGAAGACACTTAGAATAGCCTCATTTTTTATTATGCACAGTACCACCTAAAAATTGAAAATAATATGAGGCAATTATTTTTAAATATACATATATATGCTAAAATATTAGGTAATAGTTAATTATTGTAAATTGTTGATTAGATACCTATGTACCTTCTACTTCATCATGATTAGCAGTAGTATCATCATAAACCAATTCAAAGTCCTCATCATTTACATGATTGGTTTCGACCTCATGATCTCGCACAGTTGTTTAACATAGACATCCTACCACCAATTGGAACATCATGATTGATCATAGACACATGTGAATGCTTCTCTTTTCTGATGTTTACTTCAACATTTTTGCTGCTTAAAATAGTTGATGCACCACCCTTTTTATTAGTTTTATTTCTCAAATAAGATTTGGAACTTCCAAAATCAGCATTAATTGAACCAAGATAGCCTCCCTTCATTCTCAAATCAGCATTAACTGAACCAAGATATCCTTCTTTCATTCCCAAATCAGCATTAACAGAACCAAGATAACCTCCATTCATTCCCAAATCAGCATTAACTGAACCAAGATAGCCTCCATTCATTTGCAATCATTTAGACATTCCTGCAAAGATAAATAATTAGTCTAGCTCTTATAACTATAAGTACAAAATTATAATACATCAATTGTATGTCATCATACCTACCATTTTTCCTTTAATTACTTCATTGTTTGCATCATCAGTTTCTCATGTAGACAACAATTGTGTTTGTCTTTTCAACATCTTAAAAATAGAATGCATAAAAAATATTAATAAATTAAAAGTATAACCATAAAAATATAGCTAATAATAATTTTTGTAGGGGCTACCTGATATAAACATTATAAAACAGTTGTTGATTCGATTATTGAGAACAAAAAAAAGTTTGCAAATTTAAAGAGAAATAGTTTGAATATGAAACGAAGAACAAAGGTATTCATAATCAATAACAAATGAATAAAACTAAATTCTTATAACTCTACATAGAGACACGAAATATTAAAAAAACTACATATGATAGAGCACAATGATCTCATTCAAGTTGCTCATCATATTTTCCATCGTAAAAAGTTACATCCTCCATATCTTCTCTAAAAAAATTAGATCCATCACAAACATTTCTAAAAATAGATTCCCAATCATCTGCATGAGAATCTTCAGGTACACATGTCCCATCCATGAAATTTTCATTAAGCTTCTCAGCCATGTCATAAGTATCACGTGGTGTCGTCTGCATGACAAAGATCCACCCATGGTGATTGATGTCAGTCACATAAAAGACTTGTTGTACTTGAGAGGCCAATACAAATGGATTTTCAATTAAGTCAATGAGTTTTAATTTGACCACTGTAAATTCATTTTCATCTTTTTTGACACCTTTATTTGCATTGACCCAATAACCTTTGAACAGTACAACTTTCAGTTGCTCATAGTAACCAATCTCAAAAATCTCTCTGAGTACCCATAGTCGGTAACTTGACCCATTTTAGGATTTTTGTCCTTTGAACTGGAAAAACTTTCTGTCTGGGCATTCACCACTGTCCCACTATTCTGGGTTTTTTTACCATGTTCCCACTCCTTGGTTCGAAATCTATATCCATTTGTTACATATCCATTGTATTTGTTCGCCATATTTTGTGGTCCCCGAGCCAGAGTTAGTAGATTTGATGGAACATTTTCTGACTTGGCCTTCTCTTCAATCTGTATACATTATGAATTGAGTTATTAATACAATTCCCTAACAATATTTAATGAAATTAATTTTATAGACTTACATGCTTCTTAAACCAATCACTAAAAGTGTTCATATGAATATTATTGATTTCCCACTATCTTGCACGCGGATTCATTTTCTTCACGTGGCGAATGTGCTCCCTGCAAACAAGTACATAAGTCATGTGCACATACATCTAACGGTGAGCATGCAAATTTCTTAATAATATAATGAACTCACTCCATGAACGGTTCAACTGCAATACAATTGGATAAAATATATTGATGTGCAGTTTTCAACATTGCATTTTCAAGAGAAATAGGAATATTCTTTCCTATTTGATGCCCTTTGTGTGAGAATATAGACCACTTTATCAATAACAATATTGTCATCTTCAACATCATTTCTAGCCAATTTTGTGAACCTTGTCTCTACCCTAGAGAGATACCTTGAACAAAATGTTAAATATTCATCTGCCAAGTAACATTCTGCTATGGAAGCTTTTGGAGCAGCTTTATTCCTCACATATTCTTTCAAAGTGTTTAAGTATCTATAATAATAAATAGAATTTGTTTAAAATCAAAAAATACATTTGATAAAATTTTAGTGAAAAAAATAGTAAACACATACTATCTTTCCACTAGATACATCCAACGATAAAATGGTGGTCCAACTATCTTAGCTTCTCGTGGAAGATGAATGACCACATGCTCCATTATGTCAAAAAATGAGGGCGGGGAAATCTTCTCCATGTTGCACAGAGTCACTGCAATTCTAGATTCTAACTTCTTAATAGCATACCGATTTATCTCTTTTGAGCATATGCACTACTACAGAAATAGCATTCAGTGTCGCTTTTCTGGGCGTCGGTTGTTTACGGAAACCGACGCCGATACTATTAGACGTCGGTTATTTATACAAACCGACGTCTATATTTGAAGACCAGCCAGACACGGGTACCGCTTTATATTCAGCGTCGGCTGTTTATAAAAAAACCGACGCCTAAAAGCACCCGCGAAATCCAAATTTCGAGCAAAAACATTTTAGGTCATCTTTAGCGTCGGTTTTATAGGTATTCACCGACGCCTATTTAAAATGAAAATTTGTGCAAAAATGTCCCACTTTCAGCGTCGGTTGTGCCAGATAACCGATGATGATTATGGTTCCCGCCAAAAAATTTAGGGTACAGGTTTTCTAAACGGGCGTCGGTTTTTTACAGACAACCGACGCTAAAGCGTTAGAGGCGTCGGTTTTCTAAATAACTGATGCTGATTACCAAATTAATAGACCCGATCACCCAGCTCTTCCCCCTTTCTTCCTGTTTCATCCTGCTGCTCGCCGCTCGCTCTCTGCCCGACGACTCCAGCTGCTGCTCTCTGCCGCTCGCTCTCCGCTGTTGCTCTCCGCCGCTCGCTCTCCGCCGCTGCTCTCCGCCGACGTCTCTACCACTACTGCCACTGCCTCTCCGCCGCCGCATCTCCGCCTGACGACCCCCGCGTCTCCGCCGCTGCTGCCACTGCCCTACGCCGCTGCCGCCTCCACTGCCTACACCGCCGCCTCCACTGCTCAACGTCGCCGCCTCCACTGCTCTTCTTCCTTAACGGAGCTCGCTACCGACAGAGCTACTCCTCTTCTTCCTCCACAAGCTTGCTACTTACAGGTTCGATTTTACTCTGTTATAGGATCCTTCAATGTGTGTTCTTTATAAGGTCAGATTGGTTTCTGAGTTGTTGGTCAATCATTTGGTTATGAGTTTTTATACCTAGTTACACAGCTCATTTTTGCTTCAATCATATTCAACATGTTGTTGTTTTTTATTGCAATTTGGTTCATTTTGTCATTTATATTTGCTTGTAATTTTTCAAAGGAGAACGGTTTAATTTTTCAATCATATTTGATTGTGATTGAGAGAACCCCCTCCCCTACCAAACTGCCAGGTCGTCTTTTCCTATGTCGGATTGTGAGATACAAGGATGCTCAAAACGCAAATCTAATTAAAACATTAACTATTAGCAACTGATGGGTCACTTTCCTATACCAAAAAGGAAACCCAAGAAACATATCCTAAACATAAATAAACACTCTCTCTACGAGTACCTATCTATTTGTTCTCCCAAACAAAAAGGAAAACACCGTTTAATCTGTTTGTAATTAGATTTTACAAGTCCTGAAAGTCGCCTCAACGTAGAATCATCCCTACAACATTATTAAATATATTTTTAAGATGCAAGACGCGCATAATGTATTGAACACAATCATATATGTCTAATTTCGTAAATAATCAAACTAAATTAGTATTACTACTCCGAATTTCACCAAATCAAGACATAACTATTATGTCACAAAGTATCAATATTAAAATCCACTTATTCACCTATATAAGCACCTCAAGGATGGAAATTTCATACCCTCATATATAATATCTTTTTTATCCATCCAAAAATCTTCAAGATCAGATAGAACATTATTATCAAGATCTCAATCAATACTTAATTTTACTTGAACCTCTATAAAGTCATAATGTGGTCATATACGTTCAGCCCTATCCCTCTAACTAAAAAGGGCTTAAAATATGAGTGAAATATATTATAGTTGGGCATGAATTTCTCAATCTCAACCAACAAAAAATTCATCAATGTCATCATCATTCTGATTTTTGCTTTGACCTTGCCCTGAAAGTTGTTCATGTTCTTCTGATAAGTTGTATTGTGGGTGAACCTAGATGACCGACCTCAAAGATGGACCTTCAACTCAAATTTGTTCATGTTCTTCAACTCAAATTTCACAATGTTAATCCTGGGACAAACGACCAACTTCCTTGTTCATTGGCTCATATGGTAGCCAAGAACTGCAAAGATGGACCTTCATCATCCTAAGATGGGGGGTTATGAGGGTTATGAACTTCTAATTTGTGCATATATTTGTCATACATTTGTGCTTGCATATATGAACAAATCTTTTGCTTGCATATATTTGTCATATCTATTATTGTGTTTGTTGGCCTAGAAACCCGTCCAAGATTTACTCATTAGGAGTAAATCTTGGATAGTCCCCGGTTTGGGACTGTTCTTGAACACCTAATCTCACTTAGGATGTAAGTGTATAATGTGTATTGGGTTTTCGAGAAGATTTCGGTAGCATATCCCCGTTTGTTCTCTAAGTACATATGTACTTAGAGAACATCGGGGAAATGCTGCCGAAATTTTCTTGAAAACCAAATACACATTATACACTTACTAGTGAGATTAGGTGTTCAAGGATGGGATATGTGGTACACATTTATTATATATAAGAATGACATCAAATGTATTTGTTGGCCTAGAAACCCATCCAAGATTGACTCATTAGGAGTAAATCTTGGATAGTCCCCGGTTTGGGACTGTTCTTGAACACCTAATCTCACTTAGGATGTAAGTGTATAATGTGTATTGGGTTTTCGAGAAAATTTTGGTAGCATTTCCCTGTTTGTTCTCTAAGTACATATGTACTTAGAGAACAGCGGGGAAATGCTGCCGAAATTTTCTTGAAAACCAAATACACATTATACACTTACTAGTGAGATTAGGTGTTCAAGGATGGGATAGGTGGTACACATTTATTATATATAAGAATGACATCAAATGTATTTGTTGGCCTAGAAACCCATCCAAGATTGACTCATTAGGAGTAAATCTTGGATAGTCCCCGGTTTGGGACTGTTCTTGAACACCTAATCTCACTTAGGATGTAAGTGTATAATGTGTATTGGGTTTTCGAGAAAATTTCGGTAGCATTTCCCCGTTTGTTCTCTAAGTACATATGTACTTAGAGAACAGCGGGGAAATGCTGCCGAAATTTTCTTGAAAACCAAATATACATTATACACTTACTAGTGAGATTAGGTGTTCAAGGATGGGATAGGTGGTACACATTTATTATATATAAGAATGACATCACATTATACGCTTAGGATGTAAGTGTATACCCTAATCTTTTCCTAATATATACTTGTTTCCTAATATATACTTGTTTTCTCTGATCATAGAATGGATAGATCATGGATGTCCATTCGTAATCGTTGCACCCCAGAGTTTATATCTGGTCTTGATCAGTTTATTAGATTTGCCGAGGAACATAGGAAAAAACCTACAGATAGGTTCTACTGTCCATGTAGGCATTGCGGTAACAACTTGAAAGTCAACACTGGTGAGGAAATCAAAAGTCATGTCATGTGCAACGGGATTGTACAAGGCTATACAGAATGGCACTGGCATGGAGAGATTTCAAAATCGAAACCAGTAGATGTCGATAGCAGTGCTTGGGTGGAAGAAGAAATTGCCTCTGATGACGTAAATGTGAACGAACTAGTTCCAGCAGACATCGTTGATGCGATGCTGGATAGTTGTAGGGTAGAGCACACCGATCCACCTCCTATCTTTACAAACATTGTGCATGATGCTGAGATACCGTTATACACAGGTTGTGCTAAGTTTACGAAGCTTAGCGCTGTCTTCAGATTGTATAAGTTGAAAGCTAACAATAGATGGAGCGACAAAAGCTTCACTTCATTGTTGACTTTGTTGAAAAAAATGCTTCCTGAAGGAAACGAGCTTCCAATCTCAACATACCAGGTAAAGAAAATGTTGTGCCCAATGGGAATGGAGGCCAAGAAGATACACGCATGCCCGAATGATTGTGTATTATTTCAAAAGGACTATGTAGATTTGAAAGATTGTCCAAAATGTGGTGCGTCACGGTATAAATTGACGACTTCGGGGGAGTCCAAAACTGGTTCTCCTGCCAAGGTGTTGTGGTATCTACCTATAATATCACTGTTTCAACGCTTGTTTGCAAATCCGAAAGATGCGAGGAATTTGAGGTGGCATGCAGATGTTAAGAAAAATAATGATGGGATCCTACGACATGCGTCTGATTCCCCACAGTGGAAGAAGATTGATCTATTGTACCCTAAATTTGGTGAAGAAGATAGGAATCTAAGACTTGGGCTTTGTACAGATGGGATGAATCCGTACGGGACATTGAGCAGCCAACATAGCACTTGGCCAGTCATGCTTGTTATATACAATCTTCCTCCCTGGATGTGTATGAAAAATAAGTACGTTATGTTGTCATTGTTGATATCGGGTCCTAAACAACCCGGAAATGATATCGATGTTTATCTTGAACCTTTGATTGATGACTTAAAGAAACTTTGGGCTGAAGGTGTGATGACCTATGATGCTTCAGCAAGAGAGACATTTCGTTTGCACGCTATGTTGTTTTGCACTATTAATGACTTTCCAGCATATGGGAATTTGTCTGGATATAGTGTCAAAGGAGCTAAAGCGTGTCCTATATGTGAAGAAAACACTGATTCAATAAGACTAAAACATGGCGGCAAGACTGTATATCTTGGTCATCGAAGGTTTCTTTCAAAATTCCATCCGTATCGTAGGAAGCGCAAAGCATTCAATGGATGGAATGATGAACGAAGTGCACCTAAACCTATACCAGGGGATGTTGTTTATGAAAGAGTAAAAGACATTGTCAATGAATTTGGTAAGAAATCACAATGTAGTATGGCCACACGGAGTGACAATTCTTCATTCAAGAAGAAGTCAATATTTTGGGATCTTCCTTATTGGAGTTCTTTGACAGTCAGGCATTGTATCGATGTAATGCACGTTGAGAAAAATGTATGTGATAGCATCATTGGTACTCTATTAAATATACCAGGTAAGACTAAAGATGGGATAAAATCCAGACTGGACCTACGTGAAATGGGAATAAGGTCAGAATTAACAGAATTACGTGAAATGGGTAATAAAAGAACATACTTACCTCCCGCTTGTTACACGTTGTCTAGAAAGGAGAAGAAAACTTTTTGTGAATGTTTGGTAAATGTTAAGGTGCCACATGGTTACTCATCCAACATCCGTAGATTGGTATCAATGAAAGATCTGAAGTTGATAGGTCTTAAATCTCATGATTGTCACACTCTAATGCAACAAATATTGCCCGTGGCAATTCGATCTATATTGCCGAAGCATGTAAGGTTTGCAATTACCAGACTTTGTTTCTTTTTCAACAGTCTATGCAGCAAAGTTATTGACCCTGATACTCTCGATAATTTGCAAAGAGAAGTGGTTGTTACCCTATGTCAGCTTGAGATGTATTTCCCTCCTTCGTTCTTTGATATCATGGTACATCTTGTTGTCCACTTGACTAGGGAAGTGAAAATGTTGGGACCAGTTTTCTTGCATTGGATGTATCCCTTTGAACGATACATGAGCGTTTTTAAAGGTGATGTTCGAAACCGTTATCGGCCTGAAGGGAGTATTATTGAAGGTTATGTGGCGAGAGAGGTTATGGATTTTTGCAATGACTTTCTCAGTGGTAATGACACTCCTGATAATGACAAGAATATTGAGGAGGGCAAAGGAATTTTGGGATCACGGGTGAAAGTAATCAGCCGTGAGCAGTTGGAACAAGCTCACTTGTATATTTTACACAATATGGATGAAGTGAGTGTTTATATCGAGGAACATACCAATTTCATAAAGAGACAACATCCTCGAGCAAGTTCAATGTGGCTTGCTAGAGAGCATAATAAGACTTTTACTAAGTGGTTTGAAGATAAAGTCTTACATCAACTATCTCAAACACCAAATGATATTACAGAAACTATCAAATGCCTCGCCTTTAAACCAAAACCGAATGTTATGTCTTATGAAGGGTTTGACATTAATGGATTCACATATTACACAAAGCGCCAAGATGATAAGAGTGTCGTCCAAAATAGTGGGGTCACTCTTCAAGCGTCGACTATGTACTTTGCAAGTGCAAAGGATAAGAGTCCACGTGAAGCTAAAATGTCATATTACGGTGTCATTGAGGACATTTGGGAGTTTGACTACATAGATTTCAAAATTCCGCTCTTTAAATGTAATTGGGTTGATAACACCAAAGGAGTTATAGTGGATGAATTGGGTTTCACTTTGGTGAACTTTGAAAAGATTGGCGAGAAGGGTGAACCATTCATATTGGCATCACAGGCGAAACAAATATTCTATATCGATGATCCTGCAAATGATAAATGGTCGGTTGTTCTTCATGGTAAAAGACAGTTCATTGAAGATCCTATAGATGAAGAAGAGTACTATGATAAGTATGATGACTCCAGTCCATTCTCAGTTGGGTTGCCAACTCCACAAAATATTGAAGCTAATGATGACTTATATGTGCGCGGAGATCACAATGAAGGATTGTTAATTGATAAAAGATCACAATTTTAGAGACATGTATGTTTATACAAATGCTAAATGTTTGCCTTTTTCTAGTTAATACAAATGCTAAATGTTTGCCTTTTTCTAGTTAATACAAATGCTAAATGTTTGCCTTTTTCTAGTTAATACAAATGCTAAATGTTTGCCTTTTTCTAGTTAATAGAAATGCTAAATGTTTGCCTTTTTAATGACATTTTCAGATGGCTGACCATGATGAGCATGATGTCCATGATGAGCATGAAGTCCATGATGAGCATGCTGTCCATGACGAGCATGGCGAGGATACTAATGTAAGTTCTAAAAACATATCATGTATTTCTATAAAATTCATTATCTTCTAGTTATGTCATATATCCTATATTTCTATATTGGGCTAAGTTAGTGTGTTTTATTTTTGTCAAATTTTAGGTTGATGCACCTGTACCCACTGAAGCACTGGAGCAACTTGATGCGCAACACCAGACACTTAACAAGAAAAGGGGCATCACTCTGTTGAAGAAGTTATTAGCGCTAAGTGGTAGTGGATCTAAATTGGTGGTGGAGTTTGATAATGGAGGAAATCCAATTGGAGTGAACCGCAATAATTTTGTGAACTATCTTGGGTGTACCACTCGGAGCCATTGTGGTGTTAAGTATGACAATTGGCATAAAGTTCCTCAAGGGAAAAAAGACTTGATATGGAAGGATTTATGCGTGAGTTATTATTATTTGCAATTCTATTTTGTAGATTACAAATTCTATTATTTGCAATTCTATTTTGGATACTAGTTAATAACATTTCTATTTTACAGAATCTGTTTGCATTGGATGAGAAGTTGCATCGTAAAAATGTGATGCAACGCGCTGGAAAGATGCTTAGGAATTATAGGACAAATCTGAACAGAGAATACATAAAAGAGGGTGATAAGAAGAAGAAGTCAGCCCTTGAACAATGGAACTTCTTGGACAAAGAAGATTGGGACAATTTTGTTGCTTCAAGAAAATCTGAAGAATTCAAGGTATTAGGTGTCACTCCTAATTTAATTAATATACATTGTATTCACCTATTCAAGATTAGCATTTAGTGCTACTAACCAAATCATTAATGTGCATACTAACTAGGCCCTCAGTGACGCACAAAAAGCAAGGCGTGCACTGAATGTGCATGACCACACTATGGGTCCAAAAGGCTATGCAAGCGTTCGCCAAAGACTACAGGCGGAGTCTGCGGCTACTCAGGAGTCTGCTCCTACTCAGGAGTCTGCCACACCCATGCCTCGCCATGATATCTGGATAGCTGGCAGGCAAAACAAGAAGGGTGAAATAAAGAAGCCTGTAACTGCTGAGGCGACTGCAAAAATGGTAAAATACAACTCTTAGAGAAATCGTTTGAATATTGCTTATTTGTGGTGTTAACTTACCAATTTCTGTTTATGGTGATTAGCGGGAGCTGCACGAGCAGAGGAAACAAGGCACGTTCATCCCTCAGGGCACAAGGGATGAATTGACAGTTGGTCTAGGTAACCCAGAGCATCCTGGACGTGTTAGAGGTGCCGGCGCTGGTGTTGGCATCAAAGCATTCTTTGGGCCATCCCAGCGCAAACCCAGAGCGGGATTTTCTCAAGAAGAGGTAACCTATTCTTTTTTTAGAATGTTACTGCAAAAGGAAATTCATTAATAAGAAGCTAATGTTTCTTTTATCCATGTATAGGAGAATAAGAGAGTTGAGGATTTAGTTGCTAAGAAGATCAACGATGTAGTTGCTGAGAAGGTCAAGGAAGAATTGCTGCGGTGGCAGGCATCTCAGGCTTCCAATACGCCTATGGCGACCCACTCTTCTCCTGATGCACAGACTGCGAGTAATCCTGGAGACCCATCGCCTAGCACGTCTGCTGTAAGTATTGTTTATGACATTGTAGTTAGTCTTTTCAAGTTGTTATGTTTTCAAGATGATATGTATATATGTATAATATTCTTTACGTAAAATTGTAGGCATTGAAGCCATGCCGCTTAAGAATGCAAGACTACATTGTTGCAGAGGCGCAGGCTTACCTGTCCCTTCCTGGGGCAATGTTTCACGGGACTCCAATGCCACAGGGCTACGTTCGTGTGAGCCCGATACGTGTGTTACCTGATTGGAGAGAAGCTACATTGCCATATCCCCACCCGGATATTGATAGACTTGCTGATGCAGAAGGCAGGGTGATATTGTGGCCCAAAGCAGATGTCGTCTACACGACTGAAATTGTAAGATAAATTTACATTGATTTAGACTGTTAATGTGTATATATGATGTCAACTGATATGAAATTATATGTACAGGTTAAAAAGAAGACACCAGGAGCACCTAGGCCTCCACTTCCACTTCCCGCATTACCCGATTGGGTTCCAACTGACCTAACATACCCGTTAGGTCCTGCTTGTAGGGGAATGGCATGTTGGCTACGGGCACATAATGTACATTGCCCTATAATTATTTCTTTAGATGCAGATTATGCAGGTCAATCATACGATAGCTCTTTATTTATACAAGATATTATTGAGCTGTTTATGTATGATTGGCTGAATACATCAATGATAGAGACATGGATAAGGTGAGATCTTGTTTATACATCCATATACCTTGTGTAAGATCCGGTGATCTGGTTTCTTATATATTAATGCATACGCCTATATGTTTTGCAGCTACCTAGTCGAAGATCATTGCAAACAATTTGCATTTGATCATGTGGGATTTTTGATTCCATCATTGATTAGTTTGGTAGCTAAAGACCCTGATAATGTTCAACAATACTGTATAGATGCTTTTACAATTTTTGGTCAGCAAAAGAAGACGATAATAATAGCTCCATTCAATGTCAAGTAAGTTTACTTTATTTATAATTTGGACTTAAGAAAATTCCATTTTTATTTTGCATTTTGAGTTATTAATTGTTAACTTCTTACTTCTAGCGGTAGACATTGGGAGTTACTAGTTATTGTCCCCGGGACATTCACTGTTTATTATCTAGATCCTGCGGGGAGTACATTGAACACTAAAATTGGACACGTAATGAGAATGCCATTATTCTGGTGAGAAATATTTCATTTTTATATCCGTTAACATCTTTTATTACATTACTATTTACTTATGCAATTTATTGTGTTATATTAACATGTAGGGGTTTAGATGCATTCAAAAAGGCTGGAGGAATGGTCCCAAGGAAAAAGAACCAGCCAATAAATTGGCAGAACGTACAAGTAAGTTCCCGACTCGAATATATATATTATTGATGTGAATTGTGCTTAGTTGTATTATTTTGTATGTTTCAATTTATAGTGTGCTACACAAGACAATGGCTGGGCATGCACATACTATGTGATGCGATTTATGCAGATGATTATCAAATATGCCGCATTGGACATCGATACCATACATGAGGTATTATATATAGTCTCATTAGTTAGTATGCAATATATCAATCTTATATTATTTTTATATTATTACTTATATATATACATCATTCTCTTTGCAGGTGTTTAAAACTGACAACACTACAGGTAAACGTTTAAAAAATATACATGCTCCATATACGATGGAAGCATTAAATGAAGTAAGAGAAGAATGGGCAAAAGCCATACAAGCAGTGGCAACTGTAAGATATAATTGGGATGTTGATAGCGATAATGAATGATACTATGTAAATGAATATTTCTGAATGTTAATACATGTATTTGAATGTTTCTATATGTGTGAATGTGAGAATTGAATTGATGTCTGAATGTATGTACTTGTGTAGAATTTTGCTTGTGACTTTTGCAGGTTTGCGGCCTGTTTGTAGGCTGATATCAATGGATGTCGTAAACCTGCAGTTCAGAAAACTGAACTGTAGGTTCTCATCCTGCTGACCAGCCACAGCAGGCCTGCAAACTGATATGAAAAAAAAAATATAAATAGGCGTCGGTTATTTATAGAAAACCGTCAGGAAAGACCTACAGCGTCGGTTTTTTTCAATAAACCGACGCCTGATGTGGCCAAAGCAGTCCTGGAAATGGCGTCGGATATTCATATCAAACCGACGCCTATTTAACCTATAGGCGTCGGTCTTTTGGTATATAACCGACGCCAAAAGTGTTCGCGCCACAAAAAATGGCGTCATCTAGGGAACTTTATGCGTCGGTTATCTACTAAAAGACCGACGCTATATTCCATATAGGCGTCGGTTGTTTAGTAAATAACCGACGCAGAAAGTGCCCTAGATGATGCCGTTTTTTGTGGCGCGAACACTTTTGGCGTCAGTTATATACCAAAAGACCGACGCCTATATGGAATATAGGCGTCAGTTAAAAAACCGACGCCGAAGTGTTCGACCTTTAGCGGCGCCCACATAGGCGTCGGTCAGAAACCGACGCCAAATGGGGTTAAACGACCGACGCAAAAGTCCGTTTCTGTAGTAGTGATGTCTTTGAAAAACCTAGACAACTCAGTTATCATAGTTATCACGTTCTTGCTCGGCAACGCTACCCATAAAGCCAATGGCAGAAATTGTTGCATTAATATATGGTAGTCATGACTCTTTAATGCCAACAATTTTCTTTCTTTGATGCAACATTTTGCGAGATATTGGAGGAATAATCATCTAGAACCCGTACAGACTTCAAAAACTTATAGAATAATTGTTTTCCTCCTTTTCAAAGTAAAACAAGAAGGTGGAATAATATTCTTACTTCCGTTCTTGATAATGTGCAGTCTAGGTCTTATTCCCATATCTACAAGGTCATAATGAGATGTTTCATTATCCTTTGACTTATCCATCCCAATTAACGTGTGAATCGAACTCTCACATACATTCTTTTCAATATGCATTACGTCAAGATTATGACGAATAAGGTTGTACTTCCAGTATGGCAACTCAAAGAAAATGTTTTTTTTTCAATTGTAAGGCATATTGTCTACATCTCTGGTTTGAACTAAAACTTGATTTCTAGACAACATCTTTGGAGAAGTTCTTAATTCTTCTTTTCCATCAAATGAGGACATATCCCTACAAAATTTATGATCCATCGGAAGGAACCCCATATGGCCCACGAAACATTGTTTCCTACTATGTGGTAGTCTAATAGACCACATGTCCTTATTGCAAATAGGACATGCATCATACCCACTAGTTTGCCAACCAAATAAATAACCATAGGCAGGGAAGTCATTTATCGTCCATAGTAAGGTGGTACGCAATTTGAATACAGCTTTACGATCAACATCGTAGGTATCAACACCAACTTCCCATAGTTCTTTCAACTCTTCAATCAGAGGTTGTAAGTAGACATCTATCTTCATTCCTGGTTGAAATGGACTAGGAATAATCATAGAAAGGATAAAATTAGGTGTCTTCATGCATAACCATGGTGACAAATTGTACGGAATCAATATGACTGGCCAAATACTATATGATAGACTCATCATGCCAAAGGGATTAAATCCGTCAGATGCTAAACCAAGACGCACATTACGCGAATCAGATGCAAAATTAGCATGCATGTTATCAAATGTCTTCCATGCGGGTGAATCCGCTGGATGTCTTAAAACTCCATCCTTGGTGCAACTTTCATCGTGCCACCACATTAGTGGTGCGACTCTAGCGGACATAAACAATCTCTTCAACCTAGGAGTCAAGGGAAAGTAGCGTAGAACTTTACAAGGAACTCTTTTCTTTTTAATTCCCATACTTTGTGTACCTTCTACATCACTTTCAGTCTCTTTATATCTAGAAGCATTACAACGTGGGCATGAAGTATTATCTGCAAACTCCTTGTGATACAAAATGCAATCATTTATATAGGCATCAATTTTCTCGTAGTCAAGACCAAGGTCCCTAATTATTTTCCTTACTTCATAGTATGAGCCAGGCAACGTGTCACCCTCAGGAAGCAAATCCTTCAAAAGTTCAAGCAACTCAGTAAATGATTTATTGCTCTAATGATTGCTACATTTTATATGGAACAACCTTACAACAGTATACAACTTGGAATACTTCTTATTTCTAGGATACAACCCTTGTGCAACAATCTCTAACAATTTGTAGAATTTCTCAGCTTCTTCATCATCAATAAATACAAATACATCATCGTCGTCGTTGTCCATAGTTTCTCGACAATTTTGGACTCCGTATGCATCGTGCAACATGTCTCTCATATCATCAAACAACATGTTGTCATGCATAGAGGAATCTTCCTTGTCATCAGAAGAAGTCTCACCATGAAAAATCCAATCAATGTAGCTACTGAAAAAACCATTCCATAACAGGTGCTCGGTTGTCACTTGACGGTTTTATCTTTGTGTATTTAAACACTTTTTACAAGGGCATAATATAGTCTCATTCCTACTACATTTTTTGAAAGCGTCCTCTATGAATTTGACTACCCCAGTTAAGTACTTTGTACTGGTCCTGTCTTCCTCAATAATCCAGCTTTTATCGATCATACTTCCCTAGATAAACGTAAGTGAACACATCAATAAAATAAATATATAAATATGTAGAAATTTTTAATCAAACGGAAAGATTAAAAAAAAAATAATAAATAAGGTAAAAAGTATATATAATCAAACACAATGAAAAATTGAATATATATATATAAGTAGAAAATCAATAAAATATAATACTGATCATATTATACATTATATACTACATAATACTTTGACAAGCCATGAATATATATATTTATCTATGACATATTGGCAATAAATATCAAAATAGTTTTATCTTGTTGGACTAGGATGATAAGGTTCACATTTTTTGTCATGTTATAATGATGTACAATATTAATCGATTCATCATGTTTCCATTCCTACAACAGAGACAAACCAAGCCATAAATTGCATGTGCCAATGAATTTGCATATAGGAGATTACATAGGGTAAAAGTGAGTGTAAGTACAGAATATAGTTGAGTTATCATGCAAGAACATAAGCCATGCATGTATATTAGATACATATAGGTTGTTATACAAGTACATGAAAATCCTGAGCTCAATGGTTATTTAGAGACTCATCTCTTTTAGGGGAGTGGTAGTCTATTATGTGAAGAGTCATCTCATGAATGGAAAGGACCTTATGGAGGAAGGAAATTCCAAATATCATGGATCCCAGATTTGTGTCTATAAGGGACTAACCTCATAATCAGAAGTAATGAAATACCTTAGACTAGACTCCTCTAAAGATGGGTTGAAACACCTTGTCCTTGAATTTATTTTGAGATAAGTTGTGGTTGTCTTGCATGGACGTAAACCTAAAAGTATGAAATGATTTATGAATTGGTGTAGTATATGAGTCATGTAAATAACCTAGTGAATTATGAACTATATGTATATATAAATAAAAAGAGTTAATTTAGGGTTTTTGAAAAAGGAATTTCAAAAACACATTTATGACGAACATTGGAGAAATTTGATATGGATCTATTATGAGAATTTAAATGAATCAAAATCATGAACTGGTCTTTTTATTTAGTGCTTTTATATACATGTTGGGTTCTGATTTTGTTACATCTAGTACTCATTCTTTTTGTGTCTTTTCTCTCACATGATGGGTTCTAATTTTGTTACTTTAAGTGTTCATGACGCTACCTTTTTTGTGGTTGTGACCTAAGTTTGCAGGGGCCATTATTTAGTTCAAAAGGTTGTTTGCAGTGGTTTCCTTTTAGCTATGTCTCTCGATCCAGCATAATGATTTACCTTGGACGCTCTATGTTACAAAGTTTTTTAGGCTTATTAAGTTCTTCCTAATATTGGGTGGTTACATTGGGAAGTTATATGAAAGATTTCTCTTCTTGAAGATTCAAAGATGACTGAAGAGATAGGTAGCTCCATCTATACTAGTGACTTGTACAAATCTTTGAGCCTACGCGTAGAACTTGGGAAGTGCATCTGTGATTTACTTACATTCTCTATTCTTTGGGAAAAGGGTTCATGCATATACAACATTATGGGTCTTACAGAGTCATTCCTCCTTGGTAATGCTATGATGTATGGCCTTCACTTCAAATCAGTTAACCTTAATAGCCATTACACTATAGGTTCTCTTTATACAAAATCTGGTTTAGAATGGGAAGTCCTTTTTTTATGACTAGATGAAGTGTGTAATGGGAAGCAAAAGATTATAAAACTACTACATAACCTACTTGGTTAGGTTAGATGTATGGTATCACATGTTTATATTACTAGTTTATAGATTTCCAAATTATCTAAGAGATAATTGACCAGGGTGAAATGGTGACAATCTTTTCCCCAAGAGAAGGATTACATATATGAAAATTGGTATTTGCAAGACTTATAATCAGCAATCAAGCACTATAAAGTTATACCTATGTGTATATAAAGTCACATAGGGCATAGAATGAAAGCTTATTGGATACACCATGGATATTATTATGACCACGTCAGTTGTCACCTTGAAAACCATGGTTGCTCCCCTATTTATACTAAAATTGTGAGGGAAAATAGTACTATGTATTCAGTCTCTTGTTTTGTAAACACTAGATGAGAAATCCCTTAGAACAAGTATGTAAACACTAAAAAATGGTGAAATGGCATGTTGTACCGTTCTAAACATGTAGAAAGCCCATGGAAAGGAGTATTGTAATCAAGTTGAGGGAAAAAATAAAGATTTTTAAGTTAAATTTCTAGTTAGTAGTATAGAATGGTCAACCAAACATGAATTCAGTTCACTAGCTTTAGTTTACACTAGCAAAATGATTTCTCGAGGATAAGCCTGCATAGTGCCTACTCTGTTGTGAATATCATTGATGTTACTAGGGATTAGTATGATATATGTTTTGTCCTAGTCTCTATTTCGTTACAAAATGAGCCTTTTTTCTGTAGTTTTAGTTGAATAGAGCTCCTGCTCTTTGAAGTTGTTACTTGAGATATAGGTGTACCTAGAGAAAATTGGAATCATATTGAGGATTTAGCCTCGATGGTAACTTGGCATGACCAGTTCATATAGGTGTACCTGGACCTAATTCCATCTCAAAAATATGTCAAGATCAACATAAGACACAAACTCTTTATAGATTAGGTATGTTATTGGTAGTACATATGCTAATCATTCTCAAAGAGGGGTTATTCATATTATAAATTATTAATCAATTATCCTTCAACATGAGGTTTTGTTTCAGTTTAATTGAACCTTTATAACCAGACAGTCAACTTTGGCATTTATTCTAGTTAGACGCTAGCATTTTTAAGAACACAGGGGGAAGACCATCAGTACAATGTGTAAGGATCCTGACCCAAGTTTTGGGCTAACTCTCTTTGCTTTGCTTATGAAGGTTCTTAGAACCTTAATCTAATCTCTTAAGATGTTTTGATATCATGTGGCAAGCTCATGTTTCCAGTTTGGTCCCGTTTGGAGGTTGTTTGAGCAATGTTTGCTTATTTTGGACCAAAGTGCAATCTATCCAAAGTAAGGGGTTATATTGCAATATGTCACATGTAGATCATGCTTGTAGTTCTCTTGAATCATTATAAATAGAATGATGATGTGGGAGCCTTGTTCCAAGTTTGAGCTTGGTTGGTTGATGCTTGTGCTTTGTGTACTAGTTTTGGTGTAAATTGCAAATTACCCAAATTGAAGGGTCAATATGCAATTTATCAGCTCTAGAGTCTTCTTGCTTCTGTTTGTCATCACCTAGGATGAGGATGGAGGTTGGGGTGCCTTGTTTGGATGATTGTTGAGGAGTAACATCTCTATATGACTTTTACAACATATATGTGTCACATATGCTACCTTGTCCTTTAGTGTATCGACTAGGGCTAGAAGGTGTGTCGCCCAAAAGGGTGTGTCGGCCATGGTAGCTGCCCAGCTGCACGATACACATTTTAGAGTGTATCACCAGGCCGTGCATGAGCTGCTAGGGTGACAAAAAGTGGTGTTAAGTGCAAGAGCAAGTGGCACCTTGTTTTATGTGGTTATGACACCTCTCCCTTGCTCCCTCTCTCTTCCTTGGTGTATATAACTCCCTTCCTCCTTGACCAAGTGCTCCCTTTACAGCCACCTTCTTTCCCTTCTTGTATGGGATGCACATGGGAGCTTGGGAGCTCAAGGAAACTCCCATGGAGCTTGGGAGGGTGAGCTCTTTGGCCATGAAGACTCCTTGCTCAAGAACCGACCTTGGTGAGTCATGCTTCTTTGCTAGCCTTTCCTTGTGCTTTCTTCTTCTTCATCATCTTCTTCTTCTCCTCTTAGCCATGGATGTGCCCTTGATGAGAGTAGACAAGACCTTGGTTATCTCCCCCTCTTTTCTTCTTCTTGAGCTATACATAACCATGGTATCTTCTTCTTCTTCTCTTGTTCCTTGAGGTGATGATGATGGAGCCGAAGACAATCTTAGAGCTTTGGATGGATGGTTTCCATGGAGAGGAATGTGGGTTTGCTGCTTGGATCAGGAAGCTTTATGCCTTTCATGGAGATCCTCTTAAGGCGGGTTACATAACTCTTAACCATCTCTATTATGTTCACTCTTTATATGTGCACATATTGGTTCTTGTACTTGAATCGATACCTTTCTCCATGATAGTTATATATGTGGAACTTGGAATCTGATATAATGGGAATGCTATGTTTTATTACTGCCTTATTCTTTTTATCTTGTGCATAATGGTATTGGGTGATTTGAGGTTGAAGATGAACCACCTGATAGGGTGCTTGCCTGATATAGTGGTTGCACGATATAGTGCTTTGCTTGTTAGGTCTTGCTTTGGTTGATGGCACATGAGTTATATCCCTTGGACCTGAGAGGTGAGCCATGCTCTAGAAGCTTGGGCAAAACTTCTCTCTCTCCTTGGATAATGAAAAGTGAACCTATGGTCTAGGTGTTTGGACGTTAGGTTGAGTTGGTTGGCCGATAGGGTGTTTCTCTACCCTTGTTGCCTGACATTCTAAAGGTTGTGCAAGACCCCTCTCACTTAGTTGTTGTAAGGTGAGCCAACGTTTGGTATTGTTGGATGATATGGTGTGGTGACCGATATCCTTTCCTACCCTAGGGTTTAGGGTTTAGATGTTATGGGTGGTTTATACCTAGTTGGACCTTTGGCTGATATGAAGTGCTGATCTTTAGTGGTGAGTTGATGGTCTACCCTTGTTGCACGACATGTTCTTGGGGTTGTGTCCTTGGTTGATATCTTGGGCGATATAGTGGTGATGTCTTTGGTAGTAGATGAAACCGATGAGCTAACCTTGGGTGTGGGCGTTAGCCCTAAAAGTGGTGCCTTGGGTGATACAGATGCCTAACCCTAGTTTGGGGCAATATGCTTGCTTGGCCGATAGGATGATCCTAACTATAGTTGCCCAACATGGAGCCTTGAATGATAAGGTTTCCCTAACCCTAGATGACCGATAGGGGGTGTTCTTGGGTGATATGGTTGGACGACACCTTGTAGACTCCTCGCCTGATATGGTGCTTGATAGTTGAGTTAGTTGAGTGTTGCCCAATACGAGGTGTTACCTATTATGATGAGTTAGGCGGTATGGCCTTGTTGTGCTTTGCACGATACTTTGGATGATAGCCCCACTCTTGCTTAAGCTTTTGAGTGGTACTAGCATCCCTGCCTGATATGCCTTAGTGAAGGACATAACCCGACACCCTTGCTACTCGGCACACACCGATAGAGATCTTGGCCTATATCAGCAGCCCTAATCCGATAAGAGTATATTGTGCACATGGTAAGGTTTGGGCAATACAATGGGTCAAGTGCTTGGCTTATACCCTATATAGGGATGTGATGTCTTTACCGATATGCTTTGCCTGACACATGCTTCCCTTTTTGGGTGGCTACCCGATAAGAGTATGAGCTGATAACTTGGATGGTTCTAGAGTAGAAGGCTTGGCCGATACAAGTGACACTTTGACCATTATAGTGTCCCTAACCCTAATGGGTGATAGGGTTTTGGGTGATATGTGACGCCCATGTGTTGCACGACACGCACCCTTGTACCTGGTTTCCTGATACAACCATGCACATGGATGCAAGATACAACTTATAGCCCTAGTTGCACGATACCATTCATTTGTGCATGGATTGCTTGTCATGCTTGTAGCTGACAATCTTGGGTGAGGGTTGGTACCCTACCCGATACCCCTTTAGTGAGGGTTTGTGGTCACTGCCTAGCATTGGTGAGGATAGGCGACACTTCTAGTGAGGGTTGTGCCTAACCCGATAACCCTATGCATGTTATCTTGAGCTCACACTTTTGATCATGATGAAGTTATGACAAGATAGGTTGTGAACCTTAGTATAGTGGTTACCTATGGGTGATGATAGGTGAACCTTTGATAATGTTTGATGGTAGATCATGGTTGTATGATCCCTAAAGATGAATCCTGAGGGATGGCGTGCATGATGATACAAGATATAGGGTATGATGGATACCCATGGTATGGTACCAGTAATGTGTATTTCTTAATTCACCATCCATGACTTATGCTTCATGTATTCATAATAATGGATGATTTTTCCAATCCTATAAACCTTAATCTTAACGATATGATAATCATGATATGTTTGATACCTAAAGTTGGTGCTAAGTGAGATGACTAGATACATGATTATGTTCATGAGATATAGGGCATAGAGAATGCTCGATAATGTAATTTGTTTACAAGATACAACTTTGTGCTAGTTATAATCATGGATGTTGATCCAATCATGTACCTTCAATCCTAATATTATGATAATCATAAAGATCTATGTTATGTGATTCAGTTATATCTGTCAATATGTATATTAACCATGTAGGTGTATCAAATGAATTCATAGCCAGGTAAGAGCTATGAGGAATATGTGTTCTGTATAACACGCAATGATGATAATCCTTGTTGATTAGATAACACGTATCACCAATATGATGTGGAAAGTCTGTGGACCTAATAAAGGCTGAGTGCCAAGTTGAGGTGTTATCCTCTGATGTTGAGAGAAGGGATTGCTATCCCATGGTGATGATGTAAGCCTCGAGAGGCAGTGACATTCTGTGATGATGGTATTGAGCCCCAGTGATGTTGTTCCTTGAGATGGATCTTGATGATTGGCAAGAGGCCAAGTTGTAACATGTAATGTTGTATTTGAAAATAAGAGTGAGAATGTAACACCTAATAATGAGATCTATGTTGTTTACTTGTGTTTTAGTTTACATGTTACATAACTTGGTTGAATCTTGCAATCTTCTTAAAATGTATTAATTAATGACAATTGGAACCTTACATGTAGTTTGCCTTGGACATGGATCCATCATCGTTAATAATTAAGTGATGGTGAAATGGGTTCTCCTGTAGGTTAACCCAGAGCACATATTGTTGAATATGTGGGGTTTCTCCTAAATCAAAATAGGAGGATCAGAGTGCAACTGTGGTTGTGGACCCAAGATGTGTATAAGAGCATGGGGATCCGGCCCATGGCTCAGTATGAAGGAGAATGAATGCATTCATGGCTCAGGAGCATGGTGAATAGGTCTGTGGCTCATGATAAAAAAGGGCAGCCTACGAGACTAACCCTGTGACTAAGGCCACTTAAGCAAGAGACTGCGGTCCTGCTTATTGATTGTTGTGCACTAACCACGAACAGGTGATGTCATGGAGTCCGTCTCTCCCAATGACCTTGCATGGCACCGGTTTTGGGCTTCGCAACCGAAGGTTGGATTTGAGTGGGACGGCTCACTTCCTCAGGGCATAATAAATCGTAATCCAACCGTATAGAATATATTACTTAAGGCAAAACACGGAACATTGGTTGAGGCCTTGCTTGTATAGTTGCTCTAGTTATATTTTGCAAGTTATTTGTGATGAGTTCTAATAAAGCTTATCTTGTCAATCATGTTCCATAAAGAATGCATGTTATATGCCTCCTGAATAGTTTGGTAAGAATGTTAATAAAGTTAGCTTTGCTCAGTATGTTGCTCCTATAATATGCTTATACTAGTTATCTGTGATCATTATAAAGTTTGGTAGAGGGTTATGTTTCTCGCTGGGACTGTGTGTCTCATCCCGCTGGTTAATAACCCTTTTTAGGTGGGCGTGCCTGACTAGATGAAGATCATATGGCTACGGATGATATGCAGAGGTATCGTACCTAGTGGAATAGATTGTGTCTAGTAGTAGAGTCCTATGTGTTGTCCCTGTACACTTAGGTCTTGGGGAAGCTTTTCGATGTTTCTTGTATTATGATCAATGTACAGTTTTCAGTTTATGTATCTTGATGTAAATCAACATGTGGAACAATTATTTCATGTAATGAGATGATGGGAAATTATGTTGTAGCACCTTGGAAATATGCTATGAAAGAAAAGTGTTGGCTCAAATATTACCTGTCTCATCTTATGGTGCTTGTTGTAAATCAGTTTTAATTTCCCGTGATTTGCGATAATCCATTGGTTAGCATGTAATTGTGTTTTGTTGAGGATGGGGTGTCACAAGTGTTTGGTATCAGAGCTCTAGGTTCACTGAGTCTACAAGGACACCAGGACTAGGATTAGGATGGTGTATAAGGTTGGACCGTGACATAAAATATGGTGCATACTACCTAATATCAATACTTGATGCCCTGGCCAGGTATTCAAATATTGAAGAAAAAGGTAAGTATGGAGCATTAGATTGTTTCCTCCTTGATTACTCTGATCAAGTAGTCATTCTGGAGCAATCTATAGAGCATAAAAAATCAGGAATATGATGCTAATACCTTCATCTTGTTATAAAGGGAGTAAATGAATGCACCATAGCCTCTTAATACATGGATGCTTGATAATCAAAAGAGGAAGTAATGGTTCTATGAAACCTAAATCTGTATAAGAATATGATGAGATAAGTTCTTGAAACTGTAATCTCAAGAGATATACGTGACATAAGACAGACTAACCTGTGATCACAAGGTAAGTAAAAGCGTAAAACTCACACAAGATGAAGAAAATACATGAAAGCAAAGATAAATTTAGAGGAAAGAGAAGAACAAGTGATGAGTAAATAAGATGGAGCCTGAGATAATCTCATACCAACCAATAAATGTAAGCAGAAATGAGAAAGTATAAAGTGCAAATTCGTGATAAGAAAAAGAGAACAAGGGAGATGATCCTCGTTCAACAAAGAATATGTGAAGAGTAACAATCTTTTTTCACAAAAAAGAAAACAAAAATTTGATATAATCATGAATATGATGAAATGACAACAAGAGAAAAAGAGTAACAACATGTAATGGTCTTGATGATTCTTGTGCTAAGTGCAAGGAAACCAAGAAGAAATAGGATAAAACCAGAGGGAACAAGGTTTAATGATGCATAAACGGTTGAAAACTCAGGTAAAGATCAAAGAAAGTGATAATATCCTCCCCTTTGATATGAAACCCTAGGTGTTGATGAGGTGATGGGAGGAGTTTGTTCCTTTGTGTTCCTTCCTTCTAAGGGAATGGTTGTCAAGTGAACCTTGTGTCACTTGATATGTATGCTTTTGGAGTGATCTCTGGTTGGGAACTTTAAAAAGTATCAGCTGATCTTGGACTTTAGTTTCCAAGATGGAGATGTATGTGATAGATAGTGACAATAAGATCCTCTTGACAGGTCCTCTGATAAGGGATTGAGAATCAAGATGCATAGATCATGGAGGTATGGTGGTGAACCATCTTGAACCCATAAGCTTGAAGCCTGTTTTGGACTCTGGATCTATGTGGTGACCCATGAGACAACTTTTCAGCAACACAGAGGAATGCTGATGAGGATAAACAAGTGAGGACTGGATGGTTTGACCAAGAAGAGGAAGGCACTAGGCAACAGTTGGATCTTGTGACATGAGCTGGCCAGAAATGGTAGGATGACCACTGTATGGTGGCAGGTTAAATGGAGTCACTCCATTCTGCTTTGTCTTCTTCTTACCTCTTATCTGCTCCAGTTGATCCGGTTTAGGGTGTACCCTCCTTTGAACTTTTGTAGTGTGTTTGGAAGATGTTTTCCTCTTGTTAGCCATGAGAGAGATAACCTGTTGTCAAAAACCCTATTGGATGACCTGGTTGTGTTGGATGAAGTATATCATTCTTGTATGACATTCAAGTGAATCTCTTTCCACTTGACATATCGAGGATCGAGATAACCCTAGGAATGGATCTCCTTGGAAAGGTGTGAATTGGTCTCAGATGGAGAAGTTGGCTTTGGATTCGACCTGGCTAAGTGTTCATAGTATGGCTATCACCTATTAGGGGTTTATTCTCCACATAAACATGACATCAGAAGGTGTGCACCCAACGAAAGGAACTAAGGATATGTCGTCTTGGGAAAAAGGTTCATCAAGTTAAGCCTGATTCCGTGGAATACTCCTAGCTAAGTCTTGAGTAAAGGAAGATCCAGGTAGGATGTGCCTCAGGCAAAGATCGATGAATGAGGTTTGTGAATCCTATCCATATCAGTTAAGATAGTGCATATTTGTCACCATCCGAGTTGGTGCTTGATATACCTTTGGGAGCCGACATGAAGACATGGCAAGCTTGAAATCGAGGTGATGTGGTTGTTGATAACCAATATGTTTAGATCCTTTTGTGATTAGTCTTAAGTGATACATAGTGAGGTGCCTTATGAGCCCTATCATGTGCATACATGTGTTTTGTAGAGTATGTATCTAGTGATAACCTCTTATGAGATAGATCTTCCTTGGACTAAGACGTCCTTTGTGGAAGGAGAAGGAACAGTTAGAATATATATAGCAGAAGGATAGTGATATAGGTTATGTGAAGCTTAAGTGACAAGCATGTTGGATTAGAGTATCACAATGGGAATGTAACGAGGAAGGAAATATATCAGTAAAAGGAACTAATACCTGAGTGTTATGAGTTGCAGGTGATGTTCCAATATCTAAAGGGTGTTACCATACAAAGGACAATGGGACGGAGAGCTGAGTCTGTAACCAATACTAAGAATACATGTGTTGGCTCTGGGGGAAGAATCAATATGTTGGTCGTGGATCTGTGGCACCTAGGAGCTTTGTGGAGATGTATGATGCGACGCGTAAGTAACACCCGTCTTCTTTCCGCTTGGGATTTTGAGGACAAAATCCTTGCTAGGGGTTTATGACTTGTAAGGACCCATACCCAAGTTTTGGGCTAACTCTCTTTTCTTTGCTTATGAAGGTGCTTAGAACCTTAATCTAATCTCTTAATATGTTTTGATATCATGTGGCAAGCTCATATTTCCAATTTGGTCCTGTTTGGAGGTTGTTTGAGCAATGTTTGCTTGTTTTGGACCAAAGTGAAATTTACCCAAAGAAGGGGTTATATTGCAATATGTCACATGTAGAGCACGCTTTTAGTTCTCTTTCATCATTAGAAAGAGAATGATACTATGGGGTTCCTTGTGGAGGACCTATGTTCCAAGTTTGAGCTTGGGTGGTTGATGCTTGTGCTTTGTGTGCTAGTTTTGGTGTAAATTGCAAATTACCCAAAGTGGAGGGTCAATATGCAATTTATAAGCTCTAGAGTCTTCTTGCTTCTGTTTGGCATCACCTAGGATGAGATGGAGGTTGGGGCACCTTATTTGGATGATAGTTGAGGAGTAACATCTCTATATGACTTTTATAACATATATGTGTCACATATGCTACCTTGTCCTTTAGTGTATCGGCTAGGGCTTGAAGGTGTGTCGCCCAAAAGGGTGTATCGGCCATGGCAGCTTCCCAGCTGCATGATACAAATTCTAGAGTGTATCACCAGGCCATGCATGAGCTGCTAGGGTGACAACAAGTGGTGTTAAGTGCAAGAGCAAGTGGCACCTTGGTTTATGTGGTTATGACACCTCTCCCTTGCTCCCTCTCTCTTCCTTGGTGTATATAACTCCCTTCCTCCTTGACCAAGTGCTCTCTTTTCGGCCACCTTCTTTCCCTTCCTGTATGGGATGAGCATGGGAGCTTGGGAGCTCAAGGAAACTCCCATGGAGCTTGGGAGGGTGAGCGCTTTGGCCATGGAGACTCCTTGCTCAAGACCCGACCTGGGTGAGTCATGCTTCTTTGCTAGCTTTTCCTTGTACTTTCTTCTTCATCTTCTTATTCTCCTATTGACCATGGATGGGCCCTTGATGAGAGTAGGCAAAGCCGTGGTTATCTCCCCCTATTTTCTTCTTCTTGAGCTATACATAACCATGGTATCTTCTTCTTCTTCTCTTGTTCCTTGAGGTGATGATGATGGAGCCGAAGACAAGCTTAGAGCTTCGGATGGATGGTTTCCATTGAGAGGAACGTGGGTTTGCTTCTTGGATAAGGAAGCTTTATGCCTTTCATGGAGATCCTCTTAAGGCGGGTTACATAACTCTTAACCATCTCTATTATGTTCACTCTTCATATGTGCACATATTGGTTCTTGTACTTGAATCGATACCTTTCTCCATGATAGTTATATATGTGGAACTTGGAATATGATCTAATGGGAATTCTACGTTTTATTACTGCCTTATTCTTGTTCATCTTGTGTAGAATGGTATTGGGTGATTTGAGGTTTGAATATGAACCACTCGATAGGGTGCTTGCCCGATATAGTGGTTGCACGATATAGTGCTTTGCCCGTTAGGTCTTGCTTTGGCTGATGGCACATGAGTAATATCCCTTGGACCTGAGAGGTGAGCCATGCTCTAGCAGCTTGGGCAAAACTGCTCTCTCTCCTTGGATAATGAAAAGTGAACCTATGGCCTAGGTGTTTGGACGTTAGGTTGAGTTGGTTGGCTGATAGGGTGTTGCTCTATCCTTGTTGCCCGATATGCTAAAGGTTGTACAAAACCCCTCTCACGTGGTTGTTGAAAGGTGAGCCAACATTTGATATTGTTGGAGGATATGGTTTGTTGACCGATATCCTTTCCTACCATAGGGTTTAGGGTTTGGACAATATGGGTGGTTTATACCTAGTTGGACCTTTGGCTGATATGAAGTGCTGATCTTTAGTGGTGAGTTGATTGTCTACCCTTGTTGCATGACATGTTCTTGGGGTTGTATCCTTGGTTGATATCTTGGGCAATATAGTGGTGATGTCTTTGGTAGTAGATGAAACCGATGAGATAACCTTGGGTGTGGGCGTTAGACCTAAAAGTTGTGCCTTGGGTGATACAGATGCCTAACCCTACTTTGGGGTGATATGCTTGCTTGGCCGAGGGGATGATCCTAACTCTAGTTTCCCGACATGGAGCCTTGAATGATAAGGTTGCCCTAACCCTAGATGACCGATAGGCGGTGTTCTTGGGTGATATGATTGGACGACACCTTGTAGACCCCTTGCCCGATATGGTGCTTGATAGTTGAGTGTTGCCCAATATGAGGTGCTACCCGTTATGATGAGTTAGGAGGTATGGCCTTGTTGTGCTTTGCATGATAATTTGGATGAGATCCCCACTCTTAGTTAAGCTTTTGAGTGGTACTAGCATCCTTGCTCGATATGCCTTAGTGAAGGACATAACCCGACACACACCTATAGAGATCTTGGACTATATCAGCAGCCCTAATCCGATAAGAGTATATCATACACATGGTAAGGTTTGGGTGATACAATGGGTCAAGTGCTTGGCCGATACCCTATATATGGATGTGATGTCTTGACTGATATGCTTTGCCCGACACATGCTTCCCTTTTTGGGTGGCTACCTGGTAAGAGTATGAGTTGATAACTTGGATGGTTCTAGAGTGGAAGGCTTGGCCGATACGTGTGACACTTTGACTATTATAGTGTCCCTAACCCTAATGGGTGGTAGGGTTTTGGGTGATATGTGACGCCCATGTGTTGCACGACATGCACCCCTGTACCTGGTTGCGCGATACCACCATGCACATGGATGCAAGATACAACTTATAGCCCTAGTTGCACGATACCCTTCCTTTGTGCATGGATTGCTTGTCATGCTTGTAGCTGACAATCTGGGGTGATGGTTGGTACCCTACCCGATACCCCTTTAGTGAGGGTTTGTGGTCGCTTCCTAGCATTGGTGAGGATAGGCGACACTTCTAGTGAGGGTTGTGCCTAACCCGATAACCCTATGCATGTTATCTTGAGCTCACACTTTTGATCATGATGAAGTTATGACAAGATAGGTTGTGAACCTTAGTATAGTAGTTACCTATGGGTGATGATAGGTGAACCTTTGATAATGGTTTATGGTAGATCATGGTTGTATGATCCCTAAAGATGAATCCTAAGGGATGGTGTGCATGATGATACAAGATTTAGGGTATGATGGATACCCATGGTATGGTATCAGTAATGTGTATTTCTTAATACACCATCCATGAATTATGCTTCATGTGTTCATAATAATGGATGATTGTTCCAATCCTATAAACCTTAATCTTAATGATATGATAATCATGATATGTTTGATACCTAAAGTTGGTGCTAAGTGAGATGATTAGATACATGATTATGTTCATGAGATATAGGGCATATAGAATGCTCGATAATGTAATTTGTTTACAAGATACAACCTTGTGCTAGTTATAATCATGGATGTTGATCCAATCATGTACCTTCAATCCTAATAGTATGATAATCATAAAGATCTATGTTTGGTGATTTAGTTATCTCTCTGAATATGTATACTAACCATGCAGGTGTATCAAATGAATTCATAGCCAGGTAAGAGCCATGAGGAATATGTGTTCTATATAACACGCAATGATGATAATCCTTGTTGATGAGATAACATGTATAACCAATATGATGTGGAAGGTCTGTGGACCTGATAAAGGCTAAGTGCCAAGCTGAGGTGTTATCCTATGATGTTGAGAGAAGGGATTGCTATCCCATGGTGATGATGTAAGCCTCGAGAGGCAGTGGCATTCTATGATGATGGGATTGAGCCCCTGTGATGTTGATCCTTGAGATGGATCTTGATGACTGGAAAGAGGCCAAGTGGTAACATGTAATGTTGGCTTTGAAAATAAGAGTGACAATGTCACACCTGATAATGAGATCTATGTTACTTGTGTTTTAGTTTACATGTTACATAACTTCATTGAATCTTACAATCTGCTTAAAAAGTATTAATTAATGACAAATGGAACCTTACATGTAGTTTGCCCTGGCCATGGATCCATCATTGTTAGTAATTAGGTGATGGTGAAATGGGTTCTCCTGCAGGTTAACCCGGAGCACATATTGTTGAATATGCGGGGTTTCTCCTAGCCGAAAATAGGAGGATCAGAGTGCAACTGTGGTTGTGGACCCAAGATGTGTATAAGAGCATGGTGATCAGGCCCATGGCTCAGAGTGAAGTAGCATGAATGCGTTCATGGCTTAGGAGCACGGTGAATAGGCATGTGGCTCATGATAAAAAAGGGCAGCCTGCGGGACTGACCCTATGGTTGAGGCCACTTAAGCAAGAGACTACGGTCCTGCTTATTGATTGTGTGCACTGACCACAAAGAGGTGAGGTCATGGAGTCCGACTCTCCTAATGACCTTGCATGGCACCAGTTTTGGGCTTTGTAGCCGAAGGTTGGATTTGAGTGGGACGAATCACTTCCTCAGGGCATAATAAAGCATAATCCAGCCATATAGAATATATTGCTGAAGGAAAAACACGGTACATTGGTTGAGGCCTTGCTTGTATAGTTGCTCTAGTTATATCTTGCAAGTTATTTATGATGAGTTCTTATAAATCTTATCTTGTCAATCATGTTCCATAAAGAATGCCTATTATATGCCTCCTGGATAGTTTGGTAAGAATGTTAATAAAGTTATCTTTGCTCAGTATGTTGCTCCTACTTATACCAGTTATCTGTGATCATTATACAATTTGGTGGAGGGTTATGTTTCTCACTGGGACTGTGTGTCTCACCCCGCTGGTTAATAACCCTTTTTAGGTGGACATGCCTGGAAAGATGAAGATCATATGGCTACGGATGATATGTAGAGGTATCATACCTAGTGGAATAGATTGTGTCTAGTAGCAGAGTCCTATGTGTCATCCCTGTACACTCAGGTCTTGGGGAAGCTTTTTCTTGTATTACAATCGATGTTTGGTTTTCAGATTATGTATCTTCATGTAAATCAGCATGTGGAACAATTATTTCATGTAATGAGATGATGGGAAATTATGTTGTAGCACCTTGGAAATATGCTATGAAAGAAAAGTGTTGGCTCAAATATTACCTGTCTCATCTTATGGTGCTTGTTGTAAATCCGTTTTAATTTCCTATTCTGTTGGTTAGCATGTAATCGTGTTTTGTTGAAGATGGGGTGTCACACAATGAGTGTCTTAACAATGTTAATCATACAAATAGACCTTCCAGGAAAAGATGTACTGTGACACTTTCTAAAAGCAAGACCATGAAATAGTGAATCAAAACAGTTGTTGTTGCTCCAATAAAAAGAATAGATCAAAGATGAGGACAAGTCTTAAACATTAAGTAAATACAAAACATAAAGCATACATATCAATGAGGTTTATTATGAGGCCATACCATTCGTGATTGAATGGTTTTTCAGTATGCTTTTTTTTACTATGACATCGTATTGTGCTCGTTCTGATTTCTGAAACCATGCACTATCCCTCATCCCCCAACCCCCACTCCTCCCCACACACACCAATGCTTCCTATCAGGACATTGACTAAGATTTGATTGGGAAGCTATGCTGAGAATATGTACAAATTATTAAATGCTACTGATAGGCATTGAATAAAAATTATTGCTTTAAAGATGTACACTTAGTTTTACTACTTTGTCCCTCGATTCTTATGAGTTTGTTTAAGAACAAGGTTTCTTTATGAAAATAGTTCGAGTAGTTCTCTTGATATGTAGATCCATTTCATGGAGTATGAAGGAGGAAAGATAGGAAAATAATACTGGATACAACAATGTTTTATTGTTATGATGTAGTAGACGCTATATCTTATATGTATACTACTGTAGATGCCCTCCGCTAGGCAATATAGAAAACTAAGGCAATATTATAATAATATTAGATCTAATTGTTAGTTTAACAAACCACAAAAGGCAATATTAGAATAATATTAAATCTAATTGTTAGTTTAGCAAACCACAACCTTTGTACGAATATATCAATTTACAAAAACCTATTATGTCCATTTAAGTTTAACAAAAGCCTCATCGCATACCTCACTATTACCATCCTACCTCCTTCCTTGATTCTTCTCCACCAGACACCCCATCCCTCCCATTTTGTCCTTCATTCCTCCATGTTGTTGCATAGCTACAACAACTGATGAATTTGTTGATTTTGTTGTTATGAAGAAACAAGGGTTGGATGAAGTGGTGGGGAAATAAGGAAGAGGTTGGAAGGTTGGAGGTGATATTAATAAGCAACGTGTTGAGGTTTGTTTCCACAACACCATTTTAGATTATTGTTTGTGCAAATTGCTGATTGACATCAACATCATTGCATGGAGCACTCTGCTACTTCTCCTACCTTCATTCCATCTTACACTTTTGTGTGCATCCTTCCATTACCTAAACTCTACTTATTAGCATTAACAGTGGTCCACTGGAATTGGGTATAAAGGTTCAATTAAATGCCTGTTGGATCTCGGCGCCCACCAATTTTGGAGGCAGTTTTGGATCTCTTTGCTTGTTCAAAAATACATGATTGTTTTCGTTTCATCACTCCTTTAAAGCAAACTTAATATTTGCACTACTGGAGAGTAAGATACAATCCAACATGGCTAGATATAGCTAAACAAACATGCCCTATAGGTAAAGACTAACTTGGGCGTCTGGGCGTTCTGTTGCTGGGTGGCGACGTTGGAGAGACCCTACCCTCAGGCTACTGGGCAGCAACACTGGAGTGATTTCGTTCCCTTAGGCTGTTGGGCGGAGGAGTTAAAGAGAAGTAATCCGGCGAGCCTCAGACGATGCTTGGCAGCGGCGACAGAGAACAGATGTGCGATCCAGGGTTTGCGGGAGAGGGAAAACTGCTTGGGGCAGAATGAGGGGTGATCGATCCTGAGAGCGTGGAGGGATTACGAGCGGGGGAGTGGGAGAAATCATGGGTGATTGGGATCCAACTTATGTGATTTTTACTCAGTGGAAAATATTGCACATGGGAGGATCATAAGTGGACAAAAATTTCAATGAAATATGAAGTTTGGTTTTATTTAGAAAAGTTCTCATTTAGTTATATTTAGTTAATACATTTAAGACATGGAGAGGATAAATGTAGCGATGTCTTATGAATTGAGTTAACTGTTTTTATTTTATTTATAATTTTAAAATTTGTAACTAACAAGGGATTTGACTACATAGAAATTATATGTAATTAGAAAAATCATAGTTAAAGACCATCTTTTTTGTAGTGGCTACTGGGTCTGCAACTTACTGTGGGTAGCGTAACTCTTTTCTAATCGAATGGAGTTTTGGAGGGAACCAAGTCGAGCTTTTAGGCAGGAGGAGAGAATGAAAAAATGTCCAATCTAGAATCTGACACACTGCTTTGTCCTAGCCAAGCACACGTCACTTTATTTCAAAACAAGTGTCAGAATATACCACCTCTTCTACTAGTGGTGGAAGCTATACATGTCAATATTCCTAGTCATGCATTGATATTATAACAAAAATTTGACCACTATTTTCAAAAAATTTAGATTGTTGTTAAAAAAGGATAATGACTAGAAAGCATAAAAACATACATTACTTTTCGCTTAGGCTTTGATTGGTTTGTCGTAATTGGTCTGAAAAACTTATGAACTGGAGTTCCTTAAGCAATTTTTCATGATTAGTTTAAGGTAAGTGTTGGAACTTGAGATTCGTGACTTTCGATGAGTTACAGACTTACATACAATATACAGTTGCCGAGTTCCCTCTAAAAAAGAGCAGAAAATGACTTCCATGACAACTAACAACATCTCTTATATAATTATATTCTTCATTCGTCATAAATGACACATGTAAAATATTTATGACTAAAAATATTAGCGGTGTGGATATTGTACATTGCAAAAATCATAACATAATATGACAAAATATCATACACTATAATCGTACTATGTAAAATATCTTACACTATAACCACCATTATCAGTGTGATTACAAAATAAAAAATACAAACATCATGGAAAAGAAACAGACCACACCATGTGAGAACAATGTGATTTACCCTAACCTATTTTTATCATATTTAAATAATATGATGTGAAAAATGATAACTAACTATAACCAGCATGAATAATATAGTAATTCGCTACAAAAATAATGTAAAAATCAATATTCTACATTGTGTTAAGCAATGATGAACCAAAAATTATATATACAAGCATATGAAATGTGTATATTATTAAAATAATTAGTATACACAAATTAAAATAAAAATATTGTGATGTGGTTTTAATCATAATGTTTTATTAAGAATAATTGTACTATATTAAAAAAATTAATGAAATAATATCTGCACCATAACCATTTGTTGAAGCTATATGATTCAAGAATATTATGTGTTTTTACAGATACGATTATTTTTTTATGTCTTTGCCTTCCTTATTTATATGACACAATAAAATAATAATTTTTTAACGATTTACATCTTTACACTTACAATAAACCAATCACATGGAAGTGAATGGAACTTAAGCTCCAAAAACGGAACTAGAGTTCCCAAAAAATAAGTTCCACAAAACTCATCACTTACACCAAACCAATAGGAGCCTTAGATGCATTCAAGTCTAGTTAAGTAACTAAGATAAAACATATATTCATTAATAATTTCCAAGCATTAGTAATTTTAAATGATATACTCATGATCTAAAATAAAAATTGGAACAATGGGTAGGTTGGTATATTTTGGCTGAAGATTTATATAACCCAATCTTAGCTTCTTATTATCTTATAATTTTTGGGATTTTTCCTCTATTTTTTTTATATCTCCTCTATACCACATGGTTTTATATCTCCTCTATACCACATGGTTTTATTTATATTATAATCTTAGTTGATTTATATCTTATTTCATGTATCTGTATTTCATTGTTTTACATTATTTCCATAGATACAAAGTTAAACTTTAGTCATATTTGGTGAGAAAAATATTAGAGTTTCTATACATCACTCCAACTGGGAGCCACGTGAACCCAGATTGTTTGTAAAATTATGAACCCTTATTGAGACCCTTTTTGATGATATATTACTCAGAGTTACGGACACAAGTTCTATAAATAGGCGAGATCACCTCCTTACTAAAATTTAAAGGAAGTACAAAACATCCATATTTTTAGAAAGACAAAAGATATTGAGGGATGCATGTATCCAATTCCAAGTAAATAAGTATGCACCAGATACATATAGAATGTCAATAGCAGCGGAAAAATAACAAAACTAAAGTTATTACATGGCTTTCATCATAGTTCACTATATAAATTTTTTAGAAGAAAAAGATAAGAAAACTAGGGATCTAGATTTAGCAACCTAGACATTCTTTAGAAAAAAAAGTTGAGATATACTCCTGGTGTCCATTTCCTTGGACTTGGTCTTCACCATGCTCAACACCTAGGTGGTTGGGAAAAACACCAAGAAAAAGGTAAAGGAAAACAAAGTATGTGTCAACAAATATGAATAGGATATCAAGGTAAAGGAAACATGTAAATAAAGGCTAGTTTTTGTCATAAGATGAAGATTTCAAGAGTATGAGGCTATTTTTAAATAGATTCTTGCCATAAACCAAATATAATAAAAGGGTTTCATGCATGATAATTAAGACTACCTTAACTAAGTAGGGTTGAGGTACCTACCGGACCTCAACCTATAGGTGAGGGGAGAATTAATACATTCCCAGTCACCTATGTATATTTTTATGGGGGAGAATAAGACATTCCCCATGGTGAATTAATACATGCCCTATCTATGGGTGGTTGTACACAAGAACACTACTATAGATAAATAGTCCATAAATCAACATGCTATAAAACATATCATGGTATGTAAAAGCATCATATCAATTAGAACATGGAAGTGGGTACAAGGCCTAAGAAAAAGAATATCATTACCAATTTTTGAGGCAATTTAACAAAAGAATCATGAATAGAGGAAATAGGGTTCATATAGTGACTCATTAGGGAATATAGGGTTTGGTTGAAATTATCCCAACATAGGATGTAAGGAATGCACATGCGTCTCTTACTGATATCAATTACTAACTTTCACCACTTTAATTGAGTCCAAGTTCCACTTTGCCTATTTTCAATGTATTAACATGTATTAGACTACATAATGCACATTACTGTACAAAAACCCTAATTTTAGAACTTTTGAGCAAAACTAGGATTTAGATTCTAAAAATAACACCAATGAACTTATTAGGTTCTCCTGATCAAGAAAACATATTTTTATGTTAATTATGGAGTTATGATGATTAAGATATACTTTTTATGGATTTTATGCATTAAATTCATTTTACAAAAATCACCCTTTATCAAACCACAAAATCAGACCTTGAAAATAATTTTTATTTTATAGAGATTAATTTTCGAATTTCAAACATATTTATTTGTCAAATTTGGATAAGCAGACTAAAAGATATGAATTTTTCAATTTGAACCAATCAAGAAATGACAAGTCAGAAATCTTTGAGAGAGAGGAAGAGTGAGAGAGAGGGAGACACCACCATTTGACCCAAGATCAGGGTTGGAGTTGCATAGGTAACCAAACTAGAGCTGCTAAAAAAGGTAAAATAGCAAGAAACCAAAACCCTAGAAGAACATGGTAAATAGAGATGGAGATCATCGATTTTAAACATAGAAGCATGAGTTTTAAGCATGTAGTAAGAAATATATGAGAAGGGGGTTAACAAAACTCGCCTCTAGGGAATGTGGAAAAGTTCAAGAAGAAAGATTCTTGAGCTAGAGAGGCTGGCTTATCCAACAAAGCTCCTATCTCTAGCAAGAAGTACTTTCTCCACTTTAGAGGTGAAAAACCCTAACAAAAGAACATGGAGATGAGGTGTTTAAGGCTCTAGGTGGGGTTTCACCATGGAAGGCCATGGTTTTGACCTGTAATACGGTGGGAGGAAGACTAAACACATGAAAATAGGGAAGGAAAGGAGTGAACTTACTATTTTTAGTCGAAGTCACTAAGAAGGAGCTTTAGAAACCCTAGATAGAGCAAATTTGGAACCCCAGGAGCCTTCTTGAGCAAGGTAAGCACTCTCTTTTACCTTGGGACAACATATTCATGGAAAACAAGAATAGGAATGATGCTATAAGCTAGGGGAAAGAGAAGGAGAGCAAGAGTTTTCGAATTGGGAGGTGGGAAGGGGTAGACATGGCTTTATAAAGAAGGAGGCAAGCATGAGGTGTCTATGAGACTTTCAGTGTGTCTTTAGACTAGGGCTTCATGGCCATGTAAGAGGACAGCTCATAGAGACTTCTTGTATATCAAATGTTGGTCCTAAAATCCCATGGAGACTTCTAGGACATACCCACCATCCTCCAATCAAAGTAATAACCCCATTGGTTGATAGCTTTTAAAGATAAGCTCATTTGTAAAGAGGGTAATCCCAAAAATGCCCTTGGAGAGAAACACCTTCAAACCAAGTTGCAACTAGGTGCCCCATGGTTCAAAATATCGAGAATTGTAAGAGAATATCTAAGCATTATAATGCATGTGATTAATTTGCAAAGAAAACCTACCAATTGGGTAAATTGCATAAAAGTCTAGAATGTTCCTAAAATTGCATAACTTGCACAAACAACATTCAAATTGAACCAAATTTGAAAATTAGGCTCGTTTTATGATTTCAAAACACATAAAACAGTTAGATTAAGGTTTATAACACCTAATTAAGGTCCTTAAATAGATTTTAACTGAGGTATTTGTGCATAAACCCTTTTATTGGTACAAATAGTGAATAAATGTTCACCAAACCACTATAAATTCCACTAATTAAACATGAACAACATAAAGGACAAAAATGAAATGGAAACTTGGGAAAAAGGGTTACATAAAGATTACATCTAAGATTCGGTACGTTACAACATTCTACCCCTTTAAAAGGATTTTGTCCTCTAAATCTCAAGCAAAAAGAGAAGGGTGAGTACGTAACATTTAATCTCTCAACTCCCAAGTGGTTTCTTCCAGAGCATGATATTTCCACAAAACTTTTACCAGCTCAATCTCTTTGTTCTTCAGTTGCTTTACTCGGGAGTTAAGGATCTTTATAGGTATCTCTTCATAGGTCATATTCTCATGTATGTCTAAAGGCTCAACATTAAGAATATGAGAAGAGTCCTTCACATACTTCTTCAACATAGAGACATGGAAAACATTTTGAATCTTATCATAGGAAGGAGGTAAAGCTAAGCGGTATGCATAGTCTCCAACCTTATCTAAGATTTCAAATGTCCAACATAGCAAGGACTCAACCTTCCTTTAACTTTAGATCTAGCAATAGAACAGATAGGCTTGATCTTCATAAATGCATAGTCACCCACTAGGAAGATAACATCAGACATTTCTTTTCAGCATACATCTTCTGTTGGTCTTAAGCAGCTTTCATGCATTTCTTTATCAATTGTACCTTCTCTATCATCATCTGCATCTCATCGGTCTTCACTAGAGAATGTTCACTGACATCATCCCAATGCAAAGGTGAACAACATGGTCTACCATAGAGAGCTTCAAAAGGTGGCATACTAATACTATCTTGGTAGCTATTGTTGTAAGCAAAATCAGCTAATGGCAGATATCGATCTGATGCACCACCCCAATCCATTGCATAAGCACAAAGCAAGTCCTCCAGAATATGAATTGTTCTCTCAGATTGACCATCAGTTTGTAGGTGGTAAGTAGTACGAAAATGCAAGTCACTACCCATCTCCTCCTGAATCTGACCCCATAAATGAGAAGTAAATTTTAGGTCACCATCAGAAACTATCACCTCAAGTACTCCATGAAGGCGATGTTGGCTAAATTGGACATTATTATAATCCCTTTGTTTTGATGATGACAAACATTTCTTTCTTATGGTTTTAACTTGCTATTTGAGTGTTTCAGGGACAAGCATATAAGGTGGTGGATAGCGAAGACTTGGAAGATCAATTTGCTAAAATTGCTTTATTTTCATGATTGTAATCAATGTAAAAATTTGTACAAGTTTATAATGTACAAGTACTTAGATATCATGTAAATCAAGATTTAGATCTTCCCTATCCACTCACAACAATTAGATAGGTCATCCTCCAAGATAGTATCACAATTGCACATTGATACACACACTTAGTAAATGAATACATTGAATCAGTGATATTCTCGGTCGACAAAAACTTCGATCGAGACACTCTTGGTCGACAAACTCCTCGACTGAGAATAGACCCTACTAGTCGTTAGACTGAGTTAGAAAAGTGGTTGGGAGTTGGAATCGAATGTTAAAACATATTGACTCAGAATCCCACTCGATCGACAAATTCCTCGACCGAGAAACTCTCAGTCGACAAATACTTCGACCGAAAATGGTTCTGTCTGCACTTTTCAGAATTAATTAACTAGCTGTTACAAATGCAATTATTGGACACTTAATGACTAGTTGAGCACTAAGAACACCCTAGAAGGTGTCTAGAACGTCCCCAAGCATTATCAAACCACTCTTATAAATAGGACAGCCATAGGACACCTCAAAGCACAACTTGCATACACAATTACACTTGAGATTCAATCCTTGCGAGCAAACAAGACGAGCTACACTTGCAATCTAGTTTCTTTGAGCTCTACATTAGTGTCCTATAGGCTGATATCTCCTATCCACTATACATCCACGTCCATCCACTTTGGTTAGGAGATCAAACACTTGATATAGGATCAAAGCGTTGTACTCAATTGGTAGATTTGTTTCTTTCTTCCAATCTTGTTCTTTTTATTGTATTTTGTTCTCATTTTCTACTCCTAGGTTGGAGGCTACGGAAAGGAGGTTGTTGGAGCTTCTTCAGGTGGTGAAGGTAGCTCGGCGGACTTTGGACTACTTCTAGAAGGTCTCAACGGGAAGCTACTTCAAGGAGAAAGGCTACTTCAAGGGGGAGCTTGAAGTTACTTCAAGTGAAGGCTGCTTCAAGGTTGGTGATACGACTTCGGGGTGAAGGTTGTCCAAAGGGTGGCGAAGGTGTTTGTAATTTTATGTAACATCCTTGCGAGGTAATAAAATTCAAAAACTTTCAAAATCCCGATTGGGAACAACCAGGTAGTGGACTAATTCCCTTAGTTTTTTCTAAGGGTGGAACCACTCTAAACATCGTGTCTCCTTCTCCAAATTTCAATTGTGGTTTCTTGGTTGAATTAATTTTAAAATCATTATAAATCTTATTCACCCCCTCTAGTGTTTTTTCAATTGGTATCAGAGAAGGATTCAAGGAGCTCTAATAGATTCTTGAAGAAAATGGGTGATGGGGTACTAAACAACCTAAACTTGGAAGGAACACTTGTGGCTCGGCCTCCACAATTTGATGGCACCAACTACACCTATTGGAAGAGGAGTATGCAATTCTATTTCCAAGGAATCAGCTAGGATCTTTGGAGAATGGTTTCAAATGCCTATGATCTTCCTCAAACCGAATATGCTACATGGGATGCAAACATGATGAGATTAGCCCAATTGAATGCAAAAGCTATAAGTGTCCTTTATTGTTCAATTTCCATAGGTGAGTTCAATAGAATCTCAAATTGCAAAACTACATATGAAATATGGCATAGACTCTCTATTACTTATGAAGGAACTGTTCAAGTAAAAAATTCCAAAATTGGCATGCTTAAACAAAATTTGAACAATTCTGTATGGAACCATATGAGTCTATTAGTGAAATGTATGCAAAGTTTTCATCTATTGTTAATGGGTTGAATGCATTAGGTAAAGTCATTAGTGAAGAGGATCAAGTATCAAAGATTCTTAGGTGCTTGCCTCCAAAGTACAAACCAAAGGTGATGGCCATTGAAGAAGCCAATGATCTCACTACATTAAGGATGGAACAACTCATTGGCAACTTGGAGGCTCATGAAGCTACCCTTACAGAAGAAGAAAGATTGGCGGTTGAACACAAGAAGGAGAAAAGAAAAGACATTTCATTCAAAGCATCAACCAAGACTAGTCATGACACAAGTGAAGAAGATAGTGAAGAAAAAACTCTCATTGTAAACGGTAAGCAGTATAGAAGTTTTAAAATTAACAAAACTTCTAGTGTTTCTTCCTTCAGGTGCTTTGAATGTGGAAAAAAGGGACACTTAAAAGGAGATTGTACCAAACTTAAGAAGGGAAAGAAATAATCTCACAAGAAGAAAGAGAAAGCCTACAAAGCTGCATGGGATTATTCAAGTGATGATAGTGAAGATCGAGAAAAAGAAGTAGAGTGCCTTATTGCTACAACAAATGAAGAAGAAGAGGTAACCCTTTTTTATTTATCTAAAGAAGATTTAGTTTCTAGCATTGAGGAATTACATGATAAATATATTGATTGTAAAAAGAAACTAAAAAGAGTTACTAAAACTAATGAGTATTTGTATGCACTATTAGATGATCTTTCTTCTGTAAAGGAAAGTATTATTTGTGAAAATTCTTCCTTGAAATCATCTTTTAATGATTGTAATGCAGAATTGCTTACTCTTGAGACAAATCATAATTTGCTTTGTCAAGAAAAGGTTGAATTGCTTGCAAAATTGAATGATCTTCAATCACAACCTATCTTGTGTACTCATCTAGATGATGATGCTATTGTTAAAGAAAGAGATAATTTATCATCTGATCTAGATCAAGAAAAGTTAGATATCAAAAAGAAAATGGATGAGATTGCAAAGTTACAAAAAGAAGTTAGTAGCTTGGAAAATAATGTTATTCTTGATAAGATCCTAAAAGATTCTTCTGGTCAGATCAGAAGAAGAGGACTAGGTTATAAGCCCAAAAGTAAATCCTATCAAAAACCTAGAATAAGAAGGACACAAGTGCCCAAGACTAAAGTTATGTATGTGCCTACAGACAATCTTGTTAACCAGAGAAATGAAATTGATTCTATATGTTGCCATTACTATTTATGTCTTGGACATTATTCATTCTCCTGCCCATACAAGGAAAAGGATGTTGATCTAATTTGGGTTCCCAAAACCTAGAGATTTGAATATGATTAGTTGAGATTTGACCTAAAATGGTACTTTGATATTTAAATGTCTTATCTCAACTAAATTGAGCTTTAAAATGCATATTTTTGTATAACTGTATTGGAAGTAATCTATGTTTTTATAACACTAAAAATAGTACTAAAAGAATCTCGATTGATAAAATCTTCGATCGAGACAATGTCGGTCGAGAAAATTGTCGACCGAAGTAGTTTTTGTCTCTAACCTGTAGAAATATGGAAAAACAGTAACTATGTCGGTCGTAAAAGACTTCGACCGAGATAAATTCGATCAAACATTTATTGGACCGAATTTTAACTGATAAAACTAGAGATACAACAACCTTTTCGGTCAAAAAGCATGTCGACTGAAAAGAAGTCGGCCGAGAAAGAGTTCGACCGAATAAGGCTCTGGAAAACTTGTTTAACTGGTTCTGTTTGCTATAAACTTGCTATAAATTTGGTATAAATGAAAATTGATTGGAAATTATGAATGAATCATAAATCTTGGAGACAACTCTCAAATCACATATTGATAATTTGCATCATGATCTATATATTGATTCTTGGCATCCTTATGAAAAATGTTGTAAATTTACTAATTATGTAACCAAAAACTATATGCAAATAGAAATCGGAAATGTTTTCTTAAAATCAATGCACACATTGTAAAGACTTCAATTGCTATTTCTCTTGAAATGATTAAGCATGTTCATTTACATGGTTTGTCTTATATTTAAAAATTGATGAACCATGATTGATCAAGAAAAAGATATTTCCTTGATAAATCTTCCTTAAAAGGTATCATTCTCTACATTGTGTATCTTAAAATTGAAAAATGTGATGATTTGAGTAAGAAATTATGGATATGCTTCTATTTCTCTATCATGATCATTGTCTTATGGATATGCCATTACTATTTCACCATGATCATTGTGTTTCATCTTTTACTTGGTTTACCTAAAATAATCTTTGATATATATATATATATATATATATATATATATATATAAACCATGAATGGATATTTTTTTCAAAATGATCATCGTGATTCAGCTCATTACACATAAAGATGATGTTATCATTGAAAATGCCATTTTTGCATTAAGGTAAATCTCTATGGCACAAATGCAGCTTGACATATTGTTTAAATGATTATCTTGTGCTTAGCTTATGGAAAAAGATATCATCCTTGTTATACATGAATACTTTTTATATGATACTATGTAAGAATATTCAATCAAGTGGATCATTGTAAATGCTTAAACTGGAAATTTGCAGAAATTGCCTCTCGGTCGAAATAAAAATCAACCGAGGGGCGCCCAGGTCGAAGTAAAGGTCGACCTAAAATAAACTTGACAAAATACTTAATTGTAAATCATTTCCTTGCACTCAATTTTAGTATATTGAAAACAAGATTTTAGTGCATAGCTCTCATAAAAGGTTAACTTTTTATGATCCAATGCTTATTATGACCTTATAATCCTTACATTATCTTGATTATAAGAATAAGGGGGATCTCACAAAAATGAGACTATAAGATTGAGAAGGAGTTCACAAAGCTTTGTAAACATCATAAAGAAAATTTAAAACTAGTTATGACCTTAGTATCTTTATAGTAATCTTGGTTATGAAAATAAAGGAGTCTACAATATTTGTGAATATAATGTATATCTTGTCCTTAATGGAATTCTCTAAACACATTAGGGCTTAACATCCCATGCATTTGGTTAGAGATACATTCATTGATTCTACTATAAGCTTAAAAGAATCTCATATCATTTCAGTGCTTAACATCCCTTGTAAATGGTTGAGAAACTATTAAATATATTCATGAGCTTCAAGGATTCTCATGTCATTTTCAGGGCTTAACACCCCTTGTAAAATGGATGAGAAATCAATATATGTATCCATCATGAGCCTAAATGGATATTATATCATTTTTAGGGCTTAACATCCCTTGTAAAATGGATGAGAAATCAAAACACATATTCCATGAATCTAAAAGGATCTCGTATCATTTCAAGGCTTAACATCCTTTGCAAATGATTGAGAAATAAATTGTGGCTAAATTTGACATAAAAATAAGTGGTTTGCATTGAGTATCAAATTATCAAATTAAGGGGAGAAATAAAAGTCATAATTAATGTTTAGCTTGGTTATCATTTTAAAATGACAAAGGGGGAGAAATAATATAAAATCAATAACATAAAGTAAAATTAGTTTCATAATCTCTCAGCTAGCACATAATTTCAAATAAAATAATGGCTGCAAAAGGTAAACATTAGGTATGAAACTCATATGATTTATATTTCACTGATTTATATTTTGGAATTGTTTGTCATCTTCAAAAAGGGGGAGATTGTTGGCTAAATTAGACATTATTATAATCCCTTTTTTTTATGATGACAAACATTTCTTTGTTTTGGTTTTAACTTGCTATTTGAGTGTTTCAGGGACAAGCATATAAGGTGGTGGATAGAGAAGACTTAGAAGATCAATTTGCTAAAATTGCTTTATTTTCATGATTGTAATTAATGTAAAAACGTGTACAAGTTTATAATGTACAAGTACTTATATATCATGTAAATCAAGCATTTAGATCTTCCCTATCCACTCACAACACTTAGATAGGTCATCCCCCAAGATATTATCACAAATGCACGTTGATACACACACTTTGTAAATGAATACATTGAATCAGTGATATTCTCGGTCGACAAAAACTTCGACTGAGACACTCTCAGTCGACAAACTCCTCGACCGAGAATAGACCCTCCTAGCCGTTAGACTGAGTTAGAAAAGTGGTTGGGAGTTGGAATCAAACGTTAAAACATGTTGACTCAGACTCCCACTCGGTCGACAAATTCCTCGTCTGAGAAACTCTCGATCGACAAATACTTTGATCGAAAATGGTTCTGTCTACACTTTTTAGAAATAATTAACTAGCCATTACAAATGAAATTAGTGGACACTTAATGGCTAGTTGAGCACTAGGAACACCCTATAAGGTGTCTAGAACGTCCCCAAGCATTATCAAACCACTCCTATAAATAGGACAGCCATAGGACACCTCAAAGCACAACTTGCATACACAATTACACTTGAGATTCAATCCTTGTGAGCAAACAAGCTGAGCTACACTTGTAATCTATTTTCTTTGAGCTCTACATTAGTTTCCTATAGGCTGATATATCCTATCCACTATACATCCACGTCCATCCACTTTGGTTAGGAGATCAAACACTTGATATAGGATCAAAGCGTTGTACTCAATTGGTAACATTGTATCTTTCTTCCAATCTTGTTCTTTTTATTGTATTTTGTTCTCCTTTGCTACTCTTAGGTTGGAGGCTACAAAATGGAGGTTTTTGGAGCTTCTTCAGGTGGTGAAGGTAGCTCGAAAGACTTTGGACTACTTTTAGAAGGTCTCAACAGGAAGCTACTTTAAGGAGGAAGGCTACTTCAATGGGGAGCTTGAAGTTACTTCAAGTGAAGGCTGCTTCAAGGTTGGTGAGATGACTTCGGGGTGAAGGCTATCCAAAGGGTGGTGAAGGTGTTTGTAATTTTATGTAACAACCTTGCGAGGTAAGAAAATTCAAATACTTTCAAAATCCTGATTGGGAACAACCAGGTAGTGGACTGACTCCCTTAGTTTTTGCTAAGGGTGGAACCACTCAAAACGCAGTGTCTCCTTCACCAAATTTCAATTGTGGTTTCTTGGTTGAATTAATTTTAAAATCATTATAAAACCCTATTCACCCCCCCTCTAGTGTTTTTTCAGGCGAACAATCCACTCAACATACAACTGAGCCATATCTGCAACTTTGTAATTGGTTTTGAAAGGCAGGAAGTGAGCAGACTTTGTAAGTGATCAATCACCACCCAAACAACATCATAACCTTTCTTAGACTTAGGGAACTAATGACAAAATCCATAGTAATCTTCTCCCATTTCCATTCAAAATTTCAAGCGGGTGAAGAAGACCACCAGGTCGTTGATGTTCTATCTTGACTTGCTGATAGGTCAAGCACTTCACAATAAACAAAGCTATATCATTCTTCATGTTCCTCCACCAGAAGCTTCACTGAAGTTCCTTGTACATTTTTGTTGTACCAGGGTGAATAGTGTGCTTAGACCCATGAGCTTCAATCAGAACTTTCTACCTCAGGTTACCAACATCTAGAACCCACAATCTATGTCAAAAATGGACAACACCATCCACTCCAATAGATAAGTCAGATTGCAATATCTCTGCTAAGGCCTTCATCCCTTCAAGCTTAGAACTTTCCAATTGTGCAGAAACAACTTCCGAGATCCACGATGGTGTAACGTTCAAGCTAGCCATATGAATGCACAACCTATCTTCATCCATTGAATCAGCAAGTTGGGGTCTCCAACTAGACACATGCTCTATGTTTTTCCACACCAAACACCTCAGAGTAGCACAAACCACATCCTTTTTGTGACTCAAAGGATCAACAACTACATTTTCTTTACCAGGATTATAGGTGATGGTATAGTCATAATCTTTAAGATGATCCATCCATCTTCACTGTCACAGATCCAGATCCTTATGTGTCAATAGGTACCTCAAGCTTTTATGGTAGGAGAAAACTTCAAACTTCACACCATAGAGATAGTGTCGCCAGATTTTCAGAGCATGAACAATGGCATCATGCCCTAAATCATGTGTAGGCCAATTAGCTTCATTCGGTTTCAATTGGCGGGAAACATAGGTGATCACCTTTCCATTTTGCATCAAGAAACACCCTAAGACTTGTTTAGAAGCATTAATGTAGATGGCATAGGGCATGCCCTCAATAGGTAAGGAAAGAATGGGAGCAAAAGTCAAACACTCCTTCAGCTTCTGGAAACTATTCTCACATTTTGGTGTCTATGAGAACTTGAACTCCTTTTGCGGTAGCTTGGTCAAAGGTAAGGCCAACTCAGAGAAGCTTTTGATAAACCTTTGATAGTAACCTGCTAAGCTAAGGAAACTATAGATCTCTAAGGGATTCTTAGGAGCTTTCCACCTGGTCACAACTTCTACCTTTACAGATTCAACAACTATATGTCCAACAGAAATCACATGACCTAGAAACATCACTTCTTTCATCAAGAACTCACATTTTGAGAATTTATCATAGAGTTTGCTTTCTCTCAGTGTGTGGAGCACAACCCACAAGTGTTCGCGATGTTTTTCTAATGTCTTGGCATAGACTAAAATGTTATCAATATACACCACCACAAACTTATCAAGGTATGTGAAGAATACTTGGTTCATCAGGTCTATGAAGGCAACAATGACATTTGTCAAACCAAAAGGCATGACCAAGAATTCATAATGCCCATAGCGAGTTCTGAACACTGTCTTTGGGAAATCTCATCCTTCACATGCATATGGTAGTAGCCACTGTGTAGGTCTATCTTTGAGAATACCGTGTCTGAGTTTAGCTAATCAAACAAGTCATCGATGTAAGGCAAAGGATAACGGTTCTTCACCGTCACTTGATTGATCATGTGGTAGTCCATGCACATCTGCAATGAACCATCCTTCTTCTTCACAAACAAGATAGGGGCTCCCCAATGAGAGATATTGGGGTGGATGAAGCCCATGTCAAGAAGTTCCTCAAGCTGCTTCTTTAGCTCAGCAAGCTTGGCAGGGGCCAAGCGATAAGGCAGCTTTGAGATAGGTGAAGTCTAGGGCACAAGGTCGATGGAAAACTCCACCTCATGAGTTGGTGACAAACTTGGTAACTCCTCTGGAAAGACATCAGGAAAGTCCTATACCACATCTATATGATCTAGAGCAGGAGGTGTGGCATCAAGAATGATTGATGCTAAGTATGCACTACACCCTTGTGAGACAAGTTTTTTGGATTTGATGGCAGAGATGAAAAATTGTTGATCCTCTCACTTCCTACCATTGAAGCATAGTCTCTCTTCATTAGGATTCAATGATCTTACTTTCTTTTCCCAACATAATATAGATACATCATGCTTATTCAACCAATCCATGCCCAAGATAATATCAAAGGCAGACATGTTGAGCAGGATAAAATATGAAAGAAACATCTTTTCAGATATACAAAGGTCCAAGGTAGGGAGTTTAAGGTAAGAAGAGTGTATCCTATGACTAGGTGTTTCTACATATAATAAATGGTCATGTGTTCAGATTCTAAGTCTCACATGAAAGCAAGACGAGAAGACATGAAAGTGTTTGAAGAGCCAGAATAGAAAAGTTCCTTGATAGGATGCATATTGATATGTAAGGTACCTTCTACAACTTCATTATCTTCGCCCGTTTCTTCGGCATTGAGAGCAAACACCCTTCCATTACACCTTTCCACAGGTAGTCACCGCTGGTTCTGGTTATTATTGTTCTGCAGAGGTGGATTCTATCAAGGCTGTTGTGACTGTTGGCCCAGTTGTTGGGATGAAACATGTCGTCACTGAAATTGGGGACAGAAGGGTCAAATATGCCCAACCTGGCCGCACTCATGGCAAGAAAGGGGAGGTTGGTCATCTGCACGAGTCAGGGCATTCTTGGCAAGACATCTCCCAGGAGGATGGTGGTAGGAGCATCGGTTGCACCTCTCACATCCACAGTTGTCATAGGGATTCTTCCTTTTGTTGTTGTTATTTTTGTTGTTGTACCCTAGAGATTGGAATCTAGGATAGGACTCAATTTCCAAAGGCTTGTCCACCATATGTTGGAAGGTGAGGGGGCATTGTGGAATAAGGTTTTAGCCTACCTAGCATTTTAGACCCTCCAAGAAAAGGGTCGATCTTCTCTCAGCTTCAAGGTCTATGGCATAGCATTCCAGGAGGAGGAAACATTAAACTTAATCGGCCACACTCATGCCACCCTGCTTGAGGCTGTAGAACTCAACTTCCTTCTTCCTCAAAAAGGTGGGACAAATATACTTCTCATGGAAAAATTTCAAGAATTGGTCCCAGGTCATTGTGGAGGTATCTCTGGTACGGGCGATGTCATTCCACCAAACTCGGGCTGGTCCATCCAGCACGTAGATAGCAAACTGGATAGTCTAGTGAGGAGGGAATGCCATGCCCTTGAAATTCTGATCAAGAGCCAACACGCAGTCATCGGCTTTGTCCACCATATTAGGCTCACTTTCACCCTTGAAGTAAGGTGGCTGCATTTTTATGAAGTCAGTGAGACTGAACTCTTTGGGCTTATTGTTATTTGTAGTATCAATGATGAGTTGCCCCACCAGGGTTGTAGAGAGTAGTTAGTGCAACTTTGCCAACTCTTATTCAGGTGTGAAGGCGGGGGTGCTAGGAGTTGGGGGGTTCATCACATTGCGCCCTTATGGTGTCATAGGGGTATCCAACTTGCTGGAGTCATTCTAGACAGACTCTTTAGAGTTGTTGTTGTTGTTCATGATGTGAAACATGTCACCCCTCCTAAAAGGCATGGTTATCAGGTTAGGTTCCTAGGAGTATATTGACATAGATGAGAAAAGAATGTCTAGGACTGCTATTGCCTAAAAGCATGCTATTTTGGATAATATGTATCATCTTAGGCCAAACAAGTATCATATGGATCTGGGAGTCCTCATAAACTAAGCTAGTGGTGCGGAGGAAAATATTTCCAGCCCCCAAAACCCTAATCCTTTCTAGACACCTTTGCTTCAACTTCATGCCCTAATAGTTGCCTAAAGGCTCTGATACCATGCTATAAATAGGTGAGATCACTTCCTTACTAAAATTTAGAGGAAGTATAAAACATCCATCTTTTTATAAGAAAAAAAAGATATTAAGGTATGCATGTATAATATTCCAAGTAAATAAGCATGCACCATATATATATAGAATGTCAATAGCAGTGAAAAAACAACGAAAAAGTTATTACATGGCTTTCATCATAGTTCACTACATAAGTTTTTCAGAAGAAAAAGATAAAAAAACTAGGGGTCTAGCTTTAGCAACCTAGACATTGTTCAAAAACAAAACTTGAGATCTACTCCTGGTGTCGATTTCCTTGGACTTGGTCTTCACCTTGCTTATCACCTGGGTGTTTGGGAAAAACACCCTACAAAAGGGAAAGGAAAACAAAGTATGTGTCAAAAAATATGAATAGGATATCAAGGTAAAGAAAACATGTAAATAAAGGTTAGTTTTCATCATAAGATGAAGATTTCAAGAGTATGAGGCTATTTTTAAATAGATGCTTGCCATAAACCAAATATAATAAAAGTGTTTCATGCATGATAATTATGACTACCTTAACTAAGTAGGGTTGAGACACCTACCAGACCTCAAACTATAGGTGAGGGGAGAAATAATACATTTCTAGTCACCTACACATATTTTTATGGGGGAGAATAAGACATTCCCTAGGGTGAATTAATGCATGCCCTATCTATGGGTGGTTGTACACAAGTAACACTACTATAGTTAAATAGTCTATAAAATCAACATGATAGAAAAGAAATCATGGCAAGTAAAATAATCATATCAATTAGAACATGGCAGTGGGTACAAGACCCAAGAAAAAATATATCATTACCAATTTTTGAGGCAATTTAACAAAAGAATCATGAATAGAGGAAATAGGGTTCATATAGTGCCTCATTAGGGAATATAGGGTTTGGTTTCAATTAGACCAACATAAAGTGTAACGAATGCACATACCTCTCTTACTTATATCAACTACTAACTTTCACCACTTTAATTGAGTCCAAGTTTCACTTTGCCTATTTTCAATTTATTAACATGTATTATAGTACATAATCCACATTAATGTATAGAAACCCTAATTTTAGAACTTTTTAGCAAAACTCAGAATTAGATTCTAAAAATATCACCAATGAAGTTATTAGGTTCTCTTGATCAAGAAAACATATTTTTATGTTAATTTTGGAGTTATGATGATTAAGATGTACTTTTTATGGATTTTATACATTAAATTCATTTTACAAAAATCACCCTTCATCAAAACACAAAATCATACCTTGAAAATATTTTTATTAGATAGAGATTAATTTTTGAATTCCAAAACATATTTATTTGTCAAATCTAGATAAGCAGATTAAAAGATATGAATTTTTCAATTTGAACCAATCAGGAAATGACAAGCCAGAAATCTTCGAAAGAGAGGGAGAGTGAGAGAGAGGGAAAAAACACATCAGGGTTGGAGATTCATAGGTAACCAAACTAGAGCTTCTAGAGAAGGTAAAATAGTAAGAAACCAAAACCCTAGAAGAACATGGTAAATAGAGATGGAGATCATCGATTTTAAACATAAAAGCATGAGTTTTAATCATGTAGTAAGAAATATATGAGAAGGGGGTTAACAAAACTCTCCTCTAGGGAAGGTGGACAAGTCAAAGCAGAAATATTCTCGAGCTATAGTGGTTGGTTTCTCCAACAAAGCTCCTATCTCGAGCAAGAAGTACCTTCTCCACTTTAGAGGTGAAAAACTCTAGCAAAAGAACATGGAGATGAGGTGTTTAAGGCTCTAGGTGGGGTTTCACCATGCAAGGCCATGGTTTTGACTGGTAAGAAGGTGGGAGGAAGACTAAAAATAGGAAAATAGGGAAGGAACGGAGGAAACTTACTATTTTTGGTCGAAATCACCAAGAAGAAGAAACTCTAAATAGAGCAAATTTGGAACCCTAGGAGCCTTCTTCACCAAGGTAAGCACTCTCGTTTACATTGGGACAACACCTACATAGCCAAACAGAGTAGGAACGATGCTATAATCTAGGGGAAAGATAAGGAGAGCAAGAGTTTTTCAATAGGGAGGTGGGAAGGGGTTGACATGGCTTTATAAAGAAGGAGGCAAGCATGAGGTGTCTATCGGACTTTCCATGTGTCCTTAGCCTAGGATTTCATGGCCATGCAAGAGGACAACTCATAGAGACTTCTTGTATATTACATGTCGGTTGTAAAAGCCCATGGAGACTTCTAGGCCATCCCCACCATCATCCAATCAAAGAAATAACCCCATTGGTTGATAGCTTTTAAAGATAAGCTCATTTGTAAAGAGGGCAATCCCAAAAATGCCCTTGGAGAGAAACACCTTCAAACCAAGGTGCAACTAGGTGCCCCATGGTTCAAAATCTTGAGAATGGTAAGGGAATATCTAAGTATTATAATGCATGTGATAATTTTCAAAGAAAACCTACCAATTGGGTAAATTGCATAAAAGTCTAGAATGTTCCTAAAATTGCATTACTTGCACAAACAACATTCAAATTGAATTAAATTTGAAACTTAGGCTCATTTTATGATTTAAAAACACATAAAAAGTTAGATTAAGGTTTAAAACACCTAAATAAGGTCCATAAATAGACTTTAACTAACGTATTTGTGCATAAACCCTTTTATTGGTACAAATAGTAAATAAATGTTCACCAAACCACTATAAATTCCACAAATTAAACATGAACGACATAAAGGACATAAATGAATGGGAAACTTAGGAAAAAGGGTTACATGGAGATTACATCTAAGATTTAGTATGTTACAAGTTCCTATAGGATATTATTATCTATAACCTACCGAAGGAACTTCAACCTACCGAAGGAACTTACCCACTTGAGCTAGGGAGTCTTCAGCCTAAGTCAAAGTCAGTCGAGACTAGACTATTATACACAAATCTAGATATAACTCTATCCTGAACAAACTAATATATAAGCTTGTGTTTGTGGCAATAATGTGTAGGGATTCTAAATAAGACCAAAACTAAAATTAACCACCAAATAAATTGAATTGCATTGAGTGAATATCTTAAAGAAATAATTAAGAAGCAAGATCCATGAAGTTGGATGGTTGGGTAAATGTAGACACAAGTAGAGGGTTTATTTAAGATTTGTTATAATCCAACAGGTTTTATGGGATTCGCTCAAAGATAAAGAGTGTCTAGGAAAAGTCTTTTGTTCGTCTTATTCATTAGAAAACACTTGCCTTATTCATGAAGGATTGAATCTAGATGTATTATTTTTTCTAAATCACAGAACAATATTTTTATGTTGGAGAATTATACACAACACACTCTTGTTGGATCAAGGGCTCTAGAGGGGGTGTGAATAGAGCTTCACAAATCTCACAAAATGAATTATACCACCAAATTATATTAAGTGCATAAACTTAAACATACAACCAATTTGAGATCCTAACTAACATGCATAGCAAGGGTGAGATCCTAACTAACAGAACATATACTTGGATAAAGTGGTTTAGAGTGGTTCCACACTTCAAACTAGAAGTGAGTCAGTCCACTACCTAGAGGCGGTTAGGATCTAGGATTTTGCAATCTTGATGCTCTTATATTCATTCATAAGATTACAAGACAAAACCACATTCATCCAAGAACTTAATACCTCAAGCAAGGATCTTCAACCTACCGAAGGAACTTACCCACTTGAGCCAGGGAGTCTTCAGCCTTCAACAAGGACTTACCCACTCTATCTTAAAGTCTTTGGCCTTCAAGGAATTACCTATCCTTCTTGAATGTCCAAATTGCCTATCTCCTTCACTCGGAGATCTGGAACACCATGCTTTCTTCAACCTTGAAGAACAACAACTCCTTCTCCTTCACTTGGAGAAGATCTTCAACCTTTTCTTTAAAGGAAAGGGGGTACGAAGATGGAGGTGGAGAGATTTACATGGATACAAGAGGTATCTCTCTTATAACAAATCCTAACTCACTCATACTCACATATTTGACTTTAAGATATGAGAGAAAGGGGCTCAAAGGGGTGCAACACTCTCAACTAAGCAAGAACCAAGCATATATGGAATGAGAAACCTTGGAATGAACTCCAAGTGGTCCTATTTATAGATGGGGGTGCCCCTTTGAGTTGGGGAACACTTAAGGTCGAATTATAGCCATTTTTGCCCAAGGCAACAGATCTATTTTTGTCCATGTTAGTCACCAACGATCACAATCACTTTTTCTACAATTTCTTTACAGTGCATTCGGTCGAGTTTCAATAAAGGCAACTCGACCGATTGGGTAAAAGACAAACCAAATTTTCAAACCATTGGTCAAGTTTGTCCTGAGTAAACTTGACCGACCAATGAAAGTTGTGTTTGGTCAGTAACCTGATCGGTCAAGTTCTGTAAATGCACAACTTGACCGATGCACTCTCTAGAAAATTGATCCAGTGGATCAGTCAAGATTGTAACTCTACCGATCAATAGCATGTGATCGATTTTCTAAAGTGCATAAAAAGTGATTAAAACTTGGTGCAAAGTGTCCCAATCAATTTTCTCATCTTAGTTACAAGTCATATCATCAATACGAGTGATTACAAAAATCTTCTAAGGTTATTTACATGGATTTCCTAAAAAGCACACTTGTATAGCTTTTGACTTGAACTTGAGCAAATCAGGGCTTGAGCAATTTGATCCTTTTCATGTACCTAACACCTGAAATCAATCTTGAATACACATATTAGATACATATGAATGGAATGGTTAAGTCATTATCAAAATATGGACAATGTATAACCTCTAGGTCAACATTCTCCCCCTTTTGACAATGACAAACCATTCCTCAAACATATTGAAAAGGATATAGAAATTATACCTCTACCTTGTGAATTAGGGGGATTCAAGATTTGAACAATGTGAATTGCTCCCCTTCAATCTATGCTTACTCTAACCTACATAGTTAGTCTATCTACATAAAGCAATCATAACATACAAGTACTATATGGTCCTTTGCAAGTCACATGATAAAACATGTAATGAACAAGAAAAGGATCTCATAAGCTATAAAAAGCATTATGACAAAGAATAGCAATATGATTGAGTTTCTAGGCATTGAAGTTCTCTCCTCCTTTTGACATTATCAAAAAGTAAGGGGGTAGAAGAGCATACAATCATGTCTTCTCCAAACACAATCACGTAGATAATCATACATGCAATCTCATATCATATGTCAACCAGAGACAAAAGAAACACACAATCTCAGTCATATATAATCAAAATATGGTGAAATATGGCACCAAATCATAATATATAACAGAGCAAAGTGTAAGAGTGCACATAACATAGATTACAACTCAGAAGCATGTTCTCATAAAATCAACTACAAACAAGAAGCGATGAAATCTGAAGATAAAAATAGTACATCTCAGATAATGTGCCCAGATGTTTCTAATACAAAATAGCCTAGAAAGATATATATGATCAGCAAACTAGACTAAAAACTAAGAAACAATCTTGACATCTAGACTATCTATGTCGACAACATCATCATCATCAGCTCTAGGCTCGTAGTCCTCGTCTCCATCTGAGGGTGAAGAAACAGTAGTGGCTTCATCACTAGAATCACCACCAGAGTCATCACCATCATTAGAGTCATCCTCACCATCACCATCATCATCGTTAGTAGTTGTTGTCTCAACATCAGTCGGGTTAGACATCTCCTCATATGTAAGAGGACCAAAACCATAATTGGGCCAACGAGCATTCTGCTCATCCCAAGTCATACCAAGAGCATAGAGCTCATTGGCATGAGGGAAGAATGGTGCAGAATCACCAAGACTGGCAAGCAGGGTGTCCAAGGGGCCAGCTGGCAATGACAGGTACATGGGAGCAGGACCACCACCAGCAGAGGGTGGAGGAGAAGTAGCAGAAGGCTTGGGGGTAGGGTAGTAATGATGATATGCATAATAAGCACACTCACTACCGGGGAAAGGCTGGTAGGTGGGTGATGTGGCTATTTGAATGCACTAACAAATTCACTCGGGGTTGAAATCCCTGAGCTTTTACCAAAACCAAAGTGCAATAATACCACCTGCAAGCGGATGAGTCTTATCGCAGTATAGTTTAGGATCGAACCCAAAGGACAATGTTTGTAAGAATCCTTGTTAGTTGAATCTAGCTCAAGTAAAACTAATATTTAGAACGATTGGTTGATTTGAGGTTGTTTAAACTAATTGTAGGAAAGTAAAAAGCTGAATTAAAGATGAGTTTAGATCAATGGTATGGAATTGCTGGGATGGTACCGGGTTTCACCACCGCTCTGCAAAACCCCCCATACGGGCGTTAGGTTTGCGTAAGCATCACCATAGGCATCAGATGTCTCGTCACCATCCAGATCACTTTACTTACGGCTCTGAAGATACAAAAATCCACGGAAGTTGTGGGCCCCTATACAGGCGTTAAGCACACAGAAGCATCACCAAGGCTAGATGGATCGTCCCCTCGCGGATCATGCACTTACGACCTCGATGGAATCCCATCCTATTTCTAGTTTGGGAGTCAGCCACATTAACCAATAAGCAAGCAGGCGGTCAACATACATGCAGACATCGACGATTAACAAGATGATACAAAATCCAACTAAGGCTGTGAACCCCCTATATAGGCGTTAGGCACACAGAAGCATCACCGAAGGCTAGATGGCTCGTCCCCTCGCAGATCATACACTTACGACCTCAAGGAATCCCCTTCTATTTCTAGTTAGGGAGTCGAACTTGTTAAACGACATTCAAACCTATGTATAGATTTTATCGCATCATAGGAAGCACACAGATGAAAGCAAGCAATTAACCAAACTACGAACATAATTGTTAATGACAAAATGAAGAGCTATATACATTGCCATGGAGAGTTTAACAAAAGAACATGGTTTGCATGGGCAGCGGGGCTAGTCCCCGCACCCCAACGAAAAGGTACTACTCGCTCATGGTGCAAGAAACAAGAAGGATGAGAAAGAAAGAGAGATCCACCATGAGCTCGGTGTAGAAGGTAGTCACAGTTTGGTGAAGACGATACACCCCTTGCTCTGTCTTCCCTCTCTTCTCAGCCTCCTTGGTTGCAACACAGGCAGTAGGTGGAGTGGAACTTGATCAGAGGTGTGCTCTGGCAGCCTAGCGATGTCCGAATCTGATGCCCCCAAATGAGGACCCTTGGGGTCCTATTTATAGGCTCATTTCTGTCCCCAAACGGTTTGGGTAAGTTGCTGGAAATATCCCCTCCAAACGGTCTGGAGACCGTTTGGTGCCAAACGGTTTGGAGACCGTTTGCTGCCAAACGGTCTGAATTGGAAGTTGCATCAAACGGTCCTGAGGGAGGTCTTTTGATCTTCGGTCGGTCTTCACGATCGCGGCACACAGTCTCCGAAATTGCATGGATCCAAATGATCTTGAGACCGCATAGACCCAAACGGTCTTGAAACCACATGGACCCAAACGGTCTTGAAACCTCATGGACCCAAACGGTCTTGAAACCGCATGGACCCAAACGGTCTTGATACCGCATGGTCATGTGGTTTGTATCTCGCACGGTCGACCTTAGCAATCGGTTTTGGCATTCGATCTTCGTGCATTCCAGAAAATGGTCTTGAGACCGTATGGACCCTAACGGTCTTGGGACCACATGGACCCAAATGGTCTTGGGACCGCAAGGGCTCAAACGGTCTTGGGACCGCATGGGCTCAGACGATCTTGGGACCGCAAGGGCTGAAACGGTCTTGGGACCGCATGGGCTCAAACGGTCTTGGGACCACATGCGTGGAATTGCTTGGTTACCTGTATTAAATGAACAAATTTTAGTTAAAACCTTGATAATTGAATCAGCCAAGTAGTTTTACACATTATGATTCATATTGAGTGAAAAAGGTATGAATAGAGTTGAATTTGTTTCAAAGAGATAATTGAATTCCATGATGAGTATGCACTCATCAAAACACCCCGAACTTAAACGTTTCTCATCCCCGAGTAACATAAAATTTGAAACAGTAGCCAAATGAATACTTTCAATACGTGTGATTGCTTCATCTTCACATCACGAATGTTATCTTTATGCTCAATATGACTCAGTACCTTAACTTCCTGGGACCACTAAACACATCTTACCATAGCTTCATTCCTGAGTTCATTTTCCAATATCACTTCCTCCTCACTTTTTCCAACAACAAGCATGTCAAAGATTTTTGTAGGAGTCCAGAGATACCCGCAGAATCAACAAGTGTGCATCCGATCTGACGCTGGTCTTTTTCAGAATAGTGGGGGCATGCATTGTGCCCATGGGTAGAAAAAGGAGTGAAGGTTGGTATGGGAAGAAGAAGAAAATCTCTCCTCTATTTGACACGAGATTTTTTTTGTTTTGCAATTTCATTTATTGCATATTTTTTTGAGTGCAAATCTCTCCTCTATTCGACTCGAGATTGCATTTCTTTTTGTGTGCACTTTGGCATCTTTTGTTTGCAAATCTCTCATCTATTCGACTCGAGATTGCATTTTTGGTGGTATGCCCCTATTTATTTGCGAGGGGTATGGAAGAAGCAGATAAGGAGGGAAGTGGCATGCTACCCTGAACTTAGGGTTTGGCACAAATTCAACTATTTGTTTCTTTTGATGAATGGAGGGGTACGAAGATGATGGAAGAAGTGTAGAAGAGAGTTTAGATCAGAATGCAACTTGATTTACAATTCAATGTACCGGGTTGTTCTCTTTGTCATACTCTGCTCAAATAATGACTTGATGAGGATCCGGTGGAGATTCCATGTCATTGTTCCACTAGTCAGTTAGGAAGCACGACGTGTTTGATTCCTATTAGTTTGACAGATACTTATCATTTTTGCAGAAAGGCATCATGAGGTTAGGAATCATAAGCTTCACAAGATAATTTCAAGCAAAAGGCTTGTTTCAAAAATTGGTCCTTTTGAGGATTTACTTCGAATAAGGGGAGTATAATGATTGAAAATGCATAGCAATTTTGAAAATTTTGAAAATTTTATCAAGAATGTGATAGTGAAGATTTTCAGTATGAAAAGAGGGTGTAGGTGGAAAGTGAGGTACATACCACCCACCCTCCACCCCGAACTTAGAGATTTGCTCGTCCCGAGCAAACCCTAAATCCAAGATGGAGGGGAAGAATAATGCCAGAATGATCACCGAGTGTGGTTGCGTTCTGATCAGCGTGTATCCTCTTATCTGAAAATTTCAAGAGTAAAGGCCAGTTAGATCTGAAAAATAGTGTCTCGCATGGCGAATTTTATTGAAGGAAAAGTTAACTAAAAGGAAAAGACAAAAATTTGAAAAGTAAAACGGATTTATTGATCGGGTTGCCTCCCGACAAGCGCCTTTGTTTTACGTCGATGGCTCGACTAAGTTCTTCAGCTTCACGGTGGGTTCTTTGGTTCGGCGAGTTCCAGCATTGTTTCGGTGCCTGTGTCATTTGAGGTGAAATATCTCTTCAAGCGGTGACCATTGGCCATAAATTCGCCTCCCTTTTCACTCCATAAAGAGAAAGCACCATGTGGATAGATGCTTTTGACGATGTAGGGTCCACACCAGCGTGAGCGGAGTTTTCCTAGGAATAGCTTTAATCTTGAGTTGAAAACAAGAACTTGGTCTCCCGCTTGTATGTCTTTTCTTTTCAGATGTCCATCGTGCCAAAGTTTTGTGCGTTCTTTGTAGATTCGTGCATTCTCATAGGCTGTAATCCGGAGTTCATCTAGCTCTTGGAGTTGTAGAATCCTGGCTTGGTCTGCTTCTTTCATATTAAAGTTCAATTGTTTAATTCCCCACCATGCCTTGTGTTCCAGTTCGACTGGAAGGTGGCAGGCCTTTCCATATATTAATCGAAAGGGAGTAGTCCCAAGGGGAGTTTTGTAAGCGGTACGATAGGCCCATAAGGCGTCATTGATTTTTGTTGACCAGTCCTTTCGATTGCGTCCAACAGTTTTTTCTAGAATAGCCTTTAGTTGACGGTTAGAGACCTCTACCTGTCCACTTGTTTGTGAATGGTAAGGTGAGGCTACCTTATGTGTTACACCGTATTTTCTCAGTAATGCTTCAAAGCTTCTTTCAAGGAAGTGGGACCCTCCGTCAGATATCACGGTTCGTGGCACTCCAAACCGGAGAAAAATAATATCATTGAATAATTTGATGATGGGTTTGGAATCACTAGCGACGGTAGGTATAGCTTCAACCCATTTTGAGACGTAGTCCACCTCCACTAGGATGTATGAAAATCCATGAGAAGATGGGAATGGACCCATGTAGTCCACCCCCCAAACATCGAATATCTCAACTTCTTGCCAAAGATTTAGAGGCATTTCATCTCTCTTCGTTATGTTACCTATTCGTTGACATTTATCACATGATAGGACAAAATCGTAAGAGTCTTTGGATATGGTTGGCCAGAAGAATCCACATTGCAAAACCTTTAAAGCAGTCTTTTTAGAGCTCCTATGTCCTCCCACTGGTCCTGAGTGACATTGTTCCAAAATAGATTGAGCTTCTTCTTTGGCGATACAACGTCTATACAACCCATCAGCACATAGTTTAAAAAGATATGGTTCATCCCAGTGATATTGCTTCACATCATGCATGAACTTCTTCAGTGCATTACCGGTGCATAGGGGATGGATGACTCCAGCAGCAAGGTAATTTACAAAATCAGAATACCATGGTATAACTTCTGAGACCCTCATTAGCAGATCATCTAGCAGGGAATCATTGATCGGGATCCTCTCAGTATCCAGAGCGTGGATGCGACTGAGGTGGTCTGCTACAACATTTTCCATCCCCTTTTTATCTCTTATCTCTAAATCAAATTCTTGTAGTAAGAGGATCCATCTAATCAGTCTTGGTTTTGCATCTTTCTTTGCCATAAGGTAATGAATAGTAGCATGGTCGGTGTAGACAATGACTTTCGAACCAATAAGGTATGACCTAAACTTGTCAAAGGCATATATGACTGCTAGAAGTTCTTTCTCAGTAGTAGCATAATTCCGTTGAGCTTCATCGAGGGTTTTTGATGCATAATAGATCACATAATGTTTCTTTTCTATATATTGCCCTAAAATAGCACCTACAGCGTAATCACTGGCATCACACATAATTTCAAAAGGATGGTCCCAGTCTGGAGCTCTAATGATAGGAGTGGTTGTAAGGGCTTGTTTCAGTGTGTTGAAGCTTTTGACACATTCTCCATTGAAATTGAAATCAGTATCCTTTAGTAGCAGGTTCGTCATTGGCTTAGTTATCTTGGAAAAATCCTTTATGAATCTTCTATAGAATCTGGCATGACCAAGGAAGGCACGAACTTCTTTTACATTCATGGGAATAGCCAATTTAGAGATTACTTCAATCTTGGCTTTATCTACTTCAATTCCTCTATTGCTAACCCTATGGCCCAGGACAATGCCTTTTGTTACCATGAAATGACATTTTTCCCAATTTAGCATGAGATGCGCTTCTTCACAATGTTTGAGGACCAGGGAGAGGTGCTTTAGACACGAATCGAATGAGTCTCTGTATACAGAAAAATCAACCATGAAGACCTCCATAATAGTTTCAGTAAGCCCCGCGAAAATTGCAGCCATGCAACATTGAAAGGTTGTGCGTGCATTACAGGGACCAAACGACATTCTTTTAAATGCGTATGTTCCGAATGGACAGGTGAAAGTCATTTTTTCTTGATCATCTGGATGTATGGGAATCTGATAGAATCTAGAGTAACCATCAAGATAACAGAAATATTCTTGGTGAGCCAACTTTTCTAAGACTTGATCAAGGAAGGGCATAGGAAAATGATCTTTTCGAGTTGCCTTGTTTAATTTCCTATAATCAATGCACATCCACCACCCTGTGACTATTCGAGTGGGGATGAGCTCATTGTTGTCATTCCTTATAACAGTTGTTCCACCTTTCTTCAGAACCACATGTACTGGGCTCACCCATGGCAAATCTGATATCGGATAGATTATTCTAGCTGTGAGCAGTTTAATGACTTCACGACGGACCACTTCCTTCATATTAGGATTCAACTTCCATTGATGCTCAATAGTCGGCTTGTGATCTTCCATCATAGGGATCTTATGCATACATAGTGCTTGACTGACCCCCGTGAGGTCACGCATTTTATAGCCTATGGCTTTCTTTCTTCCCCTTAATTCCTCCAGAAGTTTCTCTTCTTGTTCAGTAGTTAAATCAGAATTTATAATAATTGGACAAACTTTGAGATCGTCTAAAAACATGTACTTTAGTCCTTTGGGTAGGGGCTTCATTTCAGGAGCCTTTGGTTCTACGCTTGCTTCTTCTGTACTTTCCATAGCTTTGAGTTCTTTTCTAGTGGCTTCAACATCTTCTTTAGCAGAGTCGAGGGATTCGATGTAATCCTTTGCTCGTTTGTCGATTGGATCATCGATTGATAGGTCTGATAGGGCAGTTTCCAAGGGATCATACGATTCATGATACTCTTGGGTCAGATGTGACATCTTCTCAATAAAATCAATTAGATAGACTTCTTCCTATATACTCGGTCTTCTCATACTTTCAAAAACTTTGAATTCTAGAGTCTCTTTGCCTAATCTGAGCAGTAAGGTACCGACTTCAACATCAATTAGGGCTTTTGTAGTGGCGAGAAATGGACGACCGAAGATGAGAGGATATCTGGTGTCTTCTTTTATATCCATAATGACGAAGTCGCATGGAACATATGTGTCCTTTCCTACCTTGACCGGAATATCTTCGAGGATTCCTAACGGACGTTTTATCAAATTGTCTGCAAGCTATATAGTCATACCAGTTGGAAGAAATTCTACAAACCCTAATCTCTTGCATAGGCTGAGTGGCATAATAAAGATGCTTGCGCCGAGATCTGCCAATCCTTTCTTGCATGATGAGTCACCAATGTGACATGAGATTCCAAAGGATCTTGGATCTTTTTGTTTCTTTGGCATCTTGCTCAATATGATATCCGATGTAGTAGTAGCCAGTTTTACTGTCTCATATTCCTCAGTTATATACTTCCTGGTGAGGAGTGACTTTAGATACTTAGTGCAGGCAGGTATCTTAGCCAGAGCGTCTAAGAAGGGTATATCAACATGAAGTTTCTTCATAGCTTCCTTAAACTTATTGAATCTAGTATCGAGCTTGGTTTGCCTCAGGCGGGATGGAAAGGGTATACGAGGCTTATATACAGGAATATCAGGTTCTGGTGTCTCAGTTTCTTCATAAGTAGATTTCTCAGGTCTTCCCTTATTAGTCTTATCTTCCTTTGATTTAGACTCTGGTGTTGTTGAGTTTTAAACAATCACAGGTTCATCTTTGTTTGTAATAACCACATGCGTCTCTACTGGGGTCCGAATAGTATTTTCCTGACCTGGTGGTGACTGCCTTCAACTGTTCAGGATGTTTGGGATTGTTCTCAGGTTGTCCAGCAAAGACTCCAGTAGGTGGCTTTATGCTAGTTGCAGGTTGAGCTAGTTGAGATTCAATAGCCTTCTACTGAGCTTGTTGGTTTGCTATCATCGTTTTCTGAGTTTGCAACATTTTTTCAATGGTGATAGCTTGTCATCAAAAGGGATGGGTCCTATTTGTCCTTGTTGCTGATTCAGGTTCTGATATTGAGAGTTGTTTTGATAGTTATTGTAGTTCCTATTATGAAAGTTTCCCTTGAAGTTCCCTTGATTCCCGAAATTTTGTTGTTGATTATATTGGAATCCTGGTGGGCCTCTTGATTGATTGTTGGAACCGAATTGATGCAAGTTTACTGCTCCTGAGGGGTTTCCATATTGAAAACATGGGTGATTCCTATTCTGATTTGGATTGTAATAGTTCTGTCCAGGAATGGTGTTGATAGCATTAAGATTTTCCATTTGACCATTATCCCCTTGTCCACATACATTGCTCAGAATGACGTCATAGAGAACATTACATGATAAAGTGGAATGATCGGTGCTTTTACATGCTTCACAAAATAGGGAAGTGGACTTGACCTGTTCCGGTTGCCGAGTTGGTGAACGTCCTCTTCCAATAGCAGCTAGGGATGATTCAATATGATCTTGTTTGGCAACTAACACCTTCAAGGTTTCAGCGATAGACTTGTACTCGGGAATAGCTTCAGCCATGGCTACTTTCAAGCCTCCTTTACCTACAGATCTACCCCAATTGGCTTGATTTTCTGCTCCCAGGGTGACAACTCTCCAGGCGCTGTCATAACTTTGATGCATGAAGTTTCCCCCAGATGAGGAGTCTAAAAACATATTGACATCATCCTCCACACCTCTATAGAAGATTTCTATGAGTTGATTCTTAGGAATTCCGTGGTGTGGACATTTGCGTAGGAGCTCTTTATACCTATCCCATTCTTCAGTGAGAGTTTCTCTAGGGACTTGAGTGAAATTTGTTATCCGCCCCCTAATTTCATATGTAAGAGATGGGGGATAGAACTTTTCCAGAAACGCATTTTGGAGTTGTTCCCAGGTGGTGATGGATACCTCACTTTGTAATGAATTGTACCAGCTTATGGCTCTATCAGCAAGGGAATAATTGAAGAGACAGAGTCGGATGGCATCATCAGAGACTCCATTTTGTTTTGTCATAACACATAGGTCGATAAATCTCAGAAGATGTCCTTGGCTGTCCTTCGCTTGTTTGCCATAGAAAGGGTTGTTTTGGAGTAATGTGATCCAATGTGCCCTAATCTCAAAATTGGCAGCATCGATGGGAGGAGGCATACCTGGATGATAAACATTCACAACTTTCGGGATTGAGAATTCTCTAAGATCCTTTTGTAGTTCGGCTGCTTGCGCTTCTGCTTGTGCTGCTAGGATTTCTTGTTGAACCGCAGCCCTGGCTTCTTGCATGAGCCTCTCTCTTTGTGCATTGATGGCTTGAGCAACCCTTCGGGCTACCTCTTCTTCTTGTTCCATCCTTGCTTGATTCTCTCTGATCTGACGATGGAAGGATCTGTCTATTTTGGGATCAAAGCTCGCTGTGAGTCCGGGACTGTCCGAGCGGTGTATACACTATTTGTTGAGTTGTACCTGAAAATTAGAAAAATTGAAGATGAGATCCACAAAGTAAAGTCAAACTCCAGTAGATGACCGATTGTTTCAAAAGAAAAAGAAAAATCCTAGATTAGTCTTAAAAGAACTAGATTTGACTGATTGATTATGTTGTCCCTAGCAACGGTGCCAGAATTTGATGTGGCTATTTGAATGCACTAAAAAATTCACTCGGGGTTGAAATCCCTGAGCTTTTACCAAAATCAAAGTGCAATAATACCACCCACAAGTGGACGAGTCTTATCGCAATATAGTTAAGGATCGAACCCAAAGGACAACGTTTTTAAGAATCCTTGTCAGTTGAATCTAGCTCAAGTAAAACTAATATTTAGAACGATTGGTTGATTTGAGGTTGTTTAAACTAATTGCAGGAAAGTAAAAAGCTGAATTAAAGATGAGTTTAGATCAATGGTATGGAATCGCTGGGATGGTACCGGGTTTCACCACCACTACACATGCAAACATATTCAATCATGAACAATCCAGGCAAGATATAACAATCCAAGTAGAGCTGCTGCAAAACCCCCCATACGGGCGTTAGGTTCGCGTAAGCATCACCATAGGCATCAGATGTCTCGTCACCATCCGGATCACTTTACTTACGGCTCTGAAGATACAGAAATCCACAGAAGTTGTGGGCCCCCTATACAGGCGTTAGGCACACAGAAGCGTCACCAAAGGCTAGATGGCTCGTCCCCTCGCGGATCATGCACTTACGACCTCGATGGAATCCCATCCTATTTCTAGTTTGGGAGTCAGCCACATTAACCGATAAGCAAGCAGGCGGTCAACATACATGCAAACATCGAATATTAACAAGATGATACAAAATCCAACTAAGGCTGTGAACCCCCTATACAGGCGTTAGGCGCACAGAAGCGTCACCGAAGGCTAGATGGCTCGTCCCCTCGTGGATCATACACTTACGACCTCAAGGAATCCCCTTCTATTTCTAGTTAGGGAGTCAAACTTGTTAAACGACATTCAAACCTATGTATAGATGTTATCACAACATAGGAAGCACAAGGATGAAAGCAAGCAATTAACCAAACTACGAACATAATGGTTAACGACAAAATGAAGAGCTATATACATTTCCATGGAGAGTTTAACAAAAGAACATGGTTTGCATGGGCAGCGGGGCTAGTCCCCGCACCCCAGTGAAAAGGTACTACTCGCTCATGGTGTGAGAAACAAGAAGGATGAGAAAGAAAGAGAGATCTTCCATGAGCTCGGTGGAGAAGGTAGTCGCAACTCGGTAAAGAAGATACGTCCCTTGCTCCATCTTCCCTCTCTTCTCAGCCTCCTTGGTTGCAACACAGGCAGTAGGTGGAGTGGAACTTGATCGGAGGTGTGCTCTGGCAGCCTAGCGGTGTCCGGATCTGATGCCCCCAAATGAGGACCCTTGGGGTCCTATTTATAGGCTCAGATCTATCCCCAAACGGTTTGGGTAAGTTGCTGGAAATATCCCCTCCAAACGGTCTGGAGACCGTTTGGTGCCAAATGGTTTGGAGACCGTTTGGTGCCAAACAGTTTGGAGATCGTTTGCTGCCAAACGGTCTGAATTGGAAGCTGCGTCAAACGGTCCTGAGGGCGGTCTTTTGATCTTTGGTCGGTCTTCACGATCGCGGCACACGGTCTCAGAAACCACATGGATCCAAATAGTCTTGAGACCGCATAGACCCAAACGGTCTTGAAACTGCATGGACCCAAACGGTCTTGAAACCGCATGGACCCAAACGGTCTTGAAACCGCATGGACCCAAACGGTCTTGAAACCGCATGGACCCAAATGGTCTTGAAACCGCATGGACCCAAACGGTCTTGAAACCGCATGGATCCAAACGGTCTTGAAATTGCATGGTCATGTGGTTTACAGCTCGCGCAGTCGACCTTAGCAATCAGTTTCGGCATTCGATCTTCGTGCATTCCAACAAACGGTCTTGAGACCGTATGGACCCAAACGGTCTTGGGACCGCATGGACCCAAACGGTCTTGGGACCGCAAGGGCTCAAACGGTCTTGGGACCGCATGGGCTCAAATGGTCTTGGGACCGCAAGGGCTGAAACGGTCTTGGGACCACATGGGCTCAGACGGTCTTGGGACCGCATGCGTGGAATTTCTTGGTTACCTGCATTAAATGAACAAATTTTAGTTAAAACCTTGATAATTGAATCAGCCAAGTAGTTTTACACATTATGATTCATATTGAGTGAAAACGGTATGAATAGAGTTGAATTTGTTACAAAGAGATAATTGAATTCCATGATGAGTATGCACTCATCAGTGGGGTAGGGGTGTACACAGGACATGTTCACGTTAGACATGATTGAACATAAATCCTGGTATATGTGCTCTTGGACCTAGAGGTTGTATGCATGTTGGTGCATCATGTAGCCCATAAGGGTTTCATTGGATACACGAAACGAGGCACGACTAGGTCTAGGTGGTTGAGGAGGTGGAGCTCGAGTAGAGGAGGTAGGGGCTATAGAGGCAGAGGCTGAGGGTGAAGCACCAGGTGTGGTGGAGGCAAAAACATGCACAGACTTTTGAATCGTGGTTTCACTGATACATACACCTTTCCTAGCTAGCTTGTAATGATAGTCAGAAAAGAGTGATTTCTCAGTAGCAAACTGAAACAAACAACAAATCAAGGTTGGATAGGGTGGATGGGTGCCTCAGGTGTTCTTTTTGGAATCAAAATAGGTCATATGGTGGAGAATGTATCTTGACCATTTGACTCTGATATTCTCAAGAATGCAGTACATTAAGACCGCTGTGCTCTCTGCAATATCCATTTGATTTTTCTTCAGATGGATGTTGTATTTGATCACTAAGGCTAATATACACTTTCTAAGATCGAGGGAGGAGGAGGGTAGGGTGCTCTTCTTCTTGTAAGGAACATCAGGTTTCTTCAAGTAGCGATGGATATCAGGAAGAGTGAGCTCATTCTGCTTGTAGAAACCCTCAGGATCCAAGTGGTCAAAATACTCACTGTAATCCTTGTGCTAAGTGTTATTCTCATCTTCGGAAAAGAAGACATTTAGAATATCCTCGGAGATTTGAAAACTCTTCCTGACGATCATGAAGTCAAGATCACTTGAGTATTCAGCGGGGGTACAAGGGTGTCATAATTCCAACGCAAATTAGCGTAGAATTCGTGAACTGATTTTGTGCTTGTCATTGAATTATGAAGGCAGTCACACTCAAAAGCCAGGGTAGAGGGGTGATGAATGGCTAGCAACTTATCTACTTAGTCTATGACCGCTTGACGCCTAGGGCTAGGCTCAAACAAAGCTCTAAAAGGGAAAGGACTTCTAGGAAGAAGGTATGTATCCCTATTTACAACTTCTATTGAGACAAATGAGGTTTCATCAAATGGAATCAAGTGGGAAGATGAAGAAGAGGATGGAGCATTGCTAGGGGTGGATCTCTTTCTTCTATGGGAATCCATGGAGGCGAAAAGAAGGAGAAGAAGAGATCAAATGCACAAAGCAAGCCACAAAAACCGTCCAAACACCAACAAAGAGAAAAAGGGGAGGTCTAGGGCCACCTATCAAGGTGGGGAAAGGGCTAGGTTAGGGAAGGTAAGGGTTTGGGTAGAGAGCTTAGGTCTAGAAGAAGGGGAATCAGTTGGCTATTCTCTAGTTGAGAGGGAGAATAGTCGGCTGAACCCAACTTAAGTTGGCTTCAGCCCACTGATTGGTTGAGTTCTGAGAGTCGTAAACTCGACCAATTTGTCCATTTTAGAACAACTCTCGGCTACGGATCGGTCGAGTTTGTCCTGGGGGAAACTCGACCGATGGTCAACCTGACCTAAAACCATCAAACTCAATTTCTAGCCATATAAATGCTAATTAAATTCATTTTTCGAGTCTATTATGTATATAGAACATACGTAGGAACATATCACTCATCATTGGGTACTATTTAGCAATAAAAACCCAAAATTTGAGAAATGCCCAAAAACAAATGAAACTAATAACGTCAACAAGCAAATTAAGCAATTTTAGGCAAGCAAGGTGAGTAGAGCATGAGAAAGACATATAGGATAAAAGAAACTAGCTAGATAGCATGTCTATATCATCAAAAGCAACTATGAGTAGTTTAGATCTAATAAAATTAAATTGCTCTCTAGCTAGAGGTTTAGAGAAAATGTCTACCAATTGATTTTCCATGTCCACGTGCATGATATAAATGTCCTTTTTGGCAATGTGATCACAAAGAAAATGATGGCAAACCTCAATATGTTTATCTCTACTATGCAATATAGGATTATAAGAAAGATTGATTGCACTAGTATTATCACAAAAGATAGGAGAAGCTTCAAAATGTATGTTAATGTCTTGGAGCATTTGCTTCATCCATAGGACCTGGACACAACAACTCCCGGCTACAATGTACTCATCCTCGGTAGTTGATAATGCCACGGTGCTCTAATTCTTGGAAAACCAAGACACCAAGCATGGTCCTAGAAGGAAGCAAGTGCCACTTGTGCACTTTCTATCAACCAAACAGCCTATGTAATCAACATCACTATATGCTACAAGAGTAAAGTCCCTTGACTTAGGGTACCATAGACCAAAGTTTTGAGTTTTGGCTAAGTACCTCAAAATCCTCTTAATAGTAATAAGATGTGATTTCCTAAGACTTGATTGAAAGCGAGAACACAAGCCAAAACTAAACATAATATCAGGTCTAGATGCAGTTAAATAAAGTAAACTTCCAATCATACCTCTATAGAGCTTCTCATCTACCTTCTCACCTTCTTCATCTGTGATACCCCGTTCGGACAAAACATTACTAACGATGCGGAAGCGATTAATTAGCAGCAGAATTACTGAAAATCACTAAAAATTAAAAACGTTTCATCATCATGCATTCGGGATACTTCCATTATTACCCTCAATTTAGGGTTAGGATTCATTAACCATCATATTTAGGTTTTTCATGATCTCACTATGAAGGATCATACCCTAATTAGATATTCATCCATATTGGGAGTCCATTACTTGATTAACATTCATATAAAAGTCTTTTCTCTATCATCCCCTATTGGATGATATTAGCTTCAGCCTTGATTAGGTTAAGTCAACTCAATCATGAAAGAGAATTGACTTCATGGTTTATATCATTACCATTGTAATCATTAGAGGTTAATTACTTCATGGGTTTCAATCATACTATCCCATTAAGGTATAAGTACCATGATCACCCTTGATTACATCATGTATTAATTAACTAATCACTTTGTCCTTTAATCACTTTAAGTACCCATGGGGTTTAGGTTAATCAACCATCAAATGATCTTGACTAACTCAGACCTCAAATGGTCTTGCATACTAAACCTCCAAACGGTCTAAGACTGTTTGGACCTTCATGCGGTCTTGGTCTACCCTTGAGACTATTTGGTAAAGTGGACCTCCAAGACCGTTTGCTAAAGTGGTCCTCCAAGACCATTTGCTAAAGTGGTCCTCCAAGACCGTTTGCTAAAGTGGTCCTCCAAGACTGTTTTCTATAGTGGGAGGTGAAGACCGTTTGCTCATGGTTGACTTTTGAAACTGCATGGACACAATCGGTTTTGAAACCGCATGGACTCAACCGATTTTGAAACCGCATGAAACTTAACGGTTTGGGATCGTTTGGTCCCAAACGGTCTTGAGACCGTTTGGACTCAAACGGTCACGAGACCGTTTGGTCCAAACCACCTCAAAACCGCATGGACCAATTATGGTTTCAACTCCTCAAATTGAATTAGGGTTTCCAATGTTGATCCCCTCAACGATTCAATACATGTTATCAATCATCAATTGGACCTATCATCATCATTCAATTGAGTTAATTAGGTCAACCTTCAACTGATTTGACCCTCAATTAGTCATCAATTATGGCTTGAATCAATTGGATTAGGGTTTGGAATCGATGACTCTTCAATATTAATCAATGTGAGTCTAATTGATTTGAACCCATTGAACCATCATCCTATTTGGTCATGACCTGACCCCAAACAGTCTCGGGATCATTTGGATGACCTCCAAACGGTCTTAAGACCATTTTCCCAAGTCAACACCAAAAACCAAGTCAACCAATTATGGATTGGATCATTAGGTTGATCACCAAATCAACAATTGATTCTACTTCAACTTAGAACCTTTGGATCTTCAATTGGTCAACCATACTTAACCCTAGACCTACAAACGGTCTTGGGTGATCACCAAATGGTCTTGAGACCGTTTGGGTGATCCCCAAATGGTTTTGAAACCATTTGGGTCACTCAACCCAAATCTCAACCTTATTCAATTATCAAATCAGCAATTAACCCAATTACGGTTTAGATGGTTGATGGACCTTTAATTAGTGAGCCACTTGGAGTTAATTGATAATTATTGATATATGATTAGTCTACATTATTCTCAACAGACCTACAAACGGTCAACGCTTGGTCAACACCACCAAACGGTCTTGGACCATTTGCTTCTATGCAGTTTGGATGAAACTATTTACAATCAAACGGTTTGAAACTGTTTGCTCCCAAACGGTTTGGGAAACCGTTTGAGCAAAAAAACCCAACCGTTTGCTAAAGTTATTTTCTTTGGATAATCATCAAATTTAACATCATCATCTTCTTCCTAAGAACAACCAAGAAATATTTCTGTTCTTCACAGAAGTTATAGCAATTAACCAAAAGACTGCCAAAGAAGAAAATAGCCAGCGATTATTAAAGAGATGGATGCATTAGCAATGCTTAAGGGTTAGAGTTATCAAACCCGCCTTTAGAACTAATCCAGAGCACCAAGCTCCACAACTTTAATTGTGGATTGAGCTCCAGTAGTTGTCCAAGGTTCGTTCTTCAATCTTTGGATGGAAAAGATGGATAGAAAAGGAAATCGTGTGAAGAACACCATGAATCTAACCTTGTTTTATGGTTTCCACCATGAATTCGAGGTAGGATATGATCAAAACTTACCAAGCTAGTTTGGTCATCCTTCCTCTGGTCCAGAGCTCTCCCTTGGTCGGCCAAAGCAAGGTGATGAAGAAAAGAACTAAGGGAAACGATCTTTGGGTGTTGTTGGAAAATATATATATATATATATATATATATATATATATATATATATATATATATATATATATATGGATTTTTAAGGTAAATGGAAAAAGAGGATTATTTCCTTTTATCTCCCAAATATATCCACCAAGTCCTCCTCCACTTCTTATCTATGTGGCCACCTTCTAAACCCTTGAAAGACTTCTCAAATATCCAAGGTTTACAGGAAAAGAACTAAGCACCTTAATGAGTTATGTGTTAATATCCATCCTTTTTATTGGATATTGCTTAATATTAAATTAATGTGAATAACTTCCACTTCAACCAAGATTTTGTTGGTGCCCAAGCATGGCACAAGCTTTTGCAAACCCATCCTCCAACTTTTGGTTGAAGGGCTCCATAATTAATATATTTCTTTTTGCATTAAGTTGTATTAAAGAGCTATTTGTGCTTAAATCTTGATTATTACAATATCAAGATTCTCTCTCCTCCATGATCATTCAAATGAGGCGCCCCTCTCATTTTCAGTGCTATACTTGATGCCAAGAAACATGAGAGACCCTCTAGAGGTGATATATTACATGTTTAACCCTATGTTTTGGGTAATTTGCGCATTACACCAAAACTAGGTTTTTATTACACAAGGATTGTTCTACAAGATTTATGTTGATGCCCAAGCTTGTGGAAACCTTACCACTACATCATATTCATCCTCACGATGTCTTAACATCAGAGGAACATCTTTGTGGCAACACATCCCATTATCACACAGATAACGAGGTGTTACGCGAAAATGTGCGGAAATCACCATATCCACAGATTATCGAAAACACAGGTTAATTAAAACCGATTGCGGAAAACTGATAAACAGAGAAACATATTATATTTCAGTCCACATCCTGCAAGAAAACATGTTATATATATATATATATATATATATATATATATATATATATATATATCCATACAAGCTTGGATACATGTCCACAGCTTAGAGCAACAGCTGTGCTTGTCATAACATGAGTTCACCACCTGTTACATACATAAAGGCCCGCATCCGGCCCGAAGCAGGACATACAAACATCATCGATCGTACATCGTAAAACAACGTCAAAACACCACCAAGGACCTGAGAGTACAGGGATGACTCTAGACTCTATCACAAAACATCCAAAATAGCAACATCTCCAAAGCTTGCCTTCTACTGATCTTCTTGCTGCTCGGCCGCAACTCCGCGACCACCACGTCTAGCTCGACCACCTAAAAAGGGTGCAAACCAGCAGAGTGAGACAATTGAATATTGTCCCAGTGGGAAACATAACTTCCTCATCGTAGCTACAGAACCTCAGCAAGATAAACTATAACAACAAATATCTAACAACAGGTATAACAAGAGCAGTCTAAATAAAGCAAAGCTATTCTTACCGATAAGCTTACCAGCTGTACAAAAGCATATAACCAAATATCTCTCAGTGGAACATGATTGACAAGATAAGATATATCACTATGTAACATGATTATCAGGACAAGATATATTTGTCACATAACCTGAGGAAAGTAGAAGTAACCGCAAGATATAACAGATTAATCACACAATCGAGGCCTTAACCACTGTTCTGTATTTTGCTTTAGTAATTATTATATGACAACATTGCGTATTTTATTTTACCCTAAGGAAATGAACCGTACTCTGAGCCATGAACGTATTCATGCTCCTTATAACACATGTCCTGAGCCATGGGCATGTTCTCCATGCTCATCACATCACCTGCCCTGAGCCATGGGCCTGTTCACCATGCTCATCACATAGCTGGGTTACGAACCTGAAACCACACCCTAGAGGTTACAAACGAAGCTTCACTCTTACCTCCTCACTATCAGGCAACCTCGCATATTCAACGACATGAATTCCGGGTTAACCCGTAGGCAAACCCATTTACCATCATCAGCTACCGACTATGAATCTATGATTAAGACAACTCCAGGATATGATTCCATTATGATTATTTAGTATCTATGCAAGATGTAACAGAAAGTAAACAAATATAGACTTAATCATTATGCTATTATTGTAATCAAATCTACCTGATCCATCTCAAGGATCCAACATTACCTGTTTCCACTTGGCCTCTTACCAACCACCCAAATCCATCTAAAGGATCATCACATACCATGGGATTTCAATCCCTCATCATATACTGTCACTGCCTTTCCAGGCTCACATCATCATCGTGGGACAAACACATCATACATACAACCTCATAGAATAATTACCCAAGTGATGTTACTCATCACATATGGCTCATAGCCCTTTCACGGCTAATCATCACCTATGTGGTTAGAATATATCATAATTGTAGATTCAACATAAGGACTATTCTTATTATTACAAGATGGTATTCGAGATGCTATACTGATCATTTACACTATTTGGTGATCAAGTGTATTAAGCATATCATTAACAAACCATATTCATGCTTACCCTTATCTCAAGATTATACAAATAATCAAGGTATCTTCTTTATGCCAGCAGTTATGTTAAGTATACGAAACCAGCACTATTGTTACTACTAACATTACTGCCACCATCCAATACCTTCCTCATTATTACCATTATCATTGTTACCATCATTATCGTTATCACTAACAATTAAGTATAAGGATTACTTCATGCATATCATTACCACTAACTTCCTCATTATCATCACTACTACCATTATTACCATCATTATTATGATCAGCATCATTACTATCATTATCATTATGGAACATCATCCATAATACACTTGTCATCACAGTATTCACATATAACCATCCCTCATAGCCTTTCATTTGACTATGCAGTACCTGAATGGTTAGCACCATTCAATAATTATAAGTTCAACATAAGGACTACGCTCACTACCATAAGATGTCATTTAAGATGCTACATGCATTCACTGATGATCATATGTACAAGACATATTATTAAGCAACTATTTAGGTGCTTCACCTTGCTTCAACATCACTAAGTATGCAGAACAAGTGTTGTTATTACCGCTACCATAATTTCTATGATTATCATTAAGTGAGCAAAGAATCACCAAAGTTATCAAGGACATATATAATTCAAGCTGTTTCCATGATGCAAGGGTCCCTCACCAAAGGTATCAAACCCTCACCAAAAGGAGTGTGTCAGGCAAGGCTCACTAACACAGTATCGGGCAAGTCTACCCTCACCCAAAGCCATGGTGTGCAGCGCGCAACACTGAAACAAGGGCGAGCGTGCAGCTCTGTCGATCGTGCAGCCCCAAGGCGTGCAAGGTGTGTCAGGCGTGCAGGGCACTACTGGGCGAGCGAGCAGGGTGAAACTGAGCGAGCAGGATATGTATCGGGCGAGTAGGTTGTCGGGCGACACGGGCTGGTGTCGGGCGAGCACTGATACTGGGCGAGCAAAGGGGGCGCCGGGTGAGCAAGGTGTATCGGGCGACACTGATACAGTGCGAGCAAGGTGCGTCGGGTGAGCAGAGTGTCAAGCGAGTAGGATGGTGTGTCGCTCGCGCATCAAAGGCTATCCGTGCATCATTGTCGGGCGAGCAGAGCCCATCGGGCGAGTTGCTCCAAGCGGGCAGCCTGCCGTGCAGCTAAGGTTTGGCTCGCGCACCCCACACAAAGCAGAGTTCTCAACCGATAGAGAGCAGGCCGTGCAAGGGGAAAACTAGAGCAAGGGACTGTCGGGTAGCACCTCCTCAAGCATCAAGCACCCAAGATTCATCACAACAAGGTCATCTAAACGAGCTCACCTTCTTGCCCAAAGTGAGAAGAGAGTCTTGCTCAAGCCACTAAGTCATGAGATCACCTCAATTGACTAGGAAAGAGGGGTGTTGCTCATGGCACTAGGACACAACTCACTCTTCTAAACCAAGGGGAGATAGGAGTGTTGCTCCCTAAACCCTAATCTTACATGGATCGGCCAACATGGCTACTAAGCAAGAACTAAGCTACTCACATACATATAAACAAGATTATGGAATCAACATATATGAAAAGAGAGTAGAGTAGCTAGGGTTAGAGTTATGCAACCCGCCTTAAGCTCCAAGCTCCAAGGAAGAAGAAGAGCTCCAAGCTTCAAGGGATATCGACCACCAAAGCTCCTCAAGGGTGTGTCGATCTCTAAGCTACTCCTTCAAGGGTGTATCGGCCACCACTCTTCTTCTCCAAGGGTGTGTCAGCCACCAAGCAAGAGAAAGAGGGAGTGTGTCGTGCATAAGAGGGAGAGGATCCAAAGGGACCTTAAGCTAAGAAAGGAACCATCTTTATAGAAAGAAAGGGAGGAGAAAACAAGGTTGATCCATGCTAGGTGTCGTCCACCCAAGGGACACTTATCCTAGAGTTCAATCCACCACTCTAGAAAGCCATAAGACACTTGTCCAAGACATGCACCAAGTGTCCACCAAACAAGACCAAGCACCATGGGCGACACACCAAGCATCTCCCTGGGCGACACACATCCTTGTTGGCTAACACAACCACCCTAGGTCGACACACTCTTCACCTTGGGTGACACAAGGCTCAACCAATGCCCAAACAATGCACTTCAAGGCCCAAACAAGCTCAACCAAGGCCCAAAGAGCTCAAACAACAAGCCCAAGCCTTCCTCTCAACCCTAGAGGAAGCAAAGAGAGAGGGGAACACCTCACAAGGGGGGGAAACTTGCTCACAAAACCCTAGACTTGGGTTATTTGCAAGTAACACCTCCAACTCTCAACAAAGCACAACCAAACCCTAATCACCACTAAAGATGATTAAGATGATTAGCAGGCACCAAAACACCAGGGTTAAGCAAAGCAAATAGGGTAAGCCCTAAACGAAGGTCAGGGTCCTTACAATCTAACCCCCTTTAAGGGATTTCGTCCCCGAAATCCGAAGAGAAAAGCGAGGGATACTTCCTCCTCATATCTTCCTCAAGCTCCCACATGGCTTCCTCAACACCATGATGCTGCCAAAGAACTTTCACAAAAACCAGGTCCTTCTTCTTCAGCTTCTTGATCCTTCTGTCAAGGATCGCCACGGGACCTTCCTCGTAGGTCACATTGACATCGAGCTCAACCTCAACTGGCTGTATCACTATTCCTGAATCCGGATGACTTTTCTTCAACATACTGACATGAAACACTAGATGTAACTTGTGCAACTCTGGAGGCAACTCTATCTCGTAAGCTACCTTGCCAACGCGTGCTATGACTGGGTAAGGCCCCATATACCTGGGTGCCAACTTGCCCTTTCGTCCAAACCTTAGCACACCTTTTCAAGGCGAGACTTTAAGATATACTTTGTCTCCTACCTGGAACTCCAAAGGTCGTCGGCGATTGTCTGCAAAAGACTTCTGCCTGTCCTGTGCCACTTTCAACTGTTGTTGTATCACTCTGATCTTATCTGTCATCTGCTGAACTAACTCAGGACCCAAAAGCTGATACTAACCAGACTCATACCAACACAAAGGAAATATGCACTTCCTTCCATACAAAGCGTCATAAGGAGCCATGTCGATGCTTCGCTGATAACTATTGTTGTAGGAAAACTCTATCAAACTCAGATGCACATCCCAACTGCCTGGGAACTGTAAAACACAAGCTCGAAGGAGATCTTCCAAAGTCTGAATAGTCTTCTCAGACTGTCCATCTGTCTGTGGGTGAAAAGTTGTACTGAATCTCAACTGTGTTTCCAACGCTCTGTGCAACTGTTCCCAAAAACGACTCGTAAACTGAGGACCTCTGTCAGAAACTATTGTTGTTGGCACACCGTGCAAACGTACTATCTTATCCACATACACTCGAGCTAGTTTCTCAGCTGTATACGTCATCTTCACTGGTAGAAAATGGGCAAACTTAGTCAATCTGTCCACTATCACCCAAATGGAATCATGATTCCTAGTTGTCCGGGGTAGACTAACTATGAAACACATGGTTATATGATCCCATTTCCACTGCGGTATTGGCAAAGGTTGCAACGTACCTGCCGGCTTCTGATGCTTAGCCTTCACTTACTGACAAACCGCGTATCTAGCCGCAAACGCAGCTACACCCTTCTCCAGGTTGGACCACCAATACAAGTCCTTCAGACTATGGTACATCTTGGTGGCATCTGGATGCATAGCACACATCGACTTGTGTGCTTCTCCGAGCACTAACTCCCTCAGCTTATCAGCATCCAGAACCATCATCCTATCACGATAACAGACTAGCCCAGCCTCGGGCTCATGGAACCCATCACGCTTTTCACTGCCGAACTCTGATCGGGTCAACTGTATTTCATCATCTGTCTACTATGCATCTTTCATTCATCTGGAAAAGTTCACTTAGATAAACTCAATTTAGTTTGGAATGTTCACTTAGCTCTTCCTCAATATTGGGAATGTTCACACAGCTCTTCCCATATAATTGAGAATGTTCACTTAGCTCTTCTCATTTAGGAATGTTCACTTATCTCTTCCTATTTAATTGAGAATGTTCACTTAGCTCTTCTCATTTAGGAATGTTCACTTAGCTCTTCCTATTTAATTGAGAATGTTCACTTAGCTCTTCTCATTTAGGAATGTTCACTTAGCTCTTCCTATTTAATTGAGAATGTTCACTTAGCTCTTCTCATTTAGGAATGTTCACTTAGCTCTTCCTATTTAATTGAGTTATACTCTCTAGATTGTTTCAAAATGATTACCTGATCAGTGTAATCAGAGAGATAACAATCTAAGAGTTCCATACTTGCCTTATCTACAATAATCATATACCTGGCCAGGGTATACAAATACTGAGAGTAGGTAGTATGCACTTTATTTTCCATCCTATCCCACACTTTTCATATCAGTATTCACACAGGGTTTTTCATTCCTAGATTTTCTTCAGGCATCACTTCTATATCTCATCTTTTATCACACAGATAAGAGAAATTACAAATCATTGTAAATTTTATTCTTCCTTGTGTCCTTATAGGACTGGATAAAGGAAGTTCCAAAACATATACTTTCTTATTTTTGACACATAGAATCAGAAAATGGAACATCAAAATGAATCTATTTTATCTGAACTACCTGGGACGTTTGTCCACGCCTTGAGTACTACTAGAAAACTGCCTTCTTTGTGAGCCCTGCTGACTCTGCCCCTGGGGTGGAGTCATCATCATATTCCTGTCTGGACAATCCTTTACTAGATGTCCAGGTTGTCTACATTGATAACAGATTCTGGGTGAAAAATAGGGTCTGTGAGATCCAGTTACCAATGTCGATGCTATGTCGGGGGCTCCTCCTAGAACGTTTCTATGATCCCTACCCCTACTCGTCGTCCTTTGCGTCTGGTTATGAAATCTTGATGATACTGATGATGTAGGAAATCTAGGCTTCTTAAAGCTTCCGGACCTTTATCCATGAGACTGAGCAGGTCTTTGGTGAGGCATGGATTCTCTCTTCTCCCTTACTGATCCCTCAATCCTTCGGACAGATTCCACATACGTAGCAAACCGCTCCCGATTTTCCAACGCAGAAACAGGTGTTGTCAACTCAGCACTCAGACCTTTCTCAAAGCGTCTGATCCGCTCCTCATCGGTTGCTGCCATATGAGGACAAAACCTCAACAGATCCATGAACTTGGCTTCATACTCGGTGATGTTCATCGTTCCTTGTTGCAACTTCTCAAACTGTCTAATCTTCTCATCCATATACGTTTTTGGAAAGTATCTGTTGACGAACTCGCATCGGAACACTTCCCAACAGATCACCTCACCAGGCCACTTCTCTTCCTCGATGGTCCACCAGTGACCAGCACTACCTTTCAAAAGGTAGACAGTGTGCTTTAATTTGTCTGCTTCGGAGATGTCGAGGATCCGAAAAGCCTTCTCAAGACTTGTCAGCCACAGATCCGCATCTGCTGGATCAGCCGTTCCAGCATAATCCGAAGCTCCGACTCGGCGAAGCCGCTCGAAGGTCTTCCCAACACCCGATGCTTCTCCATGGGGAACCTGTGCTCGCGGAGGAGGCACTAGTAATTGTTCAACCATGAGATTCATCGTAGCCATCATCTGCCCCATAAGTTGTTGGTAGGCAGGATGTTCAAGAATGGCTGGGTCAGGTTGGGGGACCTCAGGCACCCGTTCTTCATGTGCCTGGCCTACTACTCCATCAACAGATGCATCATCACTGTGCTCAGCAGCGTGTTCTTCATGGTTTCCAGACATCTTGGCTTTCATCTGCTGAGGGCAGAAGATTTCTATGAGAAAATCTAGAAAACATATAAGAGCAAACACAACCTAGTCCTAGATCCCTGTAGACTCAGCGAACCTAAAGCTCTGATACCAAAACTTGTGGCAACACATCCCATTATCACACAGATAACGAGGTGTTACACAAAAATGTGCGGAAATCACCATATCCACAGATTATCGAAAACACGAGTTAATTAAAACCGATTGCGGAAAACTGATAAACAGAGAAACATATTATATTTCAGTCCACATCCTGCAAGAAAACATGTTATATATATATCCATACAAGCCTGGATACATGTCCACAGCTTAGAGCAACAACTGTCCTTGTCATAACATGAGTTCACCACCTGTTACATACATAAAGGCCCGCATCCAGCCCGAAGCAGGACATACAAACATCATCGATCGTACATCATAAAACAACGTCAAAACACCGCCAAGGACCTCAGAGTACAGGGATGACTCTAGACTCTATCACAAAACATTCAAAATAGAAGCATCTCCAAAGCTTGCCTTCTACTGATCTTCTTGCTGCTCGGCCGCAACTCCGCGACCACCACGTCTAGCTCGACCACCTAAAAAGGGTGCAAACCAGCGGAGTGAGACAATTGAATATTGTCCCAGCGGGAAACATAACTTCCTCACCGTAGCTACAGAACCTCAGCAAGATAAACTATAACAGCAGATATCTAACAACAGGTATAACAAGAGAAGTCTAAATAAAGCAAAGCTATTCTTACCGACAAGCTTACGAGCTGTACAAAAGCATATAACCAAATATCTCTCAATGGAACATGATTGACAAGATAAGATATATCACTATGTAACATGATTATCAGGACAAGATATATTTGTCACATAACCTGAGGAAAGTAGAAGTAACCGCAAGATATAACAGATTAATCACACAATCGGGGCCTTAACCATTGTTCTGTATTTTGCTTTAGTAATTATTATATGACAGCATTACATATTTTATTTTACCCTAAGGAAATGAACCGTACTCTAAGCTATGAATGTATTCATGCTCCTTATAACACATGTCCTGAGCCATGGGCATGTTCTCCATGCTCATCACATCACCTGCCCTGAGCCATGGGCCTGTTCACCATGCTCATCACATAGCTGGGTTACGAACCTGAAACCACGCCCTAGAGGTTACAAACGAAGTTGCACTCTTACCTCCTCACTATCAGGCAACCTCGCATATTCAACGACATGCGTTCTGGGTTAACCCGTAGGCAAACCCATTTACCATCATCAGATACCGACTATGAATCTATGATTAAGACAACTACAAGATATGATTCCATTATGATTATTTAGTATCTATGCAAGATGTAACAGAAAGTAAAAAAATATAGACTTAATCATTATGCTATTATTGTAATCACATCTATCTGATCCATCTCAAGGATCCAACATTACCTGTTGCCACTTGGCCTCTTGCCAACCACCCAGATCCATCTCAAGGATCATCACATACCATGGGATTTCAATCCCTCATCATATACTGTCACTGCCTTTCCAGGATCACATCATCATCGTGGGACAAACACATCATACATACAACCTCATAGAATAATTACCCAAGTGATGTTACTCATCACATATGGCTCATAGCCCTTTCACGGCTAATCATCACCTGCGTGGTTAGAATATATCATAATTGTAGATTCAACATAAGGACTATTCTTATTATTACAAGATGGTATTCGAGATGCTATACTGATCATTTACACTATTTGGTGATCAAGTGTATTAAGCATATCATTAACAAACCATATTCATGCTTACCCTTATCTCAAGATTATACAAATAATCAAGGTATCTTCTTTATGCCAGCAGTTATGTTAAGTATACGGAACCAGCACTATTGTTACTACTAACATTACTGCCACCATCCAATACCTTCCTCATTATTACCATTATCATTGTTACCATCATTATCGTTATCACTAACAATTAAGTATAAGGATTACTTCATGCATATCATTACCACTAACTTCCTCATTATCATCACTACTACCATTATTACCATCATTATTATGATCAACATCATTACTATCATTATCATTATGGAACATCATCCATAATACACTTGCCATCACAGTATTCACATATAACCATCCCTCATAGCCTTTCATTTGACTATGCAGTACCTGCATGGTTAGCACCATTCAATAATTATAAGTTCAACATAAGGACTACGCTCACTACCATAAGATGTCATTTAAAATGCTATATGCATTCACTGATTATCATATGTGCAAGACATATTATTAAGCAACTATTTAGGTGCTTCACCTTGCTTCAACATCACTAAGTATGCAGAACAAGTGTTGTTATTACCGCTAGCATAATTTCTATGATTATCGTTAAGTGAGCAAAGAATCACCAAAGTTATCAAGGACATATATAATTTAAGCTGTTTCCATGATGCAAGGGTCCCTCACCAAAGGTATCAAACCCTCACCAAAAGAAGTGTGTCGGGCAAGGCTCACTAACACAGTATCGGGCAAGTCTACCCTCACCCAAAGCCATGGCGTGCAGCCTAGTCAGGCGTGCAACACGCAACACTGAAACAAGGGCGAGCGTGCAGCTCTGTCGATCGTGCAGCCCCAAGGCGTGCAAGGTGTGTCGGGCGTGCAGGGAACTACTGGGCGAGCGAGCAGGGTGAAACTGAGCGAGTAGGATATGTATCGGGTGAGTAGGTTGTCGGGCGACATGGGCTGGTGTCGGGCAAGCACTGATACTGGGCGAGCAAAGGGGGTGTCGGGTGAGCAAGGTGTATCGGGCGACACTGATACAGTGCAAGCAAGGTGCGTCAGGTGAGCAGAGCATCAAGCGAGCAGGATGGTGTATCACTCGCACGTCAAAGGCTATCCGTGCATCATTTTCGGGCGAGCTGAGCCCACCGGGCGAGCAGCTCCAAGCGGGCAGCCTGTCGTGCAGCTAAGGTTTGGCTCGCGTGCCCCACACAAAGTAGAGTTCTCAACCGATAGAGAGCAGGCCGTGCAAGGGGAAAACTAGAGCAAGGGACTGTCGGGTAGCACCTCCTCAAGCATCAAGAACCCAAGATTCATCACAACAAGGTCATCTAAACGAGCTCACCTTCTTGCCCAAAGTGAGAAGAGAGTCTTTCTCAAGCCACTAAGTCATGAGCTCACCTCAATCGACTAGGAAAGAGGGGTGTTGCTCATGGCACTAGGACCCAACTCACTCTTCTAAACCAAGGGGAGACAGGAGTGTTGCTCCCTAAACCCTAATCTTACATGGATCGGCCAACATGGCTACTAAGCAAGAACTAAGCTACTCACATACATATAAACAAGATTATGGAATCAACATATATGAAAAGAGAGTAGAGTAGCTAGGGTTAGAGTTATGCAACCCGCCTTAAGCTCCAAGCTCCAAGGAAGAAGAAGAGCTCCAAGCTTCAAGGGATATCGACCACCAAAGCTCCTCAAGGGTGTGTCGACCTCCAAGCTACTCCTTCAAGGGTGTATCGGCCACCACTCTTCTTCTCCAAGGGTGTGTCGGCCACCAAGAAAGAGAAAGAGGGAGTGTTTCATGCACAAGAGGGAGAGGATCTAAAGGGACCTTAAGCTAAGGAAGGAACCATCTTTATAGAAAGAAAGGGAGGAGAAAACAAGGTTGATCCATGCTAGGTGTCGTCCACCCAAGGGACACTTGTCCTAGAGTTCAAGCCACCACTCTAGCAAGCCATAAGACACTTGTCCAAGACATGCACCAAGTGTCCACCAAACAAGACCAAGCACCATGGGTGACACACCAAGCAGCTCCCTGGGTGACACACATCCTTGTTGGCCGACACAACCACCCTAGGTCGACACACTCTTCACCTTGGGCGACACAAGGCTCAACCAATGCCCAAACAAGGCACTTCAAGGCCCAAACAAGCTCAACCAAGGAACAAAGAGCTCAAACAACAAGCCCAAGCCGTCCTCTCAACCCTAGAGGAAGTAAAGAGAGAGGGGAACACCTCACAAGGGGGGGGAACTTGCTCACAAAACCCTAGACTTGGGTTATTAGCAAGTAACACCTCTAACTCTCAACAAAGCACAACCAAACCCTAATCACCACTAAAGATGATTAGCAGGCACCAAAACACCAGGGTTAAGCAAAGCAAACAGGGTAAGCCCTAAATGAAGGTTAGGGTCCTTACAATCTTATCATGTGCAATTTGCAAGTTAGCCCCTCTATTTGGGTAATTTGCACATTAGTCCCTTATTAACAAAACAATGTTCCAACATCATTAAAAAAGGATTGAAAATGAAATATAAGTTCCTCAAAAGCCTTAATTACTTTTCAAGAAATACAAGCAAGCCTCTAATCAACTTTATTAGGTAAACACCTAGGGTTAGTACATAACCCAAGTCAGGGATGTTACAAATTATCCACCCCTTACAAGGATTTCATCCCCGAAATCATCTACAAAACATATTAAGAGAAAAGAGCAGGGTATTTCCTCCTCATCTCTTCCTCTAGTTCCCACGTAGCTTCTTCAATACCACGGTGATTCCAGAGGACTTTTACAAGACTTATGTCTTTCTTTTTTGACTTTTTAATTCTTCTGTCAAGGATTGTCATAGGTCCTTCAACATAAGATATATCATTATTTAATTCTACTTCCATAGGTTGCAGAACTAATTCTGTGTTAGGATGACATTTCCTAAGCATGGAAATGTGAAACACTGGGTGTATCTTTTGTAACTTAGGTGGTAACTCCAACTTATAAGCTACCTTTCCAATCCATTCAATGATTGGATAAGGCCCTATAAACCTAGGAGCTAACTTTCCTTTCCTTCCAAATCTAAGAACTCCCTTCCAAGGTGAGACCTTGAGGTACACTCTGTCTCCAAACTAGAATTCTAAAGGTCTACGACGCTTATCAGTGTAAGATTTCTACCTATCCTATGCAGTCTTCAATTGTTGTTGTATTATTTTAATCTTCTTGGAGGTCTGTTGCACAAGATCAGGACCTAAAAGTTGATATTCACCAGTTTCATACCAACATAAGGGAGATCTACAATGTCTACCATACAAAGCTTCATAAGGTGATAGATATTGTTGTAGGCAAACTCTATCAAGCTTAGGTGCAGATCCCAACTTCCTATAAACTGAAGAACACATGCTCTAAGCAAGTCCTCCAAAGTCTGTATAGTCCTTTCTGAATGTCCATCAGTATGAGGATGAAAGGTTGTACTAAACCTTAATTGTGTGCCTAAAGCTTTATGAAGTTGCTCCCAAAAACGACTCGTAAACTGGGGACCTCTATCAGAAACAATGGTAACTGGGACCCCATGTAGTCGCACTATGTCATCTACATATAATTGTGCCAACTTCTCAGCAGAATAGGTCATTTTGATAGGTAAGAAATGTGTTGTCTTTGTCAACCTATCAACTATTACCCAGATGGAATCATGACCTTTGGCTGTTCTGGGTAAACCAACCACAAAGTCCATTGCTACATGATCCCACTTCCACTGTGGTATAGGTAGAGGCTGCATTGTTCCTGCAGGCTTCTGGTGTTCAGCTTTAACTTGCTGACACATAGGACACCGCATAACAAACTCAGCAACATCCTTCTTCAAACCGGGCCACCAATACATATCTTTCAAGTTTCGATACATCTTGGTGCTTCCTGGATGCAGCTTCTTCCAGGACTATCTTTCTTAAGTTATCCACATCCGGTACTATCATTCTATCATGATAACAGGCTACTTGATCATCTGAGTCATGTAAACCATCTCGTTTCTCACTACCATACTCTGATCTAATCTGTTGAACTGCAACATCAACTTGCTGTGCTTCCTTAATCTGTTGTCTCAGAGTTGGTTTTATATGCATCTCAGCTAACAATCCAGATAACAATGATACTCTTAACTATACATTGTCTTGTCTTAAAGAGATAAGCATATCCCTCCTAGAGCATACCAAAGAATTCAACTGTGCTCTATTTAAGGCTGGTGTTGCTGATTTCCTACTCAAAGCATCAACAACTACATTGGCCTTCCCTGGATGGTAATCAATTGTACAATCGTAATCCTTTATTAATTCCATCCAGCGGCGTTGCCTCATGTTTAGCTCATGCTGAGAAAAGATATACTTCAGGTTCTTATGGTCTGTGAAAATCTGGAATGTCTCTCCATAAAGATAATGTCTCCAGATCAAGGCATGAACTACAACAGCTAGTTCTAGATCATGTGTCAGATAATTCTCCTCATGTTTCTTAAGTTGTCGAGAAGCAAAAGAAATCACTTGTTTATCCTACATCAACACACATCCTAGTCCATTGTTAGAGGCATAACAGAAAACTATATATCCTTTCCCTTGCTCAGGTAACACAAGCACAGGTGCACTTGCCAACCTTTCCTTCAACAATTGAAACGATTGCTGACACTTGTCACTCTAGGTAAAAAGAACATCTTTCCTGATCAACTTAGTCAAGGGTAAAGCTATGGAACAAAAGTTCTTAATGAACCTTCTGTAATAGCCTGCCAACCCTAAGAAACTTCGAATCTCCGTTGGTGTCTTCGACTTCTCCCATTGCAGGACAGATTCTACCTTTTTAGGGTCAACACAAATACCTGAGGCATATATTACGTGTCCAAGAAAAGAAACTTCTGGTAACCAGAACTCACACTTGCTAAACTTAGCATATAACTTATGCTCTCTTAGCAAATTTAGAGCCTGACGAAGATGTTGTTCATGCTGCTGAGCATCTCTACTGTAGATCAAGATGTCATGTATGAAGACAAAAACACATTGATCGAGAAAAGGTCGAGAGATTATATTCATGAGTTCCATAAATGCAGGTGGTGCATTAGTTAGTCCAAACGACATAACAGTGAACTCATAGTGACCATACCTTGTTCTAAAGGCAGACTTAGGTATGTCACCATCCTTAATATGCAGTTGGTGATATCCTGACCTCAAATCTATCTTTGAGAAAATGGTTGCACCATGCAACTGGTCAAAGAGATCATCAATCCTCGGTAGAGGACACTTATTCTTTATTGTTACTTTATTTAATTGCATGTAATCAATGCACAACCGCATTGATCCATCCTTCTTTTTAACATAAAGGACCGGAGCACCCCAAGGCAAAGTACTTGGTCGGATGAAACCCTTATCAAGCAACTCTTGTAGCTATTTCATGAGTTCTGCCATCTCAGCAGGCGCCATCCTATATGGTGTTTGTGCTATAGGTTGCATGTTCGGGATTAGATTAATCTCAAAATCAATCTCTTGGGGAAGAGGTACACCTGGAAGTTCTTCAGGATTTACATCTACAAATTCCCTGACTACAGGAACTTCAATAGGATTAGAACTCTCCATGGTGGTATCTACCACATGGGCTAAGAATGCATAACATCCTTGCCTCATCAGCTTCTCAGCAACCATAGCTGACACAAGACAGGTTGGTAGAATCATTCTATCTCCTTGAAAGATCCATGTGTCACTTTCATTAGTGAATACAGCTTGCTTGGACTCACAATCCAAGACAACCTTATACCTTTCTAAGGTATCCATCCCAAGGATTACATCGAATCCGTGCATCTCAAGTGGTATAAGATCTAGTTGAATGCGATGTTCAGAAAAGAAGAGGATGCAGGGAGAACATACCTCCCGCAACACAACAGATCCCATCAAAGGAGTTTCTAACAACAAACTATCTGCTCTATGACTTGTAGTTAGGTTGCAGTCAAGAATCACTCTTCGAGTGATAAAGGAGTGTGTAGCACCCGGATCAATTAAAACAAATACGACGCAAGATATAGACATATCAGAATAAAATAATTCCATCTGACCTGCCACAACCTGAGGGTTGATCACTGCATTAGGTGGATTCATCACATAGAATCTTGCCATCGCTTGTGGTTGATTCAGTGCTCGATGACTAGGTTTTGATGATCCAGCTTGGGATGCTTGTCCACGTCCTCTAGCGTTACCTAGAAACTGTCGCCTTTGAGATCCTTGCTGGCTCTACCTTTGAGGTTGAGTTACACTCACTTCTCTGGCTCTACAATCCTTCATCAGATGCCGCATCTTTCCACATATATAACAACTTATGTTCCCTTGTTGTGGTCTGGTTGGTCATGTAACCGACATAGATGTTGAGCTACGAGCTCCTTCTAGTGGTAAACTTCATCCTCTGCCTCTATTTGATGTCCACTGCATATGGGTATTGAATCTAGGTGGTGCCATTGGTGTAGAAAACCTTGGTTTCTCGAAACCTTTGGATGAGGATCCTTGAAACTGGGGATACATCCTCTTGAACTTGGTCTATCTCTTCTCTGACACAGACCTCTCTACCCTTCTGACAGACTCCACAAAGGTAGTGAACCTTTCCCTATTCTCCAAAGCAGACACAGGGGTGGTCAACTCAGCGTTTAACCCCTTCTCTAAATGCCTAATCCTTTCTTCATCTGTAGTTTCCATGTGTGGACAGAACCGCAAAAGTTCCATGAACTTAACCTTGTATTCGCTAATGTTCATTAGTCCCTGCCTTAACCTCTCGAACTGAGAGATTTTCTCATCCAAGAACGTCTTAGGGAAGTATCTGTTGATAAATTCCCGTCGGAAAACTTCCCATTTGATCTCCACACCTGGCCTTTTCCCTTCCTACATGGTCCACCAGTGACCAAAACTCCCCTTGAGAAGATACACATCATGTCTAACCTTCTCTGCTTCTGGGATGTTCAAGATTCTAAAGGCCTTCTCTAGTTCAGTTAGCCACAAGTCAGCATCTGATGGGTCAGTTGTTCCCATATATTCTGTGGCTCCAACTCGGCGAAGTTGTTCAAACGTCTTGCTGAATCCTTGTCCTTCTGGATGGGTAGGTGCCCTAGGTACAGGTATAGGCATCCTATCAGTCATATGTGTCATGGCAGTCATGAACTGCCCAAACATGGCTTGGAAGGCTGGGTTCCCCATGTCAACTGGATTGAATTCGGGTGGTTCAGGCACATGTTCCTCTCTTTCTTTATTTCTTGCATCTTCTCTAGGTACATCGACACTACTCTCAGCAACATGTTCCTCATGTGACCCAGACATCTTTAGTTTTATCTTCTCCTCCTATATGTGCAGAAGACACTATCGCATATACTGGAAGACACTAGAACAGACTCAACAACCCTAGTACTATGTCTCTGTAGACTCAGTGAACCTAGAGCTCTGATACCACTAATTATGATACCCCGTTCGGACAAAACGTTATTAACGATGCGGAAGCGATTAATTAGCAGCATAATTACTAAAAATTAAAAACTTTTGTAAAGAGATCCACAAACTATAAAACACTTTCATAAAGAAACAAGGTAAGTTATTACAAGCTGATTCATCAGTACATCTCTGTATTATCTCATCTCGAGAGTCACAAGCATCAACTGCCCTGTTAAACTATACATAAGAAGTATACAAAAAAATCTCAAGACATTAAGCCAAAATCTCAGATATATCAAACTATCTACTGACTCCTAGGACCTGAGAGTATAGAGACGGCACATAGGACTTCCCTATATACAAGACCTAATAGATAGTGTCTCCACCTAAGGATCACTGTTGTCCCTGATGTTGCTGTTGTTGCTGTTGTTGCTGCTCACCCACTGAAGGGTTTCTCCTTCCTCGGCGTCTACCTAAAAAGTTGAATCCCACGGGGGTGAGACAATTGAAAATTGTCCCAACGAGAGTTATAACTCTCCGCTAGAAGCATTGTTATTGCAGATAATGGAATAACACTGAGCAGTAATATTATAATTATCTGACAATAGGAAATTCATTGAATAAACTAAATAGAGCAATATTCTCTAAGCAATCATTTCAATTATAACTTGATTGCATAGCAAGACATTTAATCAATAAGGAATATGAAGAACATGTATACTAATTGTACAACTAGGACATTATAAACAATGTATTATCAATCATTATTTCTCATAGTTCAACCTAAGCAAATATGCTACATGGCTGATTACATTTTACAACCATACTTATGCCCTGAGGAGATGAGGTATACTTCTCATACTCCAACCGACCATTATGAAATCGCAATCGGTACCATACATAGGTCATCAGAAGAGTCAGATTCCTATGACCTCATCCTCCTCACTCAGTGTGAGGAACAACATGTCGGACATCTTATGTCTCTGCCTTAATAGCTTTCCAGGGTATTCTGGCAACTTCGCTATTAGAGTTACAATGGCATGTTGTACTCTCTTCGCCATTGAGGGATTTCTTGTTTATCTCACATTGATGCGGCATTAACAACATCATCGGGAGATTAGTGATACATCATCCCGGTATATACATATAATGAAGGATTGAGAGATTAATTGTTCATCTCACATCATTTCCCCCATTAGGACGTAAGGATATTCGCGTCCATAACCCCCACATACTCAAAAGTATGCTCTCCAGGAGTTCCCTTAGGAAAACTTGTTTCACCATCATCTAACTTCTGACGATGATGGATCTATGGTCAGGGCTCTACATTATATCATTATACTTGATTGTTTAAGTACATTATGGCATTCTTTTAGCATCAGGCATGTTTTCAAACATAAACCATTAAAATAATTGCTATAAAGAAAGAGTACTAATTGTATCAAGTTCATTTCACATCTTGTTAACATTGGGATCTCAATCCCTAACCATCTCATCATTATGATTCAAGAATATGTGTGTTCAAACCCTTAAATCATCAAATAACTTGTTACCACTTTAATAGGTAACTTAATGCCATTAAGCCATTTAACAGTGTAAACATAATAGTAAAGATGTAGGTATTTCATATGGCTCATACATCCTATCAGTCTCATTTGTTACCTTTCAATAGGCAACATAGCATATCATTACTTTCAAAGCTTATAATGTGCTTTCAATGAATATGGAATCATACCTCTTACCTGGCTATGCTCACTATTTCATAAAAATCTGCATGACTAATACAAATGATAACATGCACATTATTTCTATATTAGAACAATGCAAAACAAAGATAACTTCACTATTCAAGGGTTGCACCACTATGCCCTTACTAGGGTTAGGGTTTCCCTTTTCAATTCAATTAGGGTTAACCAACCCCTTTTTGCTCAATGAGGAATAGTGATTCCTCATTTCATTATCTTAATCATAGAGCTTCATATTATAAAGCATAACCCAAGATTAGGGTTTCACACTTTTATTCACCTTGATTGGAATTAGGGTTTACTATTCACATCACATCACCTTGATTTAGGGTTTACTATTCATATCACATCACCTTGATTTAGGGTTTACTATTCATATCACATCACCTTGGGTTAGGGTTTCCTATTCACATCACATCACCTTGATTCAGGGTTTACTATTCATTTCACATCACCTTGGGTTAGGGTTTACTACTCACATTGAATCACCCTTGATTAGGGTTATCATTAACATCACACCATTAGGGTTTACTATTCACCCTAAGTAGGAGTGATCTACAAAGTAACTTTGATTAAGGTTTACCATGTCATCATTATGAATTAAGATCACATCATCATCATGCATTAGGGATACTTCCATTATTACCCTCAATTTAGGGTTAGGATTCATTAACCATCATAATTAGGGTTTTCATGAACTCACTATGAAGGATCATACCCTAATTAGATATTCATCCATATTGGGAGTCCATTACTTGATCAACATTCATATACAAGTCTTTTCTCTCTCATCCCCTATTGGATGATATTAGATTCAGCCTTGATTAGGTTAAGTCAACTCAATCATGAAAGATAATTGACTTCATGGTTTATATCATTACCATTGTAATCATTAGATCTTAATTACTTCATGGGTTTCAATCATACTATCCCATTAAGGTATAAGTACCATGATCACCTTTGATTACATCATGTATTAATTAACTAATCACTTTGTCCTTTAACCACTTTAAGTACCCATGGGGTTTAGGATAATCAACCATCAAACGATCTTGACTAACTCAGACCTCAAACGGTCTTGCATACTAAACCTCCAAACGGTCTAAGACCATTTGGACCTTCATGCGGTCTTGGTCTACCCTTGAGACCGTTTGGTAAAGTGGACCTTCAAGACCGTTTGCTAAAGTGGTCCTCCAAGACCATTTGGTAAAGTGGTCCTCCAAGACCGTTTGCTAAAGTGGTCCTCCAAGACCGTTTGCTAAAGTGGGAGGTGAAGACTGTTTGCTCGTGGTTGACTTTTGAAACCACATGGACACAATCGGTTTTGAAACCGCATGCACTGAACCGATTTTGAAACCGCATGAACCTAAATGATTTGGGATCGTTTGGTCCCAAACGGTCTTGAGACCATTTGGACTCAAACGGTCACGAGACCGTTTGGTCCAAACCACCTCAAAACCGCATGGACCAATTATGGTTTCAACTCCTCAAATTGAATTAGGGTTTCCAATGGTGATCCCCTCAACGATTCAATACATGTTATCAATCATCAATTGGACCTATCATCATCATTCAATTGAGTTAATTAGGTCAACCTTCAACTGATTTGACCCTCAATTGACCCTCAATTGGTCATCAATGAGGGCTTGAATCAATTGGAATAGGGTTTGGAATCGATGGCCCTTCAACATTAATCAATGTGAGTCTAATTGATTTGAACCCATTGAACCATCATCCAATTTGGTCATGACCTGACCCCAAACGGTCTTGGGATCGTTTGGTGAGCTCCAAACGGTCTTGAGACCGTTTACCCAAGCCAACACCAAAAACCAAGTCAACCAATTATGGATTGGATCATTAGGTTGATCACCAAATCAGCAATTGATTGTACTTCAACTTAGAACCTTTGGATCTTCAATTGGTCAACCATGCTTAACCCTAGACATCCAAAGGGTCTTGGGTCATCACCAAACAGTCTTGAGACCGTTTCGGTGATCCCCAAATGGTTTTGAAACTGTTTGGGTCACTCAACCCAAATCTCAAACTTATTCAATTATCAAATCAGCAATTAACCCAATTAGGGTTTAGATGGTTGATGGACCTTTAATTAGTGAACCACTTGGAGTTAATTGATAATTATTGATAGATGATTAGTCTACATTATTCTCAACAGACCTCCAAACGGTCAACACTTGGTCAACACCACCAAACATTCTTGGATTGTTTGCTTCTATGCGGTTTGGATGAAACCGTTTACAAACAAACGGTTTGAAATCGTTTTCTCCCAAACGGTTTGGGAAACCGTTTAAGCAACAAAACCAAATCGTTTGCTAAAGTTATTTTCTTTGGATAATCATCAAAGTTAACATCATCATCTTATTCCTAAGAACAACCAAGAACTGTTGTTGTTCTTCACGGAAGTTATATCAATTAACCAAAAGACTACTAAAGAAGAAAATAGCCAACGATTATTAAAGAGATGGATGCATTAGCAATGCTTAAGGGTTAGAGTTATAAAACCCGCCTTAAGAACTGATCCAGAGCTCCAAGATCCGAACCTTTAATGGTGGATTGAGCTCTAGTAGTTGTCCAAGGTTCGTTCTTCAATCTTTGGATGGACAAGATGGCTAGAAAAGGAAATCGTGTGAAGAACACCATGAATCTAACCTTTTTTTATGGTTTCCACCATGAATTCGAGGTAGGAGATGATCAAAACTTAACAAGCTAGTTTGGTCTTCCTTCCTCTGGTCCAGAGCTCTCCCTTGGTCGGCCAAAGCAAGGTGATGAAGAAAAGAACTAAGGGAAACGATCTTTGGGTGTTGTTGGAAAAGATACATATATATATATATATTTATGGATTTTCAAGGTAAATGGAAAAAGTGGATTATTTCCTTTTATCTTACAAATATATCCACCAAGTCCTCCTCCACTTATTCACTACGTGGCCACCTTCTAAACCCTTGCAAGAATTCTCAAATATCCAAGGTTTAAAGGAAAAGAACTAAGCACCTTAAAGAGTTATGTGTTAATATCCATCCTTTTTATTAGATATTGCTTAATATTAAATTAATGTGAATAACTTCCACTTCAACCAAGATTTTGTTGGTGCCCAAGCATGGCACAATCTTGTACAAACTATTTCAAACCCATCCTCCAACTTTTGGTTGAAGGGATCCATAATTAATATATTTCTTTTTGCATTAAGTTGTATTAAAGTGTCATTTGTGCTTAAATCTTGATTATTACAATATCAAGATTCTCTCTCCTCCATCATCATTCAAATGAGGCACCCCTCTCATTTTCTTTGCTCTACTTGATGCCAAGAAACATGAGAGACCCTCTAGAGGTGATATATTACATGTTGAACCCTAGGTTTTTGGTAATTTGCGCATTACACCAAAACTAGGTTTTTATTACACAAGGATTGTTCTACAAGCTTTATCTTGGTGCCAAAGCTTGTGGAAACCTTAACACTACATCATATTAATCCTCATGATGTCTCAACATCAGAGGAACATCTTATCATGTGCAATTTTCAATTTAACCCCTCTATTTGGGTAATTTGCACATTAGTCCATTATTAACAAAACAATGTTCCAACATCATTAAAAAAGGACTGAAAATGAAATATAAGTTCCTCAAAAGCCTTAATTACTTTTCAAGAAATACAAGAAAGCTTCTAATCAACTTTATTAGGTAAAACACCTAGGGTTAGTACATAACCCAGGTCAGGGATGTTACATCATCTCTATCAAGTTGGCAGTGTTGGACATGGGTGTGTCCATCAGCTTCATGTTCTCCATTCCAAAGTGTTTGAGTAGTTCATTGGTGTACTTGCCTTGGTCGATGAAGTTTCCATCTTTGGTTTGCTTGATTTGGAAGCCGAGGAAGAAAGTAGGTTCACCCTTCATGCTCATATCGAACTCACTCCGCATAAGAGAAATAAACTCATTGCAAAGATCAAGATTAGTCCTGCCAAATATGATATCATCAACATAAATTTGAATGATAAGAAAATTGCTAGAAGTTTGTTTTAGAAATAGAGTATAATCGAATTTGCCCATGACATATCCATTGTCTAACAAAAAGTTCTTTAATTTCTCATACCAAGCTCGAGGTGCTTATTTGAGTCCATAGAGAGATTTTTGTATCAAATAAACATGGTTAGGTAGCTTATCATTTTCAAAGCTCAGAGGTTGAGCAAAAACTCCTCGATTGTACCATTCAAAAATGCACTTTTAACATCCATTTGATATAGCAAGAAATTTTTATAACTAGCAAAGGCAAGTAGCATTCTAATAGATTCAAGTCTAGCAACAGGAGCATAAGTTTCATCAAAATCAATACCTTCATGCTGATTGTAGCCTTGAGCCACTAACCTTGTTTTGTTCCTTACCACCTTGCCATTTTTGTAAATCTTGTTGCGATAGACCCACTTGGTGCCAATGATTTTTCTATCACTTGGTCTTGGCAATAGAGTCCACACACGGTTCTTCTCGAACTACTATAGTTCCTCCTGCATGGCTAGGATCCACTCATCATCTCCAAGAGATTCCTTGATGTTCTTTGGCTCTAGCTGTGAGATGAAGGCACTGTATGCTTGTTCTTTGTTGTAGGTAGCTCGTGTCTTCACTCTCTCGAATGGGTTGCCAATGATTGGCTCTTTGGTATGATTCTTTGCGAAGCAAGGAGTGGGATCCTTCTTCTCTTCATTTTCTACTTCAACCACCTACTTACCTTTGTTGTCGATGCTGAGATCTTTCAAGATAGGAATTAAGTCATCTACAATATCATTATCAACAAAATTCTTTCCAATAGTAGGGTTAGATTCAATAAACTTAACATTAATAGATTCTTCAATTTTAGACAGTTCAATATTGAAAACTCTATAAGCCCTACTTGTAGTGCTATAGCCTAGGAAGAAAGCCTTGTATGATTTCAGATCAAACTTGTCGAGAGAATCCTTCATGTTTAAAACAAAACAAGGACATTTGAAAATGTGAAAGAAATCGATGGATGGATTTCTACCACGCCACAACTCATAGGGGGTTTTCTTCAAAGAAGGATGCGTAAAAACTCGATTATGCACAAAGCAAGAGGTGCTAACGGCTTCAGTCCAAAACTTCTTAGGAATGTCATATTCTAGAAGCATGGTTCTAGCCATCTCCTATAGAAACCTATTCTTTCTCTCTACTACCCCATTTTGTTGAGGTGTACGAGGAGAAGAGAAATTGTGTGAGTAACCAGATTTTTCACAAAAATGCTTAAAAAGATCATTTTCAAACTCTCCCCCATGGTCACTGTGGATAGAAACAATCCGGAAAGAAGCATCATTTTCAACTCGTTTACAAAAGCTCGAGAAAACATCGAGAGTATCACTTTTAGAAACAAGAAAGAATGTCCAAGTATAGTGAGAGAAATCATTGACAATCACAAGACAATACTTGGAACCACGAAGCATTTGAGTTCTCATAGGTCCGAATATATCAATATGAAGAAGCTCAAGCGCTCTTTTGGTAAAGGACTCCTTTGGATTTGAAGGAGGACTTGGCTTGCTTGCCTTGTGTACAAGGTTGGCATTCCTCATCCTTTTCAAAATTCAATTTTGGAAGTCCCCGAACCAATTCCTTTTTGCTCAATTTCTTCATTTGATGCATATTCACATGACCCAACTGGCGATGCCAAAGAGAAATATCATTTTTATCCACATCCAAGCATCTATCAAGTACAAGATTTAGAGAATCAAGCACAATAACACAAAGATTACCATTTCTAGTTCCCTTATATATAACATTGTAAGTGAGGGAATCTAGAAGCAAACATTCTAAAGAAGTAAATATAAAAAGATAACCATTATCACAAAGTTGGCTTACATTTATCAAATTGTGATGTAGGCTATCAACAAGCAAAACATTTTTAATACTTAGCTCATTGCCTACTTCACCCTCACCTATTACCTTATCTTTTTTGTTGTCCCTGAAGGTCACCGATCCTCCTTTCTTTTTCATGAATTTGTTGAAATGGCTGATTTCACCTGTCATATGCTTTGAGCAGCCACTATCAACAATCCACCTTCTTTTGACCTGCATGAAAGAAGGATGTCAGTATCCAACTCAAACTTTGGGATCCAGGGTTATCTTGGGGATCCATTTCATCTTTGGGTTGGTCCCCTTTGGCTTGTAAGGACAACAAGTAGAGTAATGATCATCACATTTACAATGAGCACATACCATTGGGTTCTTAGAGCCAGAAGTCTCTCCATGAAAGAAAATAGGTTCCATACTCTTCTTATTACCCTTACTCTTATTCTTATTCTTACCCTTAGGAGCAGTCCCATCATGTCCTAAACCACTAGTACCAATTTGTTTGGTAGAGTGTTCTAGGATAGCATTAAGGGATTTCTTTCCGATAAGAAACTTTTGCAAAGAAAATCTTAACTTAGCATTATCATCACTAAGGTTAATGATAGTAGAAGATAAACTAGCAATATCATCTCTAGCATGCAATAGGTCGACCTCTAAATAGAGGGCTTTAGTATGAAAAGAATCACACTCTAAAGTAGTGCTATCTACCTCATTACTTTGCAAAATAGGTCTAGATGATAGATCATTAATTTGAGCAAGAAACTTAGCATTTTCAGATTTAAGCAAAAGAATTTCTTTTTTATAAGCATGAGTTTCTTGCTTCCTAGCTTCATCAATGAGATTAAGTTCTACATTTTCAGTTTTAAGAACATCAATCTCATCTAGGCATTTTTTGTTATCTTCCTTAAGAGAAGCAATGGTATTAAGATAGACACCATTCTCAACCTCTACTCCATTGTATTGGAGCTCAAGATCAAGAAATTGCCCTTGCAAAGAATCAATGCTATCAAGATGCAGCTTTTCATTTTGATCAAAAATCTCAATTTTAGCATAAAGATCATCTATTATCTTTCCTAACCTTTTCTTTTTAGATTTTCATTTAGTAAAAGATGATCGACAAGCATTAAGCATATGAATAAGAGTTTCTTTAGACAACTCATGCAAATTGACTTCACTTACCTCACTTACCTCACCTACATCATCACTTGTAGAGGCCATGAGAGTAAGGTGGCATTCTCCATCTTCAAAGCTAGAAGAACTTGATGAAGACTCCTCCCAAGCTGCATGAGCTGCATCTTTGCTTCTTCTTCCTTTCTTCTCCTTTCTCTTATATTTGCCTTCTTTCTTGTACTCCTTGTCCTTCTTGTGGATGCTCTTGTGGTGGATCTTCGTGGCCTTGGGGCAATCACTCTTGTAATGGCCTTTTTGGCCACATTCATAGAATCTAGGAGTTGATGAATAAGACTTCTCCTTGAAGTGTTTGCCTTTGGAGTAGTTAGCTTCATGCTCATTTGGGCCTTCATCTTCACTTGAGGAAGGAGTAGGGGACTTGAGAGCAAGTTGTTTCTGCCAACCATCTCTTCAATTTGAGCTTTGAAGGTTGTGTCCTTGATCTTCTTGGACTCATTCTCTTCTCTCTTTTCTTCTTCTTCTTGCTTATCAAGCCTTGGCTCATGAGCTTGAAGGTTGCCAACCAGCTCCTCGGTTGACAATTCACTAAGCTTGTACACTTCTTCAATGGATGTAACCTTCGGCTCCCATCTCATTAGAAGAGATCTTAAGATCTTTGAGTTGATTGTGCCTTTATCTATCACACTACCAAGGGCTGCCAATCCATTGATGATCACATTAAGCCTTGTGTACATGTCTTCCACTCTTTCATTCTTGCCCATCTTGAAGTTCTCAAGTAGACCACCAAGCATGTAGATCTTGGCTTCCTTCACTTGCTCCGTTCCTTCATAGGTGACACATAGCTTGTTCTAAATTTCATGTGTGGTGTCCCAAAAGGAGATCCGGTTGAACTCGGATGGGGTGAGGGCTACATAAATGATGCTCACATCTTTGGCATTGAGTTGAGCTTGCTTAATTTGGGCTTCCGTCCATGAGGAGATTTCCCCCTTTGGATCTTCATACTTTAGATGCACCACCTTCCACATCTCATAGCTTACTCCTTGGAGATAGAGTTTCATTCTTCTCTTCCAATAGAGGAAGTTGGTGTCGTCGAAGACTGGAGGTTGCATGGAGAAGCTTCCCTACAAGTTGAGAGATCCAAGTGCTAAATCGCCCATCTTCTCCTACTTGTGGAAGTAGCCTGGAGAAGACCTGATCTGATACCACTTGTTGGATCAAGGGCTCTAGAGGGAAGGGTGAATAGAGCTTCAAAAATTTCATAAAATGAATTAGACCACCAAATTATATTATGTGTAGAAACTTAAACATACAACCAATTTGAGATCCTAACTAACATGCATAGAAAGGGTGAGAGACAAGGAAGAACTTACACTTCAACAAAGTGGTTTAGAGTGGATCCACACTTCAAACTAGAAGTGAGTCAGTCCACTACCTAAAGGTGGTTAGGCTCTAGGACTTTGCAATCTTGATGCTCTTATATTCATTCATAATATTATAAGACAAAACCACATTCATCCAAGGACTTAATACCTCAAGCAAGGATCTTCAACCTACTGAAGGGACTTACCCACTTGAACCAGGGAGTCTTCAGCCTTCAACAAGGACTTACCCACTCCATCTTCACGTCTTTGGCCTTCAAGGAATTACCTATCCTTCTTGAACGTCCGCCTTGCCTATCTCCTTCACTCAGAGATCTAGAACACATGCTTTCTTCAACCTTGAAGAACAACAACTCCTTCTCCTTCACTTGGAGAAGATTTTCAACCTTTTCTTAAATAGGAAAGGGGGTAGGAAGATGGAGGTGGAGATATTTACATGGATACAAGGGGTAGCTCTCTTACAACATATCCTAACTCATTGATACTCATAGATTTGACTTGAAGGTAGAGTGAGAAAGGGGCTCAAAGGTGTACAATACTCTCAACTAAGAAAGAACCAAACATATATGGAATGAGAAACCTTGGAATGAACTCCAAGTGGTCCTATTTATAGAGGGGTGCCCCTTTGAGTTTGGGAACACTTAGGGTCAAATTATAGCCATTTTTTCCCAATGTAACGAATCTATTTTTGTCCAAATAAGTCACCAACAGTCACAATCACTTTTTTTGCAATTTCTATACAATGCATTCGGTCGAGTTTCAATAAAGGTAACTTGACCGATTGGGTAAAAGACAAACCCAATTTTCAAACCATCGGTCGAGTTTATCCTGAGGAAACTAGACCGACCAATGAAAGTTATGTTTGGTCAGTAACCCGATCGATCGATTTCTGTGAATGCACAACTCAACCGATGCACTCTCCAAAAAATTGATCTAGTAGATCTGTCGAGATTGTAACTCGACCGATTAACAACCTATGATCGATTTTCTAAAGTGCATCAAAAGTGATTAAACCTTGGTTCAAAGTGTCCCAATCAATTTTCTCATATTAGTTACAAGTCATATCATCAATACAAGTGATTGCAAAAATCTTATAAGTTCATTTACATGGATTTCCTTTTTTTTTTAAAGTGGGACCGAAGTCATTTTATTAACTCAAATCTTTTTGTGCTAGTACAATGACTTCATTATCAAAGTTATCTATGCGGGAAAGGGAAAAATCTAACATGCGTGCCTTAATGGCTAACAGATGGCTGACTCTATTTGCCTCACGGTACACATGATTCAGGTTCATGGCGTTAAAATCTAACGTAGCTTCCACAATCTGCATGACGACGTGGTCCTCGTATCCTCTGCCATAGTGGCCCACCTTGATGTCTCTTACCAGGTTCATGCTATATGTTTCCACCAATAGATTTGTAAAACCCAGCCTGCGGGCTTCCTTCAGCGCACCTCTCATCGCCATTGCTTCCGCCATAAAAGCTGAGGTAGCGTGTCCAAGCTACAACTGGATTGTTGCCTTGATCGTCCCTTGACCATCATGTATGATTGCACCTCCAAATGTTGTTGTTACGTACTTCCAACTTGCGTCCACGTTTAGTTTAAAAGCACCTCCCCCCGGCGGCGTCCACGAGGTGTTCCTTGGCAGCGTTGCCCTTGGTCCCGCCGCGTTCATCCTCCGTGTCTGGTGGTTCTGGTAGTCACGAACTAGGTTGGTGAAGATGGCCACCAATGTCGTCTCGTAGAATGGTTTCTCTTCAAATAGAAACTTGTTCCTCTCCGTCCATGCTATCCACAACATCGTCGCAAGTTCCTCAACCACCTCCTCCTTGTCATGATTAGTCAGAACGTGTAGCAGGTCCGCCGTGTTCGCCACCAGCTCGGTGACGCCGTGCAGCTCCTCCCGCCGCATGCCCATACTCATTTCGCATAGTCGCATCGAAGAACCGTGTGTAGGTCATCTTCCTCCACTTGTTTACATCGTTGGCAGATGTTAGTTTCCATGACCTGCCTTCTATAGAGCGTACTCATCGTTGGGAGTGCTTGCTTGCATAGCCGCCACACAAAGTGTACAAGTTTGGGTGGCCACTTCTTCTTCCACAGCTTGTCTCACTCGTGTCCTTCTGTCACCGGTGCGCCGATGTTGCCCTTTGTGATATACTCGTAAACCGAACAGGTGGTGAGTTCTCCTCTTGAATCGGGTTCCCATACAAGCTAGTCTTCTTCCGCGGATGCGCTGATCGGAATGTTGAGAATCCTCTCATGTAGTGTGGGCGGTAGTACCATTCGGACGCACTCTTCATTCCATGAACCTTCTGTTTGCTTAATGAAAAATTGGACGTGGTGTCCCTCGCTGAGTTGGTCCTCCTCTCCCTCGGTTTGCCGAGCATGTAGCCTGCCATAGTGACCGGGTATCCATCTATCGCTGAAAGTGCGAATTGTCATCCCCCTGCCAATGCGTCACATGAAGCCCTCCCTAATATGTTGCATGGACCCTTGGATGCTCCGCCATGTGTAGCTCGGTCCATGACCCACGCCAGCGTCAAGGATATCTTTTCTTGGGAAGTACTTGGATTTTAGGACACGTCTAGCTAGAGAATATGGGTTTGTGGCTAGTCTCCACCCTTGCTTTGCCAATAAAGCTAGATTGAAAGCCTTCAGATTACAAAATCCCAAACCCCCGTCACCTTTCGGCTCACAAAGCGCTTCCCAGCTGATCCAGTGTATTTTTCGTTCCCCCTCTTTGACACCCCACCAGAATCTCGCAATCATCCTGCAAATCTCCTCTAATAAGCCATATGGAATTTTAAACACATTCATGTAGTAGGTCGGTATGGCTTGGATAACCGCTTTTATGAGGACCTCCTTTCCCGGTTTTGATAATAGTTTTTCTTTCCAGCCTTGTAGTTTCTTCCATATCCTATCCTTTATTGAACTGAAGACCTGTTTCTTGGATCTCCCCATCGCCATAGGTAGTCCCAAGTACTTTGCATGAAGGTCTACTAATTTCACCTGCAGACTCCTTTTGATACAATCCCTTCTGTCTTGTTTTACATTAGCACTAAAGGCGACTTCAGATTTCTCGTAGTTGATCTTTTGTCCCGACGCTCTTTCATATTGGCTGGTAATCTCAGCTAGATAAGAGCACTCCTCTTGGGTCGCCCTTGTAAACAGGATGTTGTCGTCTGCAAAGAAAAGATGTGACACTCTTGGACCGTTTCTACTGGCCCTTGCTCCATGTAAACATCCATCCCTGTTTTCTTTGAGAAGGGAAAAAGAGAAAATTTCAGCGCAAAAGAGAAAAAGATATGGGGATATAGGATCACCTTGGCGTAGACCTCTTGTCAGTTTTACAGTTCCCATCCTCTTTCCATTGATGACGATTGAGTGTGAGACGCATTCTTGTACTTTTGACCTCCATAGGATCAGGATGCCCATCTTCTCCATGTCTTTGTCCATAAATTCCCATTCAATTTTGTCATATGCTTTGCTCATGTCCAGTTTGAGCGCCATGATTCCTTCCTTCCCTTTCTTTTTCTTCTTCATCATGTGGAACATCTCATAGGCTACCAAGGCATTGTCGGTGATCAGCCTCCCTTGTACAAAAGCACTTTGGTTTTTAGAAATCATCTTATTTAGAAGAGGTTTTATCCGATTAGCAAGCACCTTAGTTATGATTTTATAAGAGACATTGCAAAGGCTTATCGGGCGGAACTTAGAAATTTTCTTTGGTTGTTGCACTTTTGGTATGGGCACTATGTCTGTCTTATTGATGTTATCCAACCTCTTCTTCCCCCTCCACCAATCCTGGACAAATTTAATGACGGATCTTTTAACTATATCCCAGAAACTTTGGTAGAAGACCGCCTTCATTCCATCAGGCCCTGGTGCCTTGTTAGGATGCATTTGTTGGATAGCACCCCATATCTCCTCCTCCGTAGGAAGGCTGTCTAACATCGAGGTTTCATCAGCCGTGAGGACGCTGTCCAACCCATAAAAAATGTGATCATCTATCATTGGCTTCAACGTCTTAAACAGGTCTTCGAAAAAATCAACCGTAATCTTCTTTACCTCTTCCGGTTCTTGCCTCCAATTCCCTTGGTCATCCATCAACCCTGCAATGTGATTTCTGTTTCTCCTCTAACTCGCCTTATGGTGAAAGTAGCTGGTGTTTTTGTCCCCATCCCGCATCTCATTAGCTCTTGCTCTCACGTGCTAATAGCTTTCTTGTAGTCTGAGCAATTCATGCACCTCATTAGATAACCGTTTACATTCCCTCAACATCACATCATCGGGCGGCCTGTTTTGTGCTTCTTGAAGGTTTTCTTCAGCTTTCTGTAGTCTTTTATTAATATTGTTGAATTTATCATCAGCCCATTTTTCTAATTTCTCCCCACAGTATGTCATCCTTTCATGTAAGTCACATCCCAGTGCCTCGTTCCAGGATTTCTCAATCACTTGTCTACAGTCCGGGGCCGACAACCACATAGTTTTGAATCTGAATTTTTTCTCATATTTTTCCTCCTGCCTTGATTGCGTAGCTGTGATAAGGATGGGGGCGTGATCCGAAAACTGTATCGGGAAGTGACGTACGCTTCTAACCTGATAAATGTTGCACCATTGCTGATCTGCCAAAAATCTGTCCAGACGCGCCTTCATCCTGGTTTCCTTCTTTTTTCCTCGGTGCCATGTGAAGATGTTTCCTTGGTAGCCCATATCCTTCAGTTGACAATCTTCTATGGCCTCTCTGAAATTCCTCATCTGCCATTCAGCTATGTTCTGTCTGCCCTGTTTTTCCTCATCTTTTATTATTTCATTAAAGTCTCCCCCTAGAATTTTGGGAAGCTGGGATGATCCACATATACTTCCCATAAGATTCCAAGTGGATTGTCTTTCCTGCACCGCTGCCCATCCATAGATACCCATGAAACCAAACCTGTTAGAATCCCCATCACCTCCCACCTCTGCATAAATATGGTGATCAGAGAAAGATACCACCTTCACCGTGTCCCCCCTCCACCACAGACCCAGACCACCTGCTTTTCCCACACTGTCCACTCTAAAACCATTCTCAAACCCACAACTCCTCCTCAGTTTCTCTTGTTCCTGGCTTCTCGTCATGGTTTCCGATATGAAAACCAAATCGGGCATTTCTCTCCAACATCTATCCCGGAGAGACGAGTCCAGTCCAAGGGTGCCCAACCCCTGGACATTCCAACATAAAATTTTCATTGCTCTTCACAGACCCAGTCTGTGCCTAGGTCTGCTACTTGGAATTCAGCTTCCACTATTGGAACTCCGACTCCTCTACCCTTCTTGCCACATGTGTATTCCTCTGTGTCCACCTCCATTTCCCCCAGAGAGTCCTCCCTATTTCGTTTGCCTCCTGATTTCCACTGATGACTCCTTCCTTCGGTACTCTTCTGTGACGGCAGTCTTCTTATGCACGCAATATGCTCCCTACGTCGGCGGAGTCTCCATTCTCGGCTCCCATTATTTCCCACCCCCACATGGAAGGGGGGCATGTTCGATTGTTGATGTCGTGCCTGCAGTTCCTCCCTACCAATGTTGCGTTCACCTTCCTTTTGTAGTGGTTCTGTTGTGATGGTTTCATGCACCCGTTCCATTGTGTTATCTTCCTCGAACAGTGAACGTATGTAGTTCCCACCTTCATGGTTGTCAATGGCTGATGGCGGTGGTGGTTCCATCTCCGGCAGTGTCTCAGGTATCAACTGCAATTTTTGAGTCACTCTCTTCTGTCTGCTATCCCTGCTTGGTTCCTTCATCTTCTCTTTTCCCTTCAGTCGATTCATATATTCAGGCCCCATGAATTACCTCCATGCCTCTTCTTCGAGCTCAGTCCTGTTGTCCGCTCGACCGCCGTCCACAACATTGGGTCTGGTCATCTCTGTTGCAGCTGATCTGCCTGTGGTCTCCCCCGGCTACGCGTCACTGATTCCCGTTTGTATCGTTGCCGTCCGCTGGTCTCCTTCTCCTGTGAGTGTCGACTGTTTCTGTTGTTCAGTCCCAGCCTGGCTCGCCGTTCCCGCTTTCTCCACCGGCTTCTTGACAAAGACAATGGGGCGTTTGGGGTCCGCTGTCCCCCTGAGTTCCTCCATGACTGGTTTAATCCATCTTTTCACCGGTGACGCCTTCACCCACGGCCCCCAAATCCTCAGTTGGTTCGGTTCTTCCTCTTCTTTGTTGCAACCTTTGTCGGCATGACCTATGATCCCACATAGGAAGCAGTATGTTGGCAGCCTCTCGTATTTGATGTCAATTTGTATCATCTTCCCATCTTTGTTTCTTATCTTCTGACTCTGCCGGATTGGCTTTGTTACGTCGACCTGTACTCGAACCCGACAGTAGGAATCCCATCCCCAGTTGGATTGGTTGACCTCTTGGACCTCTCCTATCTTCGTTGCGATCAACCGTACCTCCTCTTCAAACCTGTACCCTAGTGGCAAGTTATATAGACGAACCCAAAAAGGGCATATCTTTAGCTCTACTTCCAGCGGGGTTTCTTCAGCGCGACTCTCCTTTATCACCAGCAACCTATTATCAAAGTCCCACGGTCCTTCCTTCATCACCTTCTCACAATCTTTCCAGTGAACAAACTATATTACGAAGATGTTATTTTCTATTTGGCAGAACATTGCCTCCCGCCTAAGCCCCCACGCTCCGAGGAGCGTTCTGGTCATCGCCGGGAAATTGTATGGCCTTTCTGTCATCAACCGCCCCACCAGGGCTAATTTGATGTGTTCTCCATTCATCTGCACTTGAGTTCGCCTGAAATTGATCACTTCCTCCTCCGTTTCGTCCTCCACCGAGAGTCCTGTGCATCTCACACTCAACACGTCCGCCATCATGGACGGAGGGAACCTGCAAAACAAACAGAGATCAGTGTCGCGGTGTCCGTGGAGGAAGGCTCGCACAGCGCCGTCGCACACCCTCAGGATCGCCGCAGCAAAACCCTAGACGCAAGACGAGAGTTACTGTGTGCCATAATATACATGGATTTCCTAAAAAGCACACTTGTATAACTTTTGACTTGAACTTGAGAAAATTAGGGCTTGACCAATTTGATCCTTTTCATGTACCTAACACCTGAAATCAATCTTGAATACACATATTAGATGCATATGAATGGAATGGTTAAGTCATTATCAAAATATGGACAATGTATAACCTCTAGGTCAACAACACTCAACTATGAATCATTTCTGAGCAAAGGAACAATTAACCCAAATCCCCTCCTGTATCACTCACATGAGCTACATCCACACCCAAACAAGTGGGAAAATGATTAGAGATGAATGCATTTCATCCTAGTTTTACTTATATTTTTGTAACTTTGTTTTTTCTTCATACTCCTCATTTTATTCTATAAATAGATTCCATTAGGTTTCTTTACTTTTGTGTTAATTTGTTCGAGTTTCCATGTATTTTATGTACTTCTAAATGGTTGAGAATAATCTCTCTATACCAACATAGAATAGGGGGTTCCACCAACCTTCAATGGGTGAGAGTTAAGAGGATGTCTCCTCTCACTAGGTTTGAGGTAGCGCCCAACTCTAATGAATTTTCATAAAAAACACATGAGGAAATCTTCCAATTTTAGGCCCAAATCCATACTAGACAAAGCTTGTATCAATATGTGCTCTGTAATTCCACCAATTTCCATCTATCTGATTCATTCAACATCTTCACTAGAAGCCCATATATGAAAATCCATCGACTACCTATCGATGGAAATCACACATGTCACCAACTGATGAAACATTTTTGCCATCAACCGATGAAATTTCTACTCCCAACCAATGTAGACTTGTGCTCCACCAACCGATGAAAGTTGGCACTCACCAACTGATGAGCACTTTGAATCCACCAACTAATGAAATTTCTACACTTTACCAACCGATGATAATAAAGCTAATGAAGCTTCTGGGATCAACAACCAATGATAGTCCTATACCCATCTACTGATGGGGCTTCTACCCCTCACATCAACTGATGAAAATACACACTTCTGCCAACAGTTGGAAACTCTGACTCCATCCACCAATGGGAATTTGAGAAGTCACGTGACTCCTCATCTTCCTCATGCCAATGCCATCATTATTGGGTTTTGTGGGAGATGGAAACCCTAACTCTTGTCCTATAAATACAATGCTTCAACCTCCCTTGTGAGGTATCTCTTCTCCAACAGCCAGGCTTCTTCACTCCATGCACATCCCCAAACAACATGAGCATTTCCATCTATAATTTCTATTGGTCTTCTTCATCGATGACTTCCGCTCCACCATGGCTCATCTATTTGACTCAAAAGAGGAAGATTGACGAAGACACATTCATCAAGAAGTATCAATATTCATCCATATTCTCCTACTCCTTCCTCACAGTAAATCAAAACCAAGGAAAAGAAGGATGATGAAGAAGAAAGATCACCTAGAGATGTTCCTAGGTGTATTCTATTGGTGTGTCATTTTAGCTTCGTCTCTGGACATGAATGATGTTTTGGCATACACAACAGATGCAACTCTTCTTCACATAGTGACGATGGTTATATCTTTCTTTTCTCCCATTCTACTTGATGTCACTATGAAACGTGAGTAGTTCCTTATGCTAGGGCATGGGGAGTAGTCCCATTGTTTTATTTTCTTCTTTATTGCATGTAAATATGTATCACCCTTGTACCATTTGGAATCAATCATTTTATGTTTATATTCTTGTCTTATTAGCAAGTTTATAAGTTTATCATGTCTTAAGTGTAGAGAACTTTGACCTGATGACAGACATTGGAAGGTACAACAGGGGTGGACTGAGTCCACACACACACTGTAAGACCCATGACCTTGATTTTTGGATGAACATGCTTTCTTATAATAATAAGATTCCTAAAACCTTAATTAAATCCTAAGGTGTGTTTGGATATCATCTGACAAGCTTATGTTTCAAGTTTGGTCAAGTTTGGATGATGTTTGGGCAAGTTATGCATATATGTGCTTGTTTTGGGATTTTATGTAGTTTACCCATATCTAGGGCTTTTCTTACAATTTGTTACATGGTTGTTGTGCCTCACATGTTTTCACATCATGTTTCATATAGTTGTTCTTTGGGGCACCTTTTTATATCTTAGTTTGAGTGGTGACTCCTTGCCATGTTGAGATTAGGGTTTGCTCTCATGGATTCCCTAACTCATGTGTATGATCTTGGGATTTGAACCACCTAGTGTTGGCGGTCACCAAGGATGAGGTCCTTAGTGTTGGTGTTTTCCAAGATTTCTTGATCCATCTTGGGTTGTCGGTCAATGAGATCTTATATCTCTCTTGGTCACCAACTTTCCTAGTGTTGGTAGCTGTTTTCTTTCCTGACCATGTTGGTTGCTAAGAATGATAATTGGTCGCTAAGTTTTTCTACTCACATTGGTCGATGAGTTTTGTTGGTGTGTTCATCTAGTTTTTGGTTGACTTAGTTTCATTGATGATATATTTGCATGGGCGAGATACCTAGGACACGTGGCATGATTGACTTGACACCTCAGCCTTTTCTCTCTCTCCAACCCTAAGCTATATATACCTCCCTCCTTCCATGCAAAAAATCTCTTTACACTCCTAGCTTTCCCTCTCTTCTTCCTTGTTGTTGGAGCTCGTCCTCCTTTCTTGGTGGGAAAGGAGGAACCATGGAAGGAATGAGCTTGTCCTATCTTGCTTGCATGTGCACCTTGGGTTTGGGTCTACTCTTGTTGAGTCTGTTTGGTGTTATATTGTTTTATTCTTGGTCTTGGTAAGTGACATTCCCCTCTTTTCTTTGTTTTCCATTCTGTTCTATATTCCCCTCTCTTCTTCTTGGTCAAATCCTTGGTGGAGCGTGATCTAGTGGTTGAAGAACACCTCCTTCTTGATTACTTGACCTAGGGTTTCTTCCTTTTTGGAGGAGGATCTAGCTTGAGTGGAGTACTCAAGTTAGGGTTTCTTCCCCCTTTCATTCGAGTTACCTTATTGTTTGGAGTTGCTTCAGCTTCTTTGAGGCGAGTTATATAACTTTCTTCATGATTATTGCTTACTCTTATCATGCATGAACATGATGTTGCCCTAAAACGTTGCTTTAAGTAGAAAGAAGCTTCCTTTATCTAGGGTTTGTGTTTGTATGATGATTCTTGAGTAGTGTATCTTCTTGGATTAACCCTAACTCTTGTGCACGAAGCTTACTTGGTGATGGAAGTTTTTGTACTTGCATGCTTGTGGAAAATGATGGTTTTTTCCCTCTCTAATAATAGTTGCTAATTAGGGTTTTGAATTGATCTTCCTCCTTGTGATGCAACCCAATGAATTTTTTATTCTTAGTGGTGACCAACCTATTTGGACTCTTAGTGGTCGATGAGATTTTGGGTCTCTCCATGGTCTCAAAGTTTTTGAATGTATGATGGTCGCCAAGGTTTTTGTGTTTATGTGGTCGATGAGTTATAAACTATGTTTGGTCGTCAAGTTTTGCTCTAGGTTTGGTCGCCAAGGTTTTGACCTTTGGTGGTTGCTAAGATTTGAACCTATGTGGTCGATGAGATTTGTATCACCATGATGGTCAACAATATTTGTATATTTTATGTGATCAATGATGTTTTTCAAAACCGTGGTGGTCACCAAAATTGGTAACCCTAGCAGTCGACAACTTTTCTAACCTTTGGTGGTCGCCAACCTTCTTGACTTTTGGCAGTCAATGATCCTGTGACCAAAGTGGTTGATGAAGATTTCTGAACTATGTTGTAATCATGTTTTCCTAACTTGTTAATGGTTATGTTTGACCTTATGCTTTCATTATTGGCGGAGATACTAAGAATTAGGGTTGACCTTAATTGTTGTTTTGTAACCCTAATTCACTAATCTTGGTTGAACATAACCCTAATACAAGTAAGTGATGATGGTTAATCATAGTTAGCTTCCTTGTGTGATTAGTATGCTGAACAAATACTTTCTCTCTCTACATTGTTGTAAATCTAATTTGTTACCATATGAACATCATAATGCTCCTTAATGCAATGTTATGTCAAACTTATGTGTCACTTGTATGGTGCTGGTTTGATGAGCTTTTGGTAATGCATGGAAAGATAATGATGTTCTTACATGGAATGATGTGATGGTTTTAATGACCCTTGATCATGATTGAGCACTTGTAGAGGTGTAATCCTCTTCATGATGTAATAAGGATTTGTAACATGTGATGATATGATGAGAATTATATTTCATATGTTTTATATATTCCGAAGTTGCAACATACCATGTTTTTGTAGAACTCTTTTAGGGTTTTCTTGTAACTTGATTGATGTAGTTAAAAGTCACCCAATTGACATTAACTAATCAAGTGAAATCCTAATCATGTAGCTCTTTGTGCAGTAAAACCATTCTAGTGTTATGAGTTGTTGGATGGGGAAACAAGTATTCCTAAGGGAAGCTCGGAGAGCATATTGTTGAGTATGTGTGGTGCAAGCGACTATGTCCTTGTCATCCTAATTTCAAGATATGGGAGAATGGATGCGGTCATGCCTTGATTTAAGAATAGTTTATACTTGTACATATGTGATGAGATTGAGGAAAACTGCGATTGTACCTCGGGTGATAGCGTTTTTGTATACTCTGGTTACTAGTGTTGTGGCCTATATAGAAACGGCGAACTAGGTTTTTTGCAGCTTGACTTATATGTCATTGCATGCAGTTTGACTGATATATCACTACAGTTGACTCATATTCATTGAGGAGGTGAGATATCATGATTTTCAGCTCTCCTACATCTTGTACAGAACTGGTTGCAACCATGTGGTGGTCAATTGGGATTTGAGTGGTATACCTCAATCTCCCCAGAGCTTAATAAAATATATAATCCAACCGTGTAGTATATCAATTTAGGGTTAAATAAGACTCACATTGGTTTATAACCATTGTGTTGTTTCTTATGTTTCTAATTGTTATATAATGCATTAAGAGTAGTTAAATGTTCAGTAGATGATGGCATTATCTGTTTCCTTTATATATATGTTAATTTGCCTAGTGTTATTCCTATCAATTTAACTTGCTTTATCAATTAAATTAGCTTAACTTGTTTAATGTTATAACCTACTGTAATCAATAATTGCTATTGAGAGTTATATCTTTTGCTGGGACGTTCGTCTCATCTTGCGGATCACCATATATTTTTAGGTGGTCATCAATGACATCATCAGGATCGTGGTGGTGAGAAAGAGCAACCTGAGGAGTGGTAAGAGAATGAAGTTTACAAGTAGTTAGTGTGTCCTAGAGTCATCCCTATACTCTCAGGTTCATGCATGGGATCTTTTGTAGATGATATGTACGCCGACTTGAGCTTTTGGAAGTGTGACTATATTTTGTACATGGCATGCATATGTGGAACACATCTTTTGTATACATGTTGTGGAAGACAACCACTGGACATACATGTAAATACCTAATATGGTATGTAAAAGTTGTTGGATCATGATGTAATTTTTAATCGACTTTAATTTACCCTTTGTTCTGGTTATGCGGTTAATTAGTAGTTGATCATGTGTTTTGTTTTTAGTAATCTCATTTTGTGTGAGGGTGCCATAGTTTGGGTGGTATCAGAGCTTTAGGTTCACTGAGTCTACATGGACATAGGATTTAGATTTTGTGTATGTTCTTGCATAATCCAATATATTTGATTGTAGCTTATGCTTATTCAGATATGCCTGGAGAACATGAAGAGAATGCAAAGAGTAGCTATGTCGTGCCAGGAGGTGGTGGTATGAGGCAAGAACATGATGGAAGAGTGTGAGTGATGAGGCCAGAACAACCCGTGATGCCCCATTTTGACCCTCCACCCATGGTAAACCTAGCTTTCCAGTCCACGTTTGGATAGATCATGGTGATGGTTAAGTACATAATAGATAGAGTGCTTGTACCTCAAGCTAGGGCATCTATCCCTAATGTGGAATTCCAACATTCTATTAGATGTTAAAGAGGTTTAAATGTGTAGGGAAGATTGAGTATGCAAGTACAATGGACCCAGCTAACACATATATGTGGTTGAGAGAGCTTTAGAAGGCATTCAAGATCTTGCACATCCATGAAAAGGACAAGGTGAAGCACACAGTTTATCTACTGAAGGGCAATGCTATCCATTGATGGGCCATAGAGGAAGAGAAGAGACCTAGAGTCGTAGTAGGTTGGAAAGAGTTCAGGTTAGATTTTATGAGTCGTTACTTCCTAGAGACGTATCTAGATGAGAAGATGGTGCAGTTTGAGAAGTTACGTCAAGGCTCGATGACCATCAACGAGTGAGGCTAGGTTTATCAAGATTTTGAGGTTATATCCTCATTCGATGCAAACAGAGAAGGAGAGGGTCTGCATGTTTGAGAAGGGTCTAAGTACAGATTGGACTATGACAATGTCTGCTTTGGAGAATAGAGAGAGGTACTCTACTTTTGTGGAGTTAGTAAGTAGGATTGAGAGGTTCGCTATCATGAAGCATGAAGCCAATGCTAAGAAGAGGCCAGAAAAGTTTTAGGGATAGTCGTTTGGTGGCTTTAAGAAGCCAAGTTTATCATCACCTCAATCACAGCAGATGTCAACCTACTCTGAGTCCAAATTAGGAGTTTCCTCGCAATGGCCCCAAGTAAGGGCAGAGGTCATATATTTCCTCCAACAGAAGCGCGTAGTACAACATCTATGTCAGTGATAGGGTCGTATAGGCTGCAGTATGATACCAGGACATGTTACAAGTGTGGTCAAGTTGGGCATACAAATTTGGTGTTCCCTATGAAGGATGAGGAAGTGACCTATCAGTTGAGGCAGGGTCAGTGAGGTTCATAGCAACAACTACAGTACAACAGTGGTGATGGTAGAGGTTGCAGGAAGGTGTCACAGATAGGATCTTCTAGACCAGTTGGAAAAGGGTGTCGACGACAATAGGCAATGACTAGATTTTCTACTATGAGTTATCCAGAGGGAGTGGTCAATCCACATGCCATGACAAGTCAGATGGAACTTTTCCATTCTAACTTATTCACTTCTTCTTTTGTATCTATTTGGGTTGACCCGGGTGAGATACAGTCTTTTGTTACTAGATAGGTGATAAGTAGTTGTTATCTTCTTGTTTTTAGTATATTTTATAGTCATCAGCTAGAAGCCCCTTTAGTTGGTTCTGCTGAGTTGTGGGAGGTGTGTCCAACTTGCGTTCTTTATTTTTTAAGATGCAACATTCAAGTGGATCTTATGCCACTTGACATGAATGGATTTGATGTGATCCTAGGAATAGATACCTTGGAGTAGTATAAGGTTGTTTTGGATTGTAGTTCTAAGTTGGAAACGTTCTAGGATGGAGATGTTTTGTTGATCTTCCAAAGAGATAGAAAGATTCATCCCACATGTTTGGTGTCGGCTATGACAACAGAGAGGTTGTTGAGATAGGGGTGTGAGGCTTTTTTGGCACATGTTGTGGATACCAAGGTAAGGGGTCCTACCATACAAGAGGTTCCAGTAGTGGGAGAGTTTGAGGATGTCTTTCCTGAAGAGTTTCCTGGTGTCTCCCCTCCTAGAGGGATTTATTTTGAGATAAATCTTGTTCCTAGAACACAATCCATAGCACAATCACCCTATAGGATGGTCCCGACAAAGATGTTGGAGTTAAGGAAACAATTGTTGGATTTGTTGGAAAAGGGTTTCATCATATTGAGCACTTCCCCTTGGGGTGACCCTGTTTTGTTTGTAAAGAAGAAGGACAGATATATGAGGCTTTGTGTACACTACCGACAGTTCAACAAGATTACTGTGAAGAACAATTACCCGTTGCTGAGGATTAATGATTTGTTTAATTGATTGCAAGGTGATACAATGTTTTCGAAGATATAGATGAGGTCAGGTTATCACCAGTTGAGCATCAAGGCACATGACCTACCTAAGACAACTTCTAGGACTAGGTTTGGTCATTATAAGTTCATGGTTATGTCATTTGGGTTAACCAATGTGCCAATAGCTTTAATGGACTAGATGAACATGGTGTTTAGACCATATATAAATCATTTTGTGGTCTTGATATACTCTAGGGATAGTCAACATTATGAACAACACATTTGCAAAGCATTGACCTTATTGAGGTAGCACGGATTGTATGCCAAGTTTAGAAAGTGTGAGTTCTAGTTGTCAGAGGTATCTTTTTAGGCACGTCGTATTGGTTAAGGGTGTTTGTGTAGACCCAAATAAGGTTGATTCAGTGCTCGGATGGGAGCAACCCAAGACACCCACTGAGGTTTGAAGTTTCCTAGGTTTGGCAAGCTACTATAGAAGATTCATCAAGAATTTTTAGTGTTGTAGCATTACCCCTTACCAAGCTGACCAGGAAGGATGTTCCTTTTATCTGGGATGACAAGTGTCAGTGTTCTTTCTTGTTGTTGAAGGAGAAGTTTACTGGTGATCCGGTGTTAGTGATGCTAGAGCAAGGGAAAGGTTACATCGTCTTCTATGACACTTTGAAGAATGACTTGGGATGTGTGCTGATGTGGGACAAGAATCTGATATCTTTTTCTTTTCGACAACTAAAGAAACACAATGAGAACTACCTGACACACATGATCTCTAGCTCACATCTATGGTTCATGCTTTGAATATTTGGAGGCACTATCTGTATGGAGAGAAGTGTTAGATCTTTACTGACAATAAAAACCTTCAATATATCTTCTTGAAGTGGGAGCTAAACATGCGGTAGAGGAAATGGATGGAGCTGATCAAGGACTATGATTGCATGAGAGAATACCATCCAAGGAAGGAGAACATAATGTCTGATGCATTGAGCAGGAAGTCATGTTTGTCATCATCTATAGATAAGGCACGGTTACACTCTATGGTATGTCATAAGTGAGACATGTTGTTGTTGCTTCGTCGGATGAATGTACAACTAGTGGTTTCTTTGTTAGTAGGATTTTGGCATAGTTGCATGTGAAGCCTACTTTGATGTAGTAGATTAGAGATGCTAAAAAGAGTGATTTCGTGATATAGAATATTAAGGCAGAGTTGGGCAACAAGAATTATGAAGGATTTCAAGAGTCAGAGGATGAAACTGTTTTCTTTCACAACCAGACAGTGGTTCCAGATGTGGATGGCTTGAGGAACATGGTTCTTGAGGAAGCTCATGCCTCAATATACATGATGCATCGTGGTAGTACCAAGATGTACCACAATCTCAAGTATTTGTATTGGTTTCTAGGTTTGAAGTGGGATGTGGCAAAATTTGTTGTTAAGTGTCCAGTTTGTCGACAGGTCAAGGCAGAGCATCAGAATCCTTTGGTACATTACAACGTTTGTCGACAGAATAATGGAAATGAGATCATATTACCATGGACTTTGTTGTTGTATTCCTAGGACATCTAAGGGTTATGATTCCATTTGGGTGATAGTGGACAAGTTGACCAAGTTATCTCACTTCCTTCTAGTCAAGACAACATATACAGTAGAGAAGTTAGCATAAAAATATGTTGATGAGATAGTCCATCTGCATTGTATTCCAATTACTATAGTATTGGACAGAGGTCCATAATTTTTGAGTCATTTTTGGAAATGTCTACATATATATGTGGGGACACAACAGAGGTTTAGCACAACTTTCCATCCACAGACAGATGGTCTGTTAGAAAGGACCATTGAGACATTGGTAGATATGTTGAGAGCTTGTGTTTAGTTGGGATGTGTACCTGAGTCTGATAGAGATCACTTACAACAATAGATATTAGAGAAGTATAGACATGGCACCATATGAAGTTTTGTATGGAAGGCGTTGTCAGTCACCTCTTTGTTGGCATGAGAAAGGCGAGTATCAACTTCTGGGTCCCAATCTAGTGTAGTAGACTACAGAGAAGATTAAGGTGATACATCAGTAGTTGAAGGCAACCTAGGACAAATAAAATTCTTATGTCGATAAACGTCACCAACCACTTGAGTTCCAATTTGGAGATCGTGTGTAACTCAAGGTTTCACCTTGGAAGGGTGTGTTGAGGTTTGGTAAAAAGGGTAAGTTAGCTCCTAGGTGTATGGGACCATACCCTATTCTAGCACTTGTTGGGAAGGTGGCATACAAATTGGAGTTACCACCAGAGTTGCACATGCTTCATAATGTCTTCCATGTCTCCATGTTGAGGAAGTGTAAGCCTGATACATGCCAGACGTTGCGGCCAGTGGAGGTTGAGTTGGAAGAGGACATGTCGTATGTTGAGGGTCCTGTATTGATCTTGGATAGGAGAGTGAAGAAGTTGAAGAAGATGGATTATATCCTCAGTTAAGGTTTTTTAGCACCACCGTGGTGTAGAGGAGGACGTGTGGGAGTTATATGACAAGATGTGTAGGAATTACCCGTCCTTGTTCGCATTTTAGTGGCAAAATCCTTGTTAGGAGTTTCTAGTTGTAAGACGTCTGACCTTGCTTTTTGGATGAACATGCTTTCTTATAATAATTAGATTCTTAAAACCTTAATTAAAACCTAATGTGTGTTTTGATATAATGTGACAAGCTAATGTTTCAAGTTTGGTCCAGTTTGGATGTTGTTTGGGCAAGTTATGCATATATGTTCTTGTTTTGGGCTTTTATGCAATTTACCCATATCTAGGGTTTTCTTGCAATTTATCACAATCTTATTGTTCCTCATGTGTTTTCACATCATGTTTGCTATAGTTGTGCTTTAATGCACCTTGATATATCTTGGTTTGAGTGGTACTCCTAGCCATGTTGAGATTAGGGTTTGCTCTGATGGATGCCCTAACTCATGTGATTGACCATGGGAGTTGAAACACCTAGTATCAGAAGTCGCCAAGGATGAGGTCCTTAGTGTTTGTTGTTTCCAAGATTTCTTATGACATCTAGAGTTTGTGGTCGATGATATTTTGTGTCTCTCTTAGTCAGCAACTTTCCTAGCGTTGGCGATCATTTGCTTTTCCAACCATCTTGGTCGCTATGAATGTTGATTTGTCGTTAAGTTTTTCTTCTCACCTTGTTCGATGAGTTTTCTTGGTGCAGTCGTCTAGTTTTTGGTTGATTTAGTTGCATGGATGAGATTCTTTCTTTTTTTTTGGTAACCCAGGAGACTCGTAAGGCTTGCACCGAGCCCAACCTAGGGAGCTTAGCCCCATCCCGTAAGGAGCATAGCCCATTAAGTCGCACAGAGGCTGGCTGCACTACGGGAGAAACAATTCTGAACAACACCACCAGGGGGATTCGAACCCAGGACCCTTCATGTGGGGCCCCGTGTTGCGGCCACCTGAGCTACTGCTCACCGACATGAGGTTCTTTCATGGGTGAGATACCTTAGACACATGGCATGCTTGGCTTGACACATCACCCTATTCTCTCTCCTACCCTAATATATATACCTCCCTCTTTGTATGCAAACAAGCTCTTTACACACCTAGTTTCCCCTCTCTTCTTCCTTACTACTGGAGCTCGTCCCCCTTGCTTTGTGTAGAAGGAGGAACCAAGGAAGGAAGTAGCTTGGTCAATCATTCTTGGATGTGCACCTAGGGTTTGGGTCTATTCTTGTTGAGGTCATTTTCATATACATTGCTTTTATTCTTGGTCTTGGTAAGTGGCATTCCCCTCTTTTCTTCATTTTCCTTTATGTTCTATCATCCCCTCTCTTCTTCTTGGTTAAATCCTTGGTGGAGATTGATCTAGTGGTTGGAGAACACTTCCTTCTTACTTCCTTGACTTAGGGTTTGTTTCCTTTTTTGAGGTGGAGCTAGCTTGGTCGAGTGGTCTACCTTGTTGTTTGGAGTTACCCCATATTATTTGAGGCAATTTATATAACTTTCTTCATGATTGTTGCTTACTCTTATCTTTCATTCATATGATCTTACCCTAAAACGTTATTTAAGTCGAAAGATGTATTTTTACCTAGGGTTTGTGTTTGTATGATGATTCTTGAGTAGTGTATCTTATTTGGTGAACCCTAACTCTTGTACACAAACCTTACTTGGTGACAAAAGCTTTAGTACTTGCATTCTTGTGAAGAATGATGGTTTTTACTCTCTCTAATGATAGTTGCTTTTTAGGTTTTTAAACTAATCTTCCTCCTTGTGATGCAACCCAGTGACTTTTTATTTATAATGGTAACCAACCTATTTGGACTCTTAGTGGTCCATCAAGTTTTGGGTCTCCCCATGGTCGCCAAGTTTTTCAATGTATGATGATCGCCAAGGTTTTGGTGTTTATGTGGTCGATGAATTTCAAACTATGTTTGGTCGCCAAGTTTTGTTTTAGGTTTGGTTGCCAAAATTTTGACCTTATATGGTCGTTAAGATTTGAACCTATGTGTCAATGAGATTTGTATCACCAAGATAGTCTCTGATATTTGTATATGTTATGTGTTCGATGAAGTTTTATAAACATTGGTAGTCACCAAGATTGGTAACCCTAGATGTCACCAACTTTTCTAACCTTCAGTGATCACCAACCTTGTTGACTTTTTTGTGATCAATGACTCCTCTGACCTAAGTGGTCGATGAAGATTTCTAACGTATGAGGTTGTCATTTTTTCCTAACTCGTTGATGGTCATGTTTGACCTTATCTTTTCATGATTGGTGGAGATACTAAGAATTCAGGTTTATATTTAATTATTGTTTTGTAACCCTAATTCACTTATCTTGGATAACCTAACCTTAATACAAGTAAGTTTTAATGGTTATTCATACTTCACTTCCTTGTGAGATTAGTATGATGAAGTAATATTTTCTATCTCTATTTTGTTATAACCCTAATTTGTTACGATATGAACATCATAATGCTCCTTAATGCAATGTTATGTCGAACTTATGTGTCACTTGTATGGTGATGGTTTGATGAGCTTTTAGTAAGGCATGGAAAGATAACAATGTTGTTACATGGAATTATGTGATGGTATTAGTGACCCTTGAGCATGATTGAGCTCTTATAGAGGTGTAATCCTCTTCATGATGTGACAAGGATTGGTATCATGTGATGATGTGATAAGAATTATATTTCATACGATTTATATATTTTGAAGTTGGAACATATCATGATTTTGTAGAACTCTTTTAGGGTTTGCTTGTAACTTGATTGATGTAGTTAAAATACACCCAATTAACATTAACTACTCAAGTGAAATCCTAATCATGTATTTCCTTGTGCGGTAGAACCATTCTAGTGTTAGGACTTGCTGGATGGGGAAACGAGTATTCATAAGGAAAACTCGAAGCACATATTGTTGAGTATGTGTGGTGCAAGTGACTGTGTGTGATTTCAAGATATGGGAGGATAGTTGCGGTCATGCCTTAGTTTAAGAACAATTGATATGTGTACATATGCGATGTGATTGAGGATAGTTGTGGTTGTACCTCGGGTGATAAGATTTTTGTATACCCTTGTTACTAGTTCTGTGACCTATATACCAAGGACATACTAGGTTGTTTACAGCTTGAGTTACATGACATTGTGGGTAGTTTGGCTGATATGTCACTTTCGTTGACTCGTACTGATCGAGGGGGTGAGATTTCAAAATTTTTGACTCTCCTAGATCTTTTACGAAACTGCTAGAGACAAAGCATGGTCTATTGGAATTTGAGTGGTATACCTCAAACTCCCTAGGGTTTAATAAAAAATATAATATATTTGCATCGTATATCTATTTAGGGTTAAACATGACTCACATTGGTTGATAATCCTTGCCTTGTTTCTTATGTAGCTAATTGTTGTATAATGCTTTAAGAGTAGTTAATTTAGTAGATGATGGATTTATTTATTTCCTTTATATATATGTTAATTATACATGTTTCTATGCCTATCGATTTAACTTGCTTAATCTATTTAATCAACTTAACTTGTATAATGTTATAACCTATTATAATCAATAACCGATGTCGAGAGTTATATCTCTCGTTGGGATGTTGGTCTCACCTCGTGCATCAAAACATCTTTTTAGGTGGTCATTAGTGATGTTTCAGGATCGTAGTGGTGAGGAAGAGCAATCTAAGGAGTAGTAAGAGTAGAAGGTTGACTATAGTTAGTGTTTCCTAGAGTCATCCATGTACTCTCAGGTCCGGGCAGGGAATGTTTTGTAGATGATATGTAAATCGACTCGAGCTTTTCGTAGTGTGCCTATGTTTTACATATGGCATGTGTTTGTAGAACACATGCTTTGTATACATGTTGTGGCAGATGACAATTGGACATACAAGTAAATACTTGACATGGTATGTATGGATACGTAAGTTGTTGGACCCTGATGTAAATATCTCAGAATATGATGGTAATATTTAATAAGTTTTAATTTACCCTTTGTTTTGTTTATGCAGTTAATTAGTAGTTGATTGTGTGTTTTGTTTTGATTAATCTCGTTTTGTGTGACGGGGTGTCATATATATATATATATATATATATATATATATGTGTGTGTGTGTGTGTGTGTGTGTGTGTGTGTGTGTGTGTGTGTGGTGTGTCGAAATATGGTAAATTTTATTCCGAATCCCCAAATAAGTTGGGACTAATTACATAGTAGCCCTTACACGCTACTAAACAGCCACAAAAAGAAGAGAAAAGATCCTACACATTGAGTCTATGAGTAAGAACTTTACAAATTTTCCCCCCAATGTACTCAGTGCTTTTTATTTTTGCCTTATGCTTCCTTGAGTTCCTTTCTTTCCAAGTGTAGCAGTATACTGCAGACAAGGCTGTCAGTAGCTTCTTCTTCTGTATGTTAAGACTAGGGCCAAGGGTAGAGATCATCTCATTTGTGGATAAGAGCTACAAATGACTGAGCTTCGTTTGTGCACAGACATAACTCCATAGAGAAGTAATAAATGAACAGCTATGGAAGAGGTGCTCGTGGGTTTCTGGACCTTCCTTACAAAGCAGACATTGAGTTGGAAAGGTGCCTGGATACCATTTATTGAGTTTATCCAAAGTGGGGAAGGAATCAAAAGCTGCTCGGTATAAGCAGAGACTCCATTTGGGGATCTCAAACTTATTCCAGATGTATTTGGTGAAGTGATGAGTAGGAGGTTGTGAGCTTCCTCGAAGTTTTGCCAAGTTCCATGGATCAGGACTACCAGGAGCATTGCTGCTGAAATTGTGTTTGATTTGCCTCCAAATACTTGACATTCGATTGACGACTCGAGAATAACCTTCTCTGGTGGAAGGTTCATAGTCCAAACCTTTGGGATAACGTTTCCGCATCCATTGTGCCCAAGTGGAAGACCCCTGCTGGAAGTTGATGATGCGCTTGATGGTGCCCCAGTTAGCTATTTCCGCAGGAGTTTTCAGACCAACTACACCTTGTTCTTTATGTTTAGCTAATCTTGAATACTTCATGGCGTGTGTGCCTCCTGCCTACAAATAATACACACCCGCCCCCTCCGTCCCTGGGGTTCCTCTAGCGATTAGCCAGGCGACCCTGAGAAGGACGGGCGGAAATGGGATCTCCTCGTCGAGATCCTTCCACCTCATCTGCCGCACCACCCTCTCCTACCTCCATCCCTCCACCCCAGCCCACTACCAATGGATCCGTCTCTGTAGAGAAATTGACGGAGTCTGGAGTTTCACCCAAACGACTATGGACTCACGTCGTGATGAGAACGACGGCCCATAAGAAGGAAAGCTCTGAGCTGAACTTTCCTAAAGGATTGAAAGTTGATGGAAAGGTTGACGTCACACTCGAGGAGGAGGAATACAACAGGATGAAGGACATCTGGGAGTTCTCAGTCTCCATCTACATCATGGGGAAGAGACCCTTTTACCCTCATCTTGCTGCATGGATCAGGAGAACATGGTTCCCTAAAGGAGAGTTTGATCTGATATCAAAACCAGATGGATTCTTTATAATCCGTTTCTCTAATGAAACAGATAAGAAAGCGTGCCTCCTCGGAGGTCCTCGCTGGTTTGACTACCAGATGGTCATCACCAAGGACTACAAATATGGTGATCCCCTGGTCAAGGAATATCTGTCTTCTATCCTGGCTTGGATCAGGATCCCTTCCAATGGTAAAACCTGGACCAAAAAGGCCGCAGGTACTGTGGCGGAAGGGGTAGGTATTGTACTTCACATCAAAACCAAATCCATGGAAGGGCCTGGAATAGATGAAGCACGTGTGCTTGTAGAACTGCAGGTGGAGGAAGAACAACCTGACACCGTTTGGCTTAGGGTTCCGGGCAGAGGTGAACAACCTTTCAAGATTCAATATGATCATATGCCTATGAAATGCTCTTCCTGCTGTGTATTTGGTCACAACGAAGATGACTGCCCCAAGAAACCTAAACCTGCTACGCCCCAGCAAGAAGATGACTTTTAAGTCCCTAAAAAGGTTTGGAAGCAGAGACCAGCCGATAATCAGCTAGCTGGGAAATCCAACACAGAGGAAGGGGAGTTGCCTGCGGAAGCGGCCACCTCCTCTTTAAACAAATTTGGTGCTCTGGATTCAGACAAAGAAGAAGGAGAACTATTGGTGATCGAGAAAGAGAACCCTCCTCCTACTGCATCCTCTTCTTCCCAGGAAAAAGGAAAAGAACAAGAGAAAGTGCCTCCAAGGCGTACAAGGAACTCCAAAAACTCTTCTTAATGTCCATTTTAGTCTGGAATGTAAAGGGCATCAATAAGCCGACTAAAAGGAAGGAAGTTAGGGAATGGATCGTTAGAAGTGATGATTCTATTTCTGCTATCATTGAAACTAAAATAAAAAGATGTAATTCCAATTACATCAGCTCCATCTTCCCCAATGGATGGAGTAGTACCTCAAACCATGATGAAGTAGAGCTGGGAAGAATTTGCTTGGGTTGGAACCCAAATGTCTGGAACATAGATGTCTTCAAGAAAACTGATCAAATGATCACCCTAATATGTAAAAATAATGGCGGGCTTCTTATCTGGTTCACAGCAATCTATGCCTATAATCTCCACAACCAACACATAGATCTTTGTAATGACATTGAGTCTCTCTCAAACACCATTAACGAACCCTGGCTGATTATGGGAGACTTTAACAATGTTAGGCTTCAAGAAGAAAAGAGAGGGGGTCGTCTTGCCCATGAAGCAGCAATCAAAGCTTTCAACCACACTATTAATGCAGCTGACCTCTGTGAGCTTCCTATGAGCGGGAATATCATCTATACTTGGAACAACGAAGGAAAACCTGACAAAAGAATTGCCAGTAAGCTGGACAGAGCTCTTGTCAACAACCAATGGCTTCAAGTTCTCCCGCATGCCCATGTCAAGGTAGTGAGTGCTGAGATAAGTGATCATGCACCACTTATCATGCAGGTTTAGGAAAAGAAGAAGAAGGCGAGGCCTTTCCGATTCAAGAACTTCTGGACCACATGGAATGGTTACTCAGACATCATTCAAGAAGCTTGGAAAGGAAAAATAGAAGGAAACCCCATGTTCGTCTTCACTAAAAAGCTTATGAAAACCAAATTTCTTCTAAAACGTTGGTCCAGGCAACATGTCAATATCCCGGAACTTATTTCTGAATCCAAAAAAGAACTTATCACTGTCGAGAATGCTCTTCTCACTGATCCTCTCAACAGACATCTTATTGAAGAAGAATTGAAGATCAAAGCACAGCTGGAAGACCTCAAAAAGGCTGAAGAAAATTACGCCTGGCAACGTAGCAGATTGGCCTGGATTGCAGACGGGGACCGCAATACTAAGCTTTATCATAATGCAATAAGGAAGCGTGAAGCTCAAAATACTATTGCCGAGTTGATTGATGATGAAGGCAAAGTATTTAATAGCTAGGAGGATTTAGAAATTCAGGCCAATGATTACTACAAAGCTCTCTTCAACAAGCAACAAGAAGATTTTCCCCTTCTGCAGAACGAGGAACTTAATTGGAGGTACAAGCTCACTAGCTCACATAATAACATTCTTTGAAGGGATATTAACATGGAGGAACTTAAAGATTCCGTCTGGAGTATTGGGGTTAATAAGTCCCCAGGACCTGACGGATTCAATGGCCACTTCTACAGAGAAGCTTGGCAGACAATCAAAACTGATCTTTTTAACAACATCAACTGGATTATGAAAGGAGGTAACATGCTCAGGCAAGTCAACCATGCCTTTCTCACGCTCATCCCAAAGAAGAAATCTGCTGCTTCCTTGGCCGACTTCAGGCCTATTGCCTATTGTAACGTTCAATACAAGATTTTAGCTAAAATCCTAGCTGAACGTCTCAAGTTAGTTCTTCCTTCTCTCATCTCGGATGCCCAAGGCGCCTTCATCAAAGACAGGAGCATTTTAGACTGTGCCCTCTTGGAAAGTGAATTTATGCTTGATTTCAATGTTCAGAGAGGCCATAAGAAGGTTTGTATGAAGCTCGACATTTCTAAAGCATTTGATAGTGTCCGCTGGACCAAACTCTGGCAGATAATGAGGGAGATGGGTTTTTCCACCAGCTGGATCTCGCTCATTCAGCAATGTGTCACCACTGTCAGCTATTCAGTTCTAGTGAACGACACTCCTAATGGCATTTTCAAAGCCTCTAATGGCTTGAGACAGGGAGACCCATTGTCTCCTTTGCTTTTCACAATCATTATGGAATACTTTTCTCAACTAATGAAGCGGGCTGAAAACAACAAGGACATAGCTACTTATACTGTGAGGGGCACGAAGATAATGAGTCATCTTGTATTTGTAGACGACGTCCTTGTCTTCTTAGAACCGAAACCTAAATACCTGTTAAACTTGAAGGACCTGCTTCTTAGATTCGACACTCAAACTGGGCTTCACATCAATGAGGACAAAACGTAGGTCTTTACCTCTTCCAACTGTGAACATATTAAGACTGACATTGAAGTTTCTCTGAAGATGCATATCACTCCTCTTCCCACCAAGTATCTAGGGTTTCCCCTAACAGGTGGTAAACCTCAGGTTAAGGACTTCACAGAGTGCACGGATAAGGTCAAATCTATGATCTCTCACTGGCCCCTGAACAAAACTTCTATGGCAGGCAGGATTACTTTAACCAAAAGCGCCCTTGAAGGTCTTCTTATTTATTGGGTTCAACAGGGTGAAATCCCACCTGCAGTGCTTGAACGCATTGAGATGACACTTTCTAACTTCATTTGGTGTATGTATGTATGTATGTATGTATGTGTGTATGTATGTATGTATATGTGTGTGTGCGTGTGTGTGTATGTAACATTATGGTAATATATGTAACTTTGTTTTACCACATTAGGGTTTAGTTAAATAATTGTTGTCATTTAGAATTTAGTCCACACAACTAGCTCTTACAAACAAGCCACCATTCTATCCAACTACTTCCTCTATAAACATCTATATGATCAATGTATTTAGGTTTGTTTAATGCTCAATAATAACCAATTGGGATTTTTTTGGGTGAGGGGATGGGGAGGGGGCCTAAAGCCTAGGTAGCCCCCTTGGCCACACCCCTTATTGGAACCCCTAATATAGGATGTCAATTGTTATTGATGGGATGTGATGCCTAGGTAGCGCAGCGATGCACCGAGAGTGATATTAGTCCACTTTTGATCCTAACACTGAAAGGGGGATTCATATGGCCTTGTTGTTATCTATTCGTACTTATTTGTGTCTAGTAAGATAGATAATGTAGGTAGTAATAATGAAACCCACTCACCCTAGTGTTTACATCCATTGACAATCATAACTCCAATTTAGTCTTTTTATTCTTGCATTTAGTGTAATAAACAATCAACAACTTTTTGTGTTAAGTTCTCTTTTTATTTTGGTTAAATTCACTGTCCTTTGGGATTGGTCCTAACTATATTGTGATAAGATCTGTTAACTTGTGTGTGGGATTGTCATGCACTTGGTTTTAATAAAATCTAGGAATATCATCCCTAATGAATTTGCGTGTGAAATTTACCATGCATCAACTAACAATGGCTTGGTCAATTAAGTTGAAGGCTCATTTATCATGTTCTTTCACTAGGTACTTTCCCCATGATCTTTGTATTTATTTGTATTGTCATGAAGATACATGTCTTTGAATCTATGAGTTTAGTTACATCTCTCCGTCTTAAGATATCTACATGTTCAGGTACCTACCATATCTTTTGAAGTAGATTGCTCAAAAACTTGATGTCTTAAACAACAACATCATGTACACAGAATCCCAATTTTAAACTGATTGCTCCATCAAAATAATCCAAAATCTCAAGCTGAATTTTCATCATCAAATTTTTCATTGCATCAAGCTCAGAATTAGCCAATTACGTTCAAATTATCTTTTTAAGTCTAGGAAGTTGTAATTGGAAATGTACTCAGAATATTATGAAGATGTGGTACAAAAAAGAAATTTAATTGGGAAAAGTGACCACATTATTATAACAAGTTAATTAATATAATGGTATATAACATCATACATCTAGCATAAAATAATATAACCAAACAACAAGTGAATCAAAATAAAGACAAGCAACATCAATAATATGTTTTGAATAAACCTGTGTAAGGAGTTGCATTTCAGAAATTAACATCCTACCATTTAGACGCATAGTTGCATTTCTTTCCTCCTAGTATTGAACATTCAAATTATTTTAACACACACATAATCATATACATATCAAATGTGTGGGTGGATTAGGTTTGAGTTGGGTCATTGCAAATCTAATTCTCATCAGTATGGGTCATAAAGATCCATTTCTAAATGGGTACTACAATAGACACCCAATCCCGAGTTAGAAGATTGTGGGTCATCCCTTGAGTGTTTATATAAAAAGTACTAAATAAAAAAAGAAGTCTATGTTGCTTTTTCTAGTGCTAAAAATAAAAGTGAAATCAAATAGATGTTATTTTTGATATAAAATACAATGTAAAGAAACTAATAGAGTATTGGATTTGATGTTGAACAAAATAAATTAGTTGTTTACTTATATTATAAAAAACTAAAAGAGAGAGCAGCTAGCTTCTACATTTTGATGTAAAATGAAAAAATATAAGTTATATTCTATAAATGAAATAACACATAAAGTATTACTTAATTTTTTCATGTAAAACAAACATTCTTAACATTATAAGTACTTGTAGTTTTCTATTACACAACACTACGTTTAATTAAATGTACAATAATAACCTGTGCTGGTTGAAAGTTTGTGCTAGTTGAAAGTTTATCTTACAATATATATGCATTATATGTAGAGTATTATGCTAACCTTTGTTATGTAGGTCATTCACGGGTTCTTGTATGTCAATTTTGAAATCAATAACATATCAGGTGGGTATGAGTTTTGGTAATTTTGAGTGGTCAAAAATTTGATCACCTGAACGCAATTTAAATGGGTCGACCTTTTGATGAATGCAAATTTTAACATGATTTGAGATTTCTACATATATGCATATTGAAATTTAATTATGTCACTATTTCATGAAGGTAATTCATGAGCACATAACTACTGTTATGAATTAATAATGTACCAAGAAGAAGAGAATAAAATCTTTGCTAGTATATCATTAGAGTACATTATAAAAAGATTTAAAAGTATGAAATTTAACCACCATGACATTCTATTTAATTATTCATGGAAAATATATTTCTTTCTCACACATTCACACATTTCTAGATTGAAATAATCAACAAAAGAAGTCATGCTTAAGTGATTAGCATATTTAGTTGGGTATACAATAGTTAACTAGATACAATATTCCACATGCATGTAACCAACACTTATCCAATAGCATATGCGGCCAACATATGCCCAAGTATGAAACATATCCGATAATACATTTGAAGAATAATCAAAGCATTATATCTTATGAATTAACATATTTGGTTGGAAGAAAATCATTTCTTGTTCAAATAATTCAAATATTAAAATATTATGTCATATACTTATATATTTTGATCAAGTAAGTTTCAAATCAAATAAAAAAAATAAGTTTCCAATCAAAGGAAAAAATTACTTTCATTTAGTAGTGCAAAAAGATATTAAAATCTAAAGACCATTATCTAAAAAAAGGTTTGAAGATCATTCGTTGATTCTCTAGTTGGAAATCTAACTTGACCTAGTGTGGCGTAATGTATGTGCCCATTTGCATGAGTGTTTCCACGCCCTCCTTCAATCTTTGTAGATGTTGATATGTGAGGGAAAACACCAATGTCGAGGTAGCAAATGTGGGAGTAAAACACCTCATGCCATGCTAGATGCCACTAAACTAAAAAAATCAGTCCTTACTTTTATATTATCAGGTTCTAAGAATCCCCAATAACGTTCAATATTAAAAAACTCACCTAAATATCTATCCCATTATGTTTTTTCAACAATACTACCTTTTGATTTTGAACCACTCAAGTTATATAAATTACCCTTACATAAACTAGAAATCATGTCTTAAACCTTGTCTACAAACGTTTGAATTAGTAATGACATAATAAAAAGCTATAGTTGAACAAACATGATTCAAGAGACAATTAAAGAACACATGTATTTTTCTTCTTCCTTTTTCACATAAACCTGATTTAACACCATCATGGAGTCACCATACTTATTCATCTGTAAAAATAGTTATTCTATAAGAAACCACTCAAAAAAATATATCGAATCTATATTAATCTTTTTGTTGTACAGAATCCATCTTACATCAAGTTACATGTACAAAAACACAATCACTTAGTTATAGAAATTCACCCACCTAGGGAAAAGATGACATCTCTAGTGACCTTGGTGTAGGTTTTTCCTCAAGAGAAGTTTATGTCATGGATTCCTTTCCTAACCATCATGTTTCTCACCCTTGAGAGGATGCTTATGTCATTTAGTTTCTTCTAGCATCACTCTAATAATTCTTGGAAAATGTGATATAGGTTTAGGTATGGGCGCATACCTTGGCTTGACGTTTGTTTCTACTATTGCCAATGTTGCCAAATTTGTTGAACCCTATGATGGTTTGGTGGATGGTGTAACAATTAATGTCATATTGATAGGGGCATATTTCTCTATGATAGGATGTCCTAGTGCAACCTCTTATGTTGTAGCAGTTGCCAATGTGGGCTGCTCTAATTGAGGTTTTGCAGTTGTGGCTACTTCTTTTGCCCTTTTTGGAACATGAGAATTCTTGTTTGTTTTGGTAGATGAGGATAGAGCTTTATCATTGATATATTTAGCCTTCCTCGTGTTCTCTGATGGTATGGTGTATAATTTGGGTCAATTGGTGAGGCAAGCATTCTAGGAGGAATTTGGGAGGAGAAGAGTAATAGAAAAGTGGAGCCATGTTCTCAGTTCTATTGGCTCCCCCCAATTAGATACTCTTTCTTTAACTTCTTGTAATCGATCTTCATTTTCAACCTCTATAAGGGATACTTTTAGTCAACCTGACTTCATTATTGGTATGTATGGGCTTTGCTACTACATGTGTAGAATATATTGAGGTATCAGTCACTTTGATTGATGGAAGGATGTACTATGATGGATGCCATTTTGAAGCATTGTGCTTGCTTTAAAGAATGGATGGTGTGGTTACTACTCACACCTAAGCAATGAAAACTACTCTCTAGAATAGCTACTTTGGAGGAATAGAAGTATGAGGAGAAGAATGTCATCACTAGATAAGGAGAAGGAGATCCCTAGTCTTTGGACCCATCCCAGAACATCAATTTTTGTTATTGAAGATTTAATTTCAAGAGTGTATCTGGAATAAAGGTCAATGATTTTGTACAACCTCTCTTGGATGACAACTGGTTTTATACAGATTAAAAGAGTCAAGGTACATATTTTCATACGAACTCAAATAGGTTTAATAATTGGGAACACTAGTCATGGATGACTAATCAAAATAGATGAGTTGTGGTAGTCTACTAGTAGGCCGGCTAGCGAGTCTAGAAAATAATTAATATTTCATGTGAATTACTACAAAGTTGGATAGATTGGATATCTATATGGCAACCTTCTCCTACATTGATCATATTAGGGTGGAAATTGTTAGATAACTAGCTAACTAGGTTAATCACATGAATAATATCTATTTCATTTATTAGACAATCAACTGACTGCTTTAGACGACCAACTATCTTGATCAGGTACTTGTCTTGATTGGTGAGTGAGTATCAAACTGACCATCTAGTATAGATGATTGACTATCTAACTCTAGACACACAAATAATCTTCTTTGTCTTTAGTGGGTGTCTCCAACCCCAAGTGTATACATGAATATGCATCATGATTAATATGAACACATAGAAATACATCTATAGAAAATTGAAGGCATCAAAGCTACCATTCCACCACAAAAGATTTTTTCCAGACATATTATTATATAAAATTAGTAGCATTGTGTCCATGACAATCATAGTGTTGTCAAAAATGTCAGGAAGTAGAGGATGGTAGTGTGATATAGGGTTAGGGTTAATTAGTGAGCGATAGAGAGGGAGTATGTCTATTGTTTGGGTGGGTGAATACGATTTGGATATATGGATTGAAACGATCAACTAGCATGGTTGATGGGTTGGGATGGAATTCATGTAGCCGCTAAAAATTAAGGGAATATGGTGAGTCAATCAATTGGGTACAAATTAATCTTTTAGGATGAGGGATAGCAAGTGTGTCTTATGGTGTTTTGGATTATGTATCAAGATGCTTAATTATGTGTTAATCAATTGATTTCCTAAGTGAGTAGGCCCTAAGAAGTGATGTGAGTTGACCAATGGGGAACAAAGTGATTGTTTAGAGGGTATCTCAATGTGTTTTTGATGCCATGGAGTTGATAGGCTGAAAAATTTTCAATCAGATGAGGGGGAGATTGTAAGGAGTTGGAAAATGGAATGAAGGTATGAATTTAATCAAATTAATAAATTATAAATCATATAAGTATAGAGATAAAACATGGTTATTTGTTACCTATGTAGGTAACTTGTTGGTAAGGTATTCCTAGAGAGCCAATTATATGATGATTGACATTGCATATACCATAAAGGATTTGATTGATACTCACAATGGAGTGCTTCCAATTCATTTTTTTTTTCATTCAGTGATGAGATAATAAGGAAACATTATGAATGTCTGAAGAATGACAATATTCAATGGTATATGTCTTCAACTGCATGACTTGGATAATGATATCATATGAATGATAAGAGTATGTACATTCTTGTTATGTCCCTAGTCGATTGTTACTATAGAAGGTAGATAGAAACCAGTAACACATAAGACTGGAGTGTGGGTTGGTTGATGGCTGAATCTCATTAGTCATGATATGGCAATATCAAACCAAGCACATAGATACATGCTACAGAATAGTGTATTGGACAGACCCACCTTGAGAGTGACACATGGAAACCACATTGGTAGTCATAGTCATCTCTCGTAGTGAAGATGGTGCTTGTGATTCTTAGACCTAAAATCACTACATCATTACATTTCAGTGCGTACGCTTTGACATCATCAAACATAGTCCTAAAACATGGGTTGTTATAACAGTGATGATTGAGTGACTTTGACACATGGGGACTGACTGTGTGTGATAGAGATGGGATTTGTCCCTCCTACTGGAGATTGATACCCTGGCCACTTGATAACTGAGATTGAGAAATGCATGTGCATGCACATGTGAATCAATATATGATTGAGGTCACATTATCTCAGATAGTTTGCTCTTGGTTCAAGAAACATGAGTTGAATGTTGGGAGGATGAAAACTCCATGCCTCAAGTTAACTCTGGTTATCAGAGATAAATGAATTATACAATCACTGCAACACCTTAAATAGATTGTAGGTTGAAGTTTTTCTCCAACTTTCCTTTCACTTGGGTAGCACGGATGTGCGACTAGGCACCACTCTCTACTTGTGATGTCATAAGTTAGTTATATGCATTCACTATCGATGTGATATGAGACCTATAGGGTCACCCACATAAGATCTCATCTAGAATAGGAGTCTAATCTTGAATGATGATTAGATTGATTACTAAAGTGTTTAGGTACTCAACTCACATAGTATAAGCTGACTGCACTTCCAGTCGATCATCTCACTAGGTGAGACTGTTGTTTGGAGTGCCAAATGATCATTTGAAGAGTTGAAATGGGAATTTGGAAAGTTGGGCGGATTGGAACTAAATTGGCTAGAATTCTAAATGAATCAGACCCAGTCTATTAGATCACGGGGTGAACCAATTGACTCAGATGAACAAGACGGCCAGTTCACCTAGTGGACCAATCGGCTTGGTTGGGTCGGTGGAAGGTTCTAGTAACTTTCCCAAATTTGTGAGAAATATTACTCATTTTGATTGTTCAATTTGATATGCTTGCATTAATGCTTGCATTAATTAGAAATGATTTTGCCAATTTCATATGTGATTGGGAAACTACCAGACGACCATCTTGCCGAACGAGACGATTGTATTACAGTGCCAGATGACCGTTTGGACTGCCAGATGACCATTTTGTGTCTATCAGGTTGTGAAAATTAAAGATCTTCCTGTCCCTTCCACACCCACACATATCCTAAACAGACTGGGAACTCTGGCCCAAACCCCACCTATAAATAGAGGGGTATTGGGGGCTTCCTAGAGCACAACAATAACATTGACAATTGTTGTCCTCTCTTGTTGTGGTAACCAAGAGATCCCAAGAAAGTCCTACTCGACTAGGGAGGGATAGCTATGGGAGAGAATAATTGAGGATCATTATTTTGGGAGAGCAAGTTGGTGACTAGTACACCAACGGGAGGGACAACTCCTTCCTTTCTATTCTAGTTGAATGATAGGAGTTCTAGTTGGTCTGTGTAGACTACTCTAGAGGAAGGAGTCATTTGGCTTCTGTTAGGAGGACAACATCATCTTGCAGTTTGTGGCAAGACCATAAGAGACACTACATAAGTTGTCAAGTCTATTATCTGTGGTGAAGACCAGGATCTGCACAACCATCATCCAAGAGATACTAGAAGATAGTTGCAACTACAATGAGTTGTAGTCACTAGACTTTCTCTAGGACTAGGTATAAACTCACTAAACCATCCTTCCTATTTCATAGTAGTTGATGCGATCTTAATGTTATGAGAATACATATAGATAAATGATTTTGTTTCCACTGCTATACATTGTGCCCATATTTTCCAATAGTGGTATCAGAGCCATGTCAATTTACTATGTTTTAGGATAATCGATATGATTGGATGTTTTGGTTTTATCATTTATTTATTGCATACGATGTGAATATTTAAACTATCTTATATGGATATCCGGTCAAAGAACACATAACCGCAAACTAATATATATATATATATAGATATATTTATATATATATATATATAGATATATATATAGATATCTATATATAGATATATATATATATACATACATATATATACATATATATATACAATTTACACACATCATACTAAAAGCAGTTTTGATGGTGGATGTGTAGCGTGTTATGGCCAATATCCAGTATTTGTGTGTGGTTGGATGTTATGGTTTTATTCCTATTTATCCCAGTCTGCATACTAAACCTATACCTCCTTATTCCCAATGTAAAGTTATTTTTGTCCTACCTTTTCTCCCCTCGAATGTAACTCCATGTTTCTCTTTAGAATGTAATAAAGTAGAAATAGGATAATTTCTTTTCTTACAACAATGACGAAGATGATCATAACCAGACAAGATGACCAGTTCATGAGATGAGTCGACCGTCCATAGGATAGAGAAAAGGAGCCAAATGATAGCCTGGTGGGACAACCAAATATCTAGAAGGTGTTGAGACATCGGTTGGACAGCAGGCCAAATGACCATCCTTGAGGACCAACCGACCGATCAAGAGGCGAGACGAATGATTCAAGGGTTGAACCGATCTACCTAGATTGGCAAGCATAGATCTCTACCAACAACATATTCATACATATGATGTGATGATTGACATTTGTGGTAGTAATTCCTAATGGCTCCAAGGAATTACAGTAGACATGGCCATCACCATCACTTTTTGTTTATATTTCATGTTTATGTTGTGGGATATAACATGTATATGATGCGTACTATATATGTGGAAATTGGATACAACATATGTATATGTATATGTATATATGTTATATATAAATCCCTCAATCAAACATATTAAGTCTTAGATGCTTTCCAATAGCAATACATGTGAAAAACTTGTTCGAATAAGCATAGGTTATGTCTTCGCATGGTGTGCTGTCTACCTTGTGGAAGTGTGATGGTAGATATGTAGGTTATGCCTTTGCATGGTGCATATCTATCATATTGGCTATTGGGTCAGACTTAACTAGTGATTCTTAGAGTGTCTAAGCCTATAAGAGTACAAATGATCATGGCAAGGAGTTGCACATATCGTCTATCAAGAATTGCATATGATGCAATTCGCAAGTTGCCTACCTTGATAAAGGATTGTGTTTTGCATAGTTAGTCAGGCCATAGTTGAATTATCTTGGATCTTACTCATTAGAAAATTGTTCATTGTAGTTTTCCAAATTGGTACTTGAGGGTTATCAATTCGAACAAAATAATGAGATAAGTAATTAATTAAAAACCTAATTATTATAACCCAAATTTTAATCAAATAAAAAATGAATTTCTAACCAAATTACAATTTCATTTGTAGAATTAAATGGCAACAAACAATAATCACTTTTCTCTACGATTGGTCCTTAAGAAGGACAAACTTAATGGGAACAACTTCCATGACTGGTTCAAGATGATGAGTATTGTTCTCACACAAGAGCCAAAGCTCTATGTCCTAGAGATGCCGGAACCAGATGAACCCCTTCTGACTACACCTAGGGCTAATAGGGATGCTTACAAGAAGCATAGTGAAGATGTCATAGATGTCAAGTGTATGATGCTATGCTCCATGAACTATGAGTTGCAGAGGCAGCATGAGAACAAGGATGTGATTGAGATGGTCACACATCTCAAGAACATGTTCCAAGATCAGGTAAGATAGTCTCCAAGGCTCTGTTTAAATGTAACATGGTAGAAGGAGATCCAGTAGGTCCACATGTGCTCAAGCTAATTGGGTATGTGGAGAAACTAGGTAGGTTGGGATTCCCCTTGGGTCAAGAGTTGGCCATTGATGTGACTCTACAATCTCTACCAGAATCTTATAGTCAGTTTGTCATGAACTACAACATGAACAACTTTGACAAATCATCGAAAGAGCTATTGGGAATGTTGAGAACAGTTTAGGGATGGATAAAGAAAGACCCAGCATTGTGATGGTGATCATCAAGATAAAGTGGAAGTCTAAAGGCAAAGGAAAAGCTAAGAAGAGTTATAAAGCTAGCTAGAAGCCCAAGTCTTTAGGTCTCAAAGAAAAGGGAGGAGTAAAGAAAAGAGGCAATTGTCGCCATTGTCAACAGCCTGCACATTGGAAAAGAAACTGCCCACTCTGGTTAGAGGAACTAAAGAAGAAGAAGGAAGGCACTAAGGCCTCCACTTAAGGTATAAACGTTATAATATAAATTTGATTACTTCTTCACTTTGGTATGTGATACCAAATAGAGATATGACATACTTGATGTGTAGGATCTGACAAGAAATAATAACCTTCATGGAAGGAAAAAGATGGACAAGGCAGAGCAAGAGTTGTGGAAGCTTTTTTGTACATTCAAATTTATCTTAGCCCAATGGGCATGTGATAGAGTTAATAGAACTGCTATTTCATTATGCCAAACAAATATAAACATTTACTTTAAAGCATCTTGTATGACAAGGATGACAACTCAATAAAGTGAGATATTAATGTTTTTGTTTCAAAAGATATGATTTTGAGTGGCAATGCCCAAATATCTAATGATCATTACTATGAAAGAATCTTAGATAAAATTTTCAAGGTTAATACCAAAGGATTGCAATTGATAACTCAAGACCATCATTAGTAATAGTCGCTTTGGATGTACATATAATAAATGCATGTCTAGAATACATATTAATGTTAATATAGATTTCATTGGTTATCAAACCTAAGGAAACATGCAAAGCCTTATTTACGCACAAAGTGACATGACATCCTTCACTAGATATAGTGGGAGGATAAGTCTTCCATCAGAACTCATACATATTGATGCATGAAGATCTCGTGGAAAGAATGCTATATATAATTATTTATACTTAATTTTCTTTGTTGGTAATATGATGATATATACTCAATAAAATACAAACATAAATCTCTTGAAGTGTTCAAGGAGATCATAAATGAAGTACAACTTTGATGAAAGTATTAAGAAACCTTGATGAGATCAAACATTGAAATACTTTGCATCAATACCTTGATAACCTTCAGGGAAGAATTGTGATAAAGTATCACAAGTCAAATCCATCAAAACATAATGATGTGTCAGAATGAAGGAATTATACCATGATGAGTCATGATATAATTATCAAATTAATCTAATCTTCTCGTATACTCATAAATACATATGCATATCACTAAATCATGTACCATCTGAATGGTTTGTTAGACATCATATATGATATGATATTGGAATGTCTTAATATGTTTAAAAGGATTAAATCCAATATTGAGAAAGTATTTTCTTAAGAAGGTTTATCCATAAACCATGAATGTTCAATAGTTATTATTAATCTCAATCCCATAAAAAATTGTTTTGCTAATAGGATAACTTAGTTCCTAAAGAATCAATGGGAGTAAAAGTAGAACTTGAAATATTTGAGGTCAACAAAAGGGTACAATGAAAACTAAGAGAATCATAAGTTGTTGTGGAATCATTGGTTCATCATATAAATATAGAATAATATAGTTCTAGTAGAACACATCTAAGATTGGAGGCTTGTGAATCCAATGATTCAGATGGTTTGGTCATAATAGGATAAGCCAACTAGTCAACTTGAAGCTTTTAAGTACCATAATTTAAGTAGTTTCTCAAGGACATTGTGGGGTCCATGCAAACTAACAAGGTAGGACCTTGATAGCACCACCTAAAGGGGTAATACATAAAGTGTGCAATAGAGTCTTGTGGCAAAGACCTACATGGATAACATATAAGGAAAAATTGGTTGAATAATGTTTCATATCAGTTCAAGTTGTTAAACATGATAGAAATTTCTTTACTAATTGTCGTGCATGTTTTTGTAGTTAAAATAGACTATGAAACTTACCATATGAAGATAGAAACTAGATTCCTTAAAATAATACATCAAAGGATGTATATGTGACACAACCTAAAAGGTTCTATAACTTTAAGAATGCAAATAAAGACTATAAACTACAAAGTTCAATCAAGGATTGAAACAAGCTTCTCAAAGATGGGATCTTTTATTTTGACAAGATAGTCAAAGAGTTTCACTTGAATCAAGATAAAAGATGGTATATGTGATTACAAAAGATTTAGTCGGAGCATATATGAATATTCCACATATGATGAGGAAGAACATCTCAATATTGTGAATATTGAGAAATGGCATGAAAAACAACTTCAACAATGAAGGATTGGGTGAAACATCCTATGAGATAGGGATCAAGACCTATAAGATAGTTCTTGAAAATTTTACAATGTAAGTTTGACCATATAAAATAGCAAAGTGTTTAAGGAGTTCAACAAGGAAGGATTCATTGAGAGAGAATATGGATTAGTCTCTCATGAAACATATGTTTCAATTCTTGTGAATAATGGAAATGACATGATTAAGATGCCATAGCTTGTAGAAATGGATCTATCATGAATGCTATAAATGTACTTATCCCATATAATCTTGTATGTATTGGACATGACAAGGTGATATAAAATTCCAATAAGGGTTATTGGAAAATCATCCACTAGTACTTGAGAAGTATCTAAGGAGAGATTGCTAGTAATTGATAACGATAAAGGAAGAGTTGGATGTAACTGGTTACATAAAAAGCAAGATTCCATAATGACAAAAGTGATCACAAATTAAAATATGTTTAAAAGGATAAATTTTGTTAGTTGGAAAGGTTCTTAACTAATAGCCATTAATTTTATTCTACAATAGAAGTTGAGTATATTTGTGTTATGAACACAGAGTGATACTATATGGATCTAAAAGTTCATATGGTAAACTTATAGATGTTCCAACCATTGATGACTCAGTAGTAATACTGTGAAAACAATGGAGCTACTTGTTAGTCAAAGAATATCAAATACCATATTACGACAGTTCTGTCTCATACGAGAAATTGTACAACAAAGTCATGCAATATACTGACTATAAGTGTGATGACCCTGATTTTTAGAGTTCCATATATATTACAATATTCGAGGGCGTACCTGTGACAAAATGTCGAATGATTATTTTAAGGTGTTATGTAGTCAAATGATGCATAGAAATCTTGTTGTTAATCTTTAGTTCATTTTGCTTAGGTCTGTGACAATGCATGTCACACTACCCAACTGTAAGTGGGCACCAAGGATCAAAATGTATCTCTATCTTGGTCATCTATTGTTTCTGATATGATGACTGAGGAGTCTTCACCGACCTCCGAAAATGGAGGAACAGAACTTGGGTGAGGTGTCTGTTAGATCCGATGTACATGGGACAATCACATGATATTTGTTGGCAAAATCACAATCTCGACAAAAATCAGAGCATACCGACCTGTCGTATTTGGGATATTGGTTCCCTGGAGAGGGAGAAAGAGCCAACTACTTCCTGGCTTTCTCCATTGCGTCTATCCATAGTGGGAAGTCAGATGAGGTCTAGCTTTTGAGAGGCATACTGAGAGTGCAGAGAAAGGAAGGGCACCCTTGCAACCTTGTAAGGGCGAAGGAGGACTGAGAAGGAGTTGACGATGGGTGAAGCTTGCTGGTGAGCCCTATTTTGTGTGGAGGGGGGAGTCGGTGCTGGAAGCCACGACTACTAGACTCACCACCACCTGCCAACATAGGATTTGTTTTGAGGAAGTCTTACAGATCACCCCATAGTTTCAGGCGCGATCATCAATAAAGGGAACACCTCCAGCCATCAATGCCCCCTTCCTGATTCATTGCTCCGCCGTGACCCCCAATCCAGGGTGGGGAATTGACCGATTAGCACTTTTGTACCATGGAACCTTACCGAGGATGATGTGGAGGCCACCACAAAGCTATTAGGTACTTCTAGTCTGATGGGAACTGATATTGGTGCATCCCTTTGCTCATCGGAGGCCTGGCCCTGCATTGCGGTGGCGGTCGTAGGAGTACAGAGACAAGCTCTGTGCATCCAGTCGAGGTCGTCCACGTAATCGATGATGCCAAGAGAAGGAAGAGGGAGACCAAGAGGATGAGGAGGACTTGTACTCATCCAGACCTCTTACCGAAGACAATCCCCTATGTGCGGCGACGTCTTGGTGCGTCACACAGAACCTGACCCTCACTGAGGCGAGAGCAAGAGCAAGAGAGAAAGAGCGGACCGATCGGTCCAACTCCCAGCCGACCGGCTCATCCAAGCCAGGAAGGCAAGAGTTTCGCCCACCATGGTGGCCACGTGGCAGCGCGTGATTGGCCACAATAAGGTAAATTCCCAGAAATTCTCCTGATCTTGCATAATTCATAATAAATAGCATGTTTATCATAAAAATACAAATAAGGTACCAAAATTCTCAGAAAAATGTGTAGAACATAGTAGAATGATAATATCAGGCTTTTGATGCATTAATAATAGTGATATCATATAAGATGTGAATTGCTCATATGATGGATAATAAATATCAAACGATATTCTAAAATTATGATAACAAGTCAGTAAGTCTATATTCATGTTTATAATTCATATGATGATAGTTATGGTCATGTTGATGTACGAAATCATGTAATTTGATTAATATGGATAATTATGGCTAATACCACTAGAGATAATGTATTAAATGCATACATGCTCAATAAATGATGAGATTTACAGAAAACCCTCACATCTGTAACTGGAATATAATATATAAATCTGGGATCCGTTATATGCATAGAATTCATGTTATATGAAGATGACCCTTAATACATGGGTTGTAACCCTAAATTGAATAATGTATATAAACATAGGTTAATATGTGCACAAAAAGGGTATGGAACTTAATGTTCAGATATTGAACCATAATCTGGAAAATGACATCATTAAGATAATTCTAAGACAAGAATGCAAGTAATGATGAGAATATCCTAATGAGTTAAGAAAACCCTATAATGGATACGATTAGGGTTAAGATGAGATGTAAAATGATAAGAACCTGATGATAGTATATGATCTTGTCTTAATCATGTGTTGACTAGTTTACCTAGAGGATCATGGTTATGTAAGGAATCTCTGAACTCAGGTATGTGGGATTTATTAAGTATAAGACTAGTTTTCTGGTTGCATATGATAAGTAATATCTTGAATGCTTGTCGTATTTGATTATGATTGCTTGGTTGAACTAGTAAGAGTTATACTTCACCAAACCTAATAGATCATAAATGAGTATGATGGGTTGTAGCTACTAGAGAACATAGCCTGGTGTGGATGTATGTTGCCTAACATGGATGTATGATTCCTTGGCCCATGTTAGATGTATGATGATACTATATTGCCCACACTAGATGTAAGTCAAGTGCAAGTATGTGTAGTACAACCGCATCCAAGTGAATGCAATAAAAGGAATGTTTACCTGATTATCACTTTAAATAATGTTTTCTTTTACTCTTTCTTTCTCAAGTTATTTCAATTATGCAAACATATTAGTATGTATGTTTCTACCCACGTACACAACACCTTGTGTGTTGATTCGTTGTTTCACGTATGTTTTAGGTTCAGAGCTAGCATGGGAGAAAAAGAACAGAAGTGAGCAGTTGTCCAGGTTGTACCTATTGTGTAGATCCTAGTTTAGCATACATGTTCTTAGATTGTAGAATTTTCATTCAATATGTAATTGTAAATCGTGTTGTAATAACTCACTTGTATAAATATACATGTTGAATGCTGAGAAATGTTATGGTTGTATGTTCATGTATGCATATTATGCTTCCGCACCGCTATCTGATATGATTGGATGATGTTCTCGAATTCTGACCTCTCATTCCCAATAGGGTTTGGAGAAGCCAAAATCTGGGGACGTCACAGTTGGTATCAGAGCATGAACAATAGCTAAACCTAACAATTTCTCACCATGAAACATTAAACCTAAATCCCACCTTTCACTTTAAACCTTAGAAACTTAGTAAGTTGTTCTATAGGAATAAGGTTTGACTTAGCCTCTAAGTTAGAACCTAGATGTTCGAGAACTAGGTATAGACAAGTGTCTGGAACCCTTTCCATATAGAGCTCATATGTATTGGGTAGCTACACTAGTCTACATCTCGTTCTCACCATTTCACTAGGTGGAATAACACTAGACTATCTACTGTGTGTGGGACACTTGATTTTGCTGATTTGGTTTTGTTTTCCAATCGGCTCGAGCCTCGACAGTTTTCTATGACGTCTTCTTTCTCGGAGAAAAACTATATAATATTTTATTATATATATGTAAATATAAAATGTGTCCCTCACACTGGAGAGTAGTTAGTGTTCATGCAATCTAAGTGAAAGGGAGTGACATCAGTCTAGAAGAGAGAATAGATCTAGATTAGGTGTCTAGAGCTTCATAAGGTTATGTGATAGATAGATAGACAAAAGAAAGATGAAGGAAATAAGTATATAGAATCTTACCTAAGTTGATCTATGATGGTATAAGTTTACTTATTAAGATTTGAGTTATATATGAACTGAATCCACTCTTAGTGGATCTATGCTAAGTCGTGATGATTAAAGTATATTCCCTTTTTCCTATTCAAGATAAGCTAAGTTAAGATAGAGATGAGTGTGCATGAGCCTCAAGCTCTTATACAAGGAGGATGTCTAGTGGTAGGATGAGATATGTGGTGAACTCTAGAGAGAGAGTAAGACCCACAGGGAGAAGGTCATAGGACCTAGCCTCCAATATATAAGATATGTGTTAAAAAAAATCCTACACTAGATTACTCTCAAGTGTTGAGTTGAGTCTTTATGCATGATTCAAATCTATATGTGAGAATTGGGTAAAATCAAAAGGATGGGTAGATGACCCATATGATAAAGTCAATCCTTTGGCTGAGTTAGGTCCTAGCTGGAGTGACATATTTTGTGAATCTCATCCTTAGTTACAAGTGAGGTAATATATATGAACTCTAGTTATGAGATTATGATGCTTTGTGCAAAAGATACTCAAAATACATGTTCTCCCTTCTTCTTATCTTTCTTAATATATGATGATAGAAACCTCACTTGAGCTATATAGATGATTTATATATGAGGAGTCACTCGTATAAGCTTGACCTATTCTATATTTCCCCTTTATATCATACATGTAGCACCCAAGATTGAAATCATGATAACTTGACTTTAAAATATTCTCTTACCCTTAATATGAAACATGAAAGATATGATGCTGAGATCATGGGATAAACTTAGTATATTCTCTTTTTCCCTTCGCATAATACATGCAAGATATAAAAAGTTGAACTCATGAACTTGATATAAAGATATTTTTGGATCATAGGATATGTGATTAGAAATATAGTTTGTACTTTGATCCTTCTCAATGTATGCTTCTAAGTTGAGTATGACTATCACACCATAGGGTGAAACCCTAATGGTCAAACATGTTACGTAATCCCTTCTTATGTAAAAAAAAATCCTAATATCAAGGATGAAGATAAATCTCCTCTAATGCTGAAATCATTGTAAGATGTTGATCATAAAACACATTAATGATGTTAGATTTGAACGATCTGAATATCATGGCCTATAAACAAATTCCTCCTTAACATTAAAAGTAGGAACAAAACCTGTATCCTTAGGGGTGATGTCATCCTAAGATATCATAATGTCATGTTATGGCTAAGACATTAAGTGATGCTTCCACATATATAAGGTGGGGTGGACACACCCAAGAATCTCTAGACCCTAAGCTGAGAAATTAGAGTGTATGCAACTATGGTGGTCTTAGAACCTAAGAAATGATGATTTATATGAAATTGACCTCTTATATAGCCTCTTAAGGATGAGATAAGTTGAATTTCGAGGACGAAATTCCTTTTTAAGGTGGGGTGAATGTGATGACCCTGATTTTTGGAGTTCCATTTATATTACAATATTCGAGGGCGTACCTGTGACCAAATGTCGAATGATTATTTTGAGGTGTTATGTGGTCAAATGATGCATAGAAATCTTGTTGTTAATCTTTAGTTCATTTTTCTTAGGTCTGTGACAATGCATTGTTGGCTAAATTGGACATTATGTGAATCCCTTTGTTTTGATAATGACAAACATTTCATTCTTGTGGCTTTAACGTGCTATTTGAGTATTTCAGGAACAAGTATATAAGGTGGTGGATAACAAAGACTTGGAAGAATAATTTGATAAAATTGCTTTATTTTCATGATTGTAATTAAATGTAAAAGCTTGTACAAGTATATAATGTACAAGTAATTAGATATCATGTAAATCAAGCGTTTAGATCTTCCCTATCCACTCACAACACTTAGATAGGTCTTTCCCCAAGATAGTATCACAATTGCACATTGATACACACACTTAGTAAATGAATACATTGAGTCCGTAATATTCTCGGTCGACAAATTGTCGATCGAGAAAATATCGGTCGACAAAAACTTTGACCGAGAAACTCTCGGTCGACAAAATCTTCGATCGAGAATAGACCCTGCTAGCCGTTAGACCCAGCAAACAAGGTGGTTGGGAGTTGGAAATGAACGTTGTAAACACTTGCTCCAGGAAGTCCCTCGGTCGACAAATCTTCGACCGAGAAGGACTCTCGGTCGACAAATCTTCGACCGAGAAGAGTTCTGTCTGCACTTTTTAGGGTCAATTAACTAGCCGTTGCAAATGCAATTAGTGGACACATAACGGCTAGTTGAGCACTAAGAACCCCCTAGAAAGTGTCTAGAACGTCCTTAAGCACTTGTAGGTCATTCCTATAAATAGGACATACCTTAGGACACCTAAACTCACTCATATACACTTGTGCTATACTTGAGCTTACACTTGCAATTGGCAATCTGTTTTGAGAAATTGAGCAACACTTGCATTGGCTATTCCTCTCCTTGCTCCAATTTCATGTCCTATAGGCTAGCATCTCCTATCCACAACAATTACACTTCTATATACATTGGTTAGGAGATCAAAACGCTTGATATAGGAAATCAAGCCTTGAGCTACAATGTGGTATTGTAATTTCTATTTTTCCTTCTTGTTCCTTTGTATCTTTTGTATTCTCCTTGCTACTCCTAGGGTTGGAGGCTGCGGATTGGAGAAGGTTCTTCTCGGTGGAGAAGGTGGACTTCGGACTACTTCAAGAAGGATGTTGCAACGGGAAGCTACTTCAAGAGGAAGGCTACTTCAAGGGGGAGCTTGAAGTTACTTCAAGAAGGCTGCTTCAAAGTTGGTGCAACTACTTCTAGGTGAAGGTTGTTCGAAAGGTTTGGTGAAAGAATTGTAATTTTATGTAAAGTCCTTGCGAGGTAATAAAATTTGATTCTTTCAAAATCCCAGTTGGGTAAGCAACCGGGTAGTGGATTGACTGCCTTAGTATTTGCTAAGGTTGGAACCACTCTAAATCCTTGTCCCCTTGTCCAATCTTTTTGTGGTTGCTTAATTTGGTTGAATTATAATTAAAATATCATAAAACCCTATTCACCCCCCTCTAGTGTTTTTTCAATTGGTATCAGAGCAGGCTTCAAGGATCTCTAGTCGAGTCTTGAAGAATGAAGGGCGGTGGTGTCTACAATTGCAAGCAAAGGAAAAGAATGGACAAATTTTCAACAAGCTGCACATGGTGCTTAGGAACAAGCCACACAACACTCAGTTGTCCTTGGAGGAAAAAGAAGGAAGATGTGCATAAAGGATGCTTTATTGCTACAATAAGTGAAGAAGAAGAAGAGGTAAGCCTTTTTGATTTACCTAAAGAAGATTTAATTGCTAGTCTTCAAGAAACACATGAAAAATATATTGAGTGTAAGAAGAAATTAAAGAAATCAAATAAAGCAAATGATGAGCTACATGCTAAAATTCTTGCTCTCACATCTGAAAATGAAGATCTCAAAAAGGTTATTGAAGATCATAATATTAAGCTAAAATCAGTAGAAGCAGATTGCAATCTTCTATCCCTAGAAAAGATAAATTTGCAAACCCAAGTAAATGATCTTCAAAAACAACCCGTTTTGTGTACACATCTAGATTATGATACTATTGTGAAAGAAAGATATTCCTTATTATCTAATCTAGATCAAGCAAAGCTAGAAATCAATAAGAGAATGGATGAGATTGTCAAGCTGCAACAAAAGATTAGTAGTTTGAATAACAATGATACTCTTGATAAAATTTTAAATAATTCTTATCATCAAATTGGAAGGAGAGGACTAGGTTATAATCCTAAAGGAAAAGCTTATCAAAAACCTAGTTGGAGAAAGACACAAGCACATGAAAATCAATCTATGTATATACCTAAAGGCAAATATACATATGTACCCAAGAATAACCTAGAACAAAATCATAGAAAGAGACATGAGGTTGATTCTATATGTTGTCATTACTGTTTGCGTCTTGGACATTATTCCTTTTCATGTCCTTACAAGAAAAAGGATGTTGAGTTAGTATGGGTTCCAAAACCCCCAAACTAAATGAATAATATAAAGTTGAGATATGACCAAAGACTCTAGTTGTAAATCTATATGTCTATCTCAACTTAAACATAATGAGATAACAAATTGATTCAAGTAATTAAAACTTCTAAAATTGAAACTACACATTTTAAATAAATTTGCAAAGACACATCTTTACAAATCTGTTTTAATTAGGGTCTTCAAAACATAAAGATTTGTATATAACTAGTTGAGATTTGATCTAAATGTTCCTTTGATACTCATATGTTCTATCTCAACTAAACTGAGTTTCAAATTGCATAATTGAATTGAAAACGATCTATGATTTACTTGTATACAATTACTTAAAACAATTCTGAAACAGTACAGAAACATTCTCGGTCGAGAAACTGTTCGACTGAGAACACTATCGGTTGAGAAATCGTCGACCGAGCAGGTTTCTGTTGTCAAGTCCGCAATAAATCTGCTGAATATGTTTTCAAGTAATCTATTTGCTATCAATTTATTATTAATGACTGATTTTACATGCAAAACAAGAATAAATGCTGAAGACCATTCTTGAAACAAAATATTTTTTAAGATAAATATTATGAATATGAAAATCTTTAAACATATTGCAAAAGTAACATATGAAAACTGAAAAGTAACATATGAAGACTGATTGAAAAAGTTTATTAGGTATGATCAGTTATATAGCTTATCTTAAAATTAAAAACTTATGAACCTAAATGTAGATTATTTTGGTTTATCCTCTAAATAGTTTAAAACTAAAAATCATGATTAGTTTAAAAGAAATTACTGTTTTATCATTATCCACATGGTTTTCCTAAAGTAATTCTTGGTCTATTCATATAAGAATCATGTGTTTTGATACAAATAATTATAATCATTAAAATTATATGCTTCTACTGTTCTATCAAAATCATTGTACCATGATCATTGTGTTTCAGTTTTACTTGGTTTGTCTAAAATAATCTTGATCTATATATACAAACCATAAATGGATGATCATTGTGATTCAACACATTACAAATATAGATGATGCTATCATTGAAAGTGCCCTTTTGTATAACAGTAAAACTCTATGGCATAAATGCATCTTGACATAATAGATAATGATTGTTGTGAGAATGGCTTGAAATAAATGAATGATGATGCTATGACCAGCCAAACGGTGTCTCTTAGAACAAAAATATTAATGTTTTTATCTATTTGTTTGTTCTAAGAAATCAAAAGCAAAAATCTTGACTTTAAGATATTAATCTTGCCTTCAAGATATATATTTCTAAAGAATCTTATGATTAATCTGAAAATAAGGGTACAAGAAGAAATGGGATTTGATATTTATGTACCCATAGCAAAGCTTATGAAACATCATTCACAATGAATGTAAAACATACATTTCAGAAAAATCAAGGTCAAAGACTTCACTATGATGCCCATATTAAGTCTTCATAATAGGTATCTCTTAACATGCTTCAAATTGATATTTATTTAAAGCTATCTGTAGAAATTATACTTCACATATGAATGTTTAAATTGAAAATCTGTAGAATTTGCCTCTTGGTTGAAGTTAAATTTGACCAAGGGGCGTTATGGTCGAAGTCAAGGTTGACCTAAAATAAGCTTGACAAAATGCTTATTTGTACATCATTTTAATGCATTTAATCTTAGTATCTTGACTCAAAATGAGTTTATCGTATTGAAAACATGGAGCTTTAATAAAAGGTCAAAATCAAATCTTAAAAATCATTTGTGACCTTAGAATCCTTAAATTGTCTTAATTATAAGATTAAGGGGAGCTCACAAAAACAAATTTGATTATAAGATTAATAAGTTTACAAAACTTTGAAGCTTGTTATGACCTTAGTATTCTTAAAAGTAATTTTTGTTATGAAAACAAAGAAATCTACAAAATTCATGAATATGACATATATCTTGTTCTTAATGGAATTCTCTAAACAAATTTGGGCTTAACATCCCGTGTATTTGGTTAGAGATACATTATGGCTAAATTCGACAATAAATGGCTTACATTTATATTAATCCCTTGACTTTAAATTGAATATCTCTTTAAGGGGGAGCATAGCATAAAATTAAGGGGGAGAAATACAAAGTAAACTTTGATATCTTTTTGAAATGACAAAGGGGGAGAAATAATATAAAATCAAAAACATAAAATAAAATGAGTTTCATAATATCTCAGCCAGCACCCACTTGCAAAACACAAGAATGGCTACAAAAGGTAAACTTCAGGTATGAAACTCATATGATTTATATTTCCTTATTTTATATTTAGGAAATGTTTGTCATCTTCAAAAAGGGGGAGATTGTTGGCTAAATTGGACATTATGTGAATCCCTTTGTTTTGATAATGACAAACATTTCATTCTTGTGGTTTTAACGTGCTATTTGAGTATTTCAGGAACAAGTATATAAGGTGGTTGATAACAAAGACTTGGAAGAATAATTTGATAAAATCGCTTTATTTTCATGATTGTAATCAAATGTAAAAGCTTGTACAAGTATATAATGTACAAGTAATTAGATATCATGTAAATCAAGCGTTTAGATCTTCCCTATCCACTCACAACACTTAGATAGGTCTTTCCCCAAGATAGTATCACAATTGCACATTGATACACACACTTAGTAAATGAATACATTGAGTCAGTAATATTCTCGGTCGACAAATCGTCGATCGAGAAAATATCGGTCGACAAAAACTTCGACCGAGAAACTCTCGGTCGACAAAATCTTCGATCGAGAATAGACCCTACTAGCCGTTAGACCCAGCAGACAAGGTGGTTGGGAGTTGGAAATGAACGTTGTAAACACTTGCTCCAGGAAGTCCCTCGGTCGACAAATCTTCGACCGAGAAGAGTTCTGTCTGCACTTTTCAGGGTCAATTAACTAGCCGTTGCAAATGCAATTAGTGGACACATAACGGCTAGTTGAGCACTAAGAACCCCCTAGAAAGTGTCTAGAACGTCCTTAAGCACTTGTAGGTCATTCTTAAAAATAGGACATACCTTAGGACACCTAAACTCACTCATATACACTTGTGCTATACTTGAGCTTACACTTGCAATTGGCAATCTGTTTTGAGAAATTGAGCAACACTTGCATTGGCTATTCTTCTCCTTGCTCCAATTTCATGTCCTATAGGCTAGAATCTCCTATCCACAGCAATTACACTTCTATATACATTGGTTAGGAGATCAAAACGCTTGATATAGGAAATCAAGCCTTGAGCTACAAAGTGGTATTGTAATTTCTATTTTTCCTTCTTGTTCCTTTGTATCTTTTGTATTCTCCTTGCTACTCCTAGGGTTGGAGGCTGCGGATTGGAGAAGGTTCTTCTCGGTGGAGAAGGTGGACTTCGGACTACTTCAAGAAGGCTGTTGCAACGGGAAGCTACTTCAAGAGGAAGGCTACTTCAAGGGGGAGCTTGAAGTTACTTCAAGAAGGCTGCTTCAAAGTTGGTGCAACTACTTCTAGGTGAAGGTTGTTCGAAGGGTTTGGTGAAAGAATTGTAATTTTATGTAAAGTCCTTGTGAGGTAATAAAATTTGATTCTTTCAAAATCCCGGTTGGGTAAGCAACCGGGTAGTGGATTGACTGCCTTAGTATTTGCTAAGGTTGGAACCACTCTAAATCCTTGTCCCCTTGTCCAATCTTTTTGTGGTTGATTAATTTGGTTGAATTATTATTAAAATATCATAAAACCCTATTCACCCCCCTCTAGTGTTTTTTCATGCATGTCACGCTACCCAGCTGTAAGTGGGCACCAAGGATCAAAATGTATCTCTATCTTGGTCGTCTATTGTTTCCGATCTGATGAATGAGGAGTCTTCACCTACCTCCAAAAATGGAGGAACAGAACTTGGGTGAGGTGTCTGTTAGATCCGATGTACATGGGACAATCACATGATATTTGTTGGCAAAATCGCAATCTCGGCAAAAACCGGAGCATACCGACCTGTCATATTTGGGATATTGGTTCCCTGGAGAGGGAGAATGAGCCAACTACTTCCTGGCTTTCTCCATTGCGTCTATCCATAGAGGGAAGTCAGATGAGGTCTAGGTTTTGAGAGGCATACTGAGAGTGCAGAGAAAGGAAGGGCACCCTTGCAACCTTGTAAGGGCGAAGGAGGACTGAGAAGGAGTTGACGATGGGTGAAGCTTGCTGGTGAGCCCTATTCTGTGTGGAGGGGGGAGTCGGCGCTGGAAGCCACAACTACTAAACTCGCCACCACCTGCCAACATAGGATTTGTTTTGAGGAAGTCTTACAGATCACCCCATAGTCTCAGGCGCAATCATCGGTAAAGGGAACACCTCCAGCCATCAATGCCCCCTTCCTGATTCATTGCTCCACCGTGACCCCCAACCCAGGGTGGGGAATTGACCGATTAGCACTTTTGCGCCATGGAACCTTACCGAGGATGATGTGGAGGCCACCACGAAGCTATTAGGTACTTCTAGTCTGATGGGAACTGATATTGGTGCATCCCTTTGCTCATTGGAGGCCTGGCCCTGCATTGCGGTGGCGTTCGTAGGAGTGCAGAGACAAGCTCTGTGCATCCAGTCAGGGCCGTCCACATGATCGATGATGCCAAGAGAAGGAAGAGGGAGACCAAGAGGATGAGGATGACTTGTACTCATCCAGACCTCTTACCGAAGACAATCCCCTACGTGCGGCGACGTCTTGGTGCGTCACACAGAACCTGACCCTCACTGAGGCGAGAGCAAGAGCAAGAGAGAAAGAGCGGACCGATCGGTCCAACTCCCAGTCGGCCGGCTCATCCAAGCCAGGAAGGCAAGAGTTTCACCCACCATGGTGGCCACGTGGCAGCGCGTGATTGGCCACAATAAGGTAAATTCCCAGAAATTCTCCTGATCTTGCATAATTCATAATAAATAGCATGTTTATCATAAAAATACAAATAAGGTACCAAAATTCTCACAAAAATGTGTAGAACACAATAGAATGATAATATCAGGCTTTTGATGCATTAATAATAGTGATATCATATAAGATGTGAAATGCTCATATGATGGATAATAAATATCAAACGATATTCTAAAATTATGATAACATGTCAGTAAGTCTATATTCATGTTTATAATTCATATGATGCCAGTTATGGTCATGTTGATGTACGAAATCATGTAATTTGATTAATATGGATAATTATGGCTAATACCACTAGAGATAATGTAATAAATGCATACATGCTCAACAAATGATGAGATTTACAGAAAATCCTCATATCTGTAACTGGAATATAATATATAAATTTGAGATCAGTTATATGCATAGAATTCATGTTATATGAAGATGACCCTTAATACATGGGTTGTAACCCTAAATTGAATAATGTATATAAACAAAGGTTAATATGTGCACAAAAAGGGTATGGAACTTAATGTTCAGATATTGAACCATAATCTGGAAAATGATATCATTAAGATAATTCTAAGACAAGAATGCAAGTAATGATGAGAATATCCTAATGAGTTAAGAAAACCCTACAATGGATATGATTAGGGTTAAGATGAGATGTAAAATGATAAGAACCTGATGATAGTATATGATCTTGTCTTAATCAGGTGCTGACCAGTTTACCTAGATGATCATGGTTATGTAAGGAATCTGTGAACTCAGGTATGTGGGATTTATTAAGTATAAGACTAGTTTTCTGGTTGCATATGATATGTAATATCTTGAATGCTCGTATTTGATTATGATTGCTTGGTTGAACTAGTAAGAGTTATACTTCGCCAAACCTAATAGATCATAAATGAGTATGATGGGTTGTAGCTACTAGAGCACATAGCCTGGTGTGGATGTATGTTGCCTAACATGGATGTATGATTCCTTGGCCCATGTTAGATGTATGATGATACTATATTGCCCACACTAGATGTAAGTCAAGTGCAAGTATGTGTAGTACAACCGCATCCAAGTGAATGCAATAAAAGGAATGTTTACATGATTATCACTTTAAATAATGTTTTCTTTTACTCTTTCTTTCTCAAGTTATTTCAATTATGCAAACATATTAGTATGTATCTTTGTACCCACGTACACAACACCTTGTGTGTTGATTTTTTGTTTCATGTATGTTTTAGGTTCAGAGCTAGCATGGGAGAAAAAGAACGGAAGTGAGCAGTTGTCCAGGTTGTACCTA